>QXDM01000004.1:1800000-2152500 GCA_003730235.1 Pythium guiyangense | reverse complement strand
TTGTGTGTTGTGTTGGTGTGTGTTGTGTGTGTGCAGTGTAGAGTATGTGTGTTGTGTGAGTAGCGTTCGCCTTCCCAGATAGTCTAGGTGGTTAGGATAGCTGGCTCTCACCCAGCAGACCCGGGTTCGAGTCCCGGTTTGGGAACACCTTTTTGTTTTTGCTTGTGTTTGCGAATTTTGTTGTTACGGTTTGTTTGTTGCTCTTCCTTTCACCTATTGTCTCTTGTTTTGTGTTTTGTGTTTCGTGGTTTGTGTTTCGTGGTTTGTGCCTCTAACGTTTTGCTTCTTGGTTGCTGCGAGTGTGACGTTGGTGTTTCCTTTTGTCTTTGTCTGTTGCTCTTTTTTGGACGTTTGCCTTCATCATTCCTGCGTCGATGCATTTGTGTTTGTGTTTGTGTTTGTGTTTGTGTTTGTGTTTGTGTTTGTGTTTGTGTTGTGTGTGTGTGTGTTTGCAATATCGTATGCTTTTGCGTTTGCTTTTGTGTTTGCTCTCAAGTCGTCTCGCACACACGCACGAGTGCGTGTTTGTTCGTTTTCTAGTCCACCGCACTCGCGTGTGTTGTTTGTTTTATGATCTTGGGTCTGTCTGTTTGGTTTGGTTTGGTTTGGTTTGGTTTGGTTTGTGTGCATGTGTGTGTTTGGTTGATTGATTGATTGACTAACTGATGAATTGGTTGGTTGATTGTGTATGATGTGTTGTTGTATGCTTGTTGTTGTGTTTGAGTGTCTGTTCTGCACGGTGTAGCGTTTGCCGTGCGCGTTGTTTGCTGTTTGCGCGTGCTCTCATCCAATCGCAATCGGTCAAGTGATGTGGGTCGAAAGATGAACAACGCTTGGTATGATATGATACTGATGCATTCCCACACGAACGTGTGTTGATGCGAGTCATTCGTCATTTGCGAGTCGCTGTGATGTTGGTGAGATTGATGCGTTTGTGTATGAATGTGTGTGTGTGCGTTAGTTCGTTGTGTTGCTGCATGCGTTGCTGATTGTGATGTGTAATGCGTAGTAGTTTGTTGTTTGTAGTTTGTTGTTTGTAGTTTGTAGTTTGTGCGAGTAGTAGATATTGTGTGAGTTTTGTTTCGTGGGGTAGTGTTGCGTGTTGCGTTTGTATGTGTGTGCGTGCAAGGATGTGTCGTGTTTGTGTTGGTGTTTGTTGTGTGTTGTGTGTTGTGTTGGTGTGTGTTGTGTGTGTGCAGTGTAGAGTATGTGTGTTGTGTGAGTAGCGTTCGCCTTCCCAGATAGTCTAGGTGGTTAGGATAGCTGGCTCTCACCCAGCAGACCCGGGTTCGAGTCCCGGTTTGGGAACACCTTTTTGTTTTTGCTTGTGTTTGCGAATTTTGTTGTTACGGTTTGTTTGTTGCTCTTCCTTTCACCTATTGTCTCTTGTTTTGTGTTTTGTGTTTCGTGGTTTGTGTTTCGTGGTTTGTGCCTCTAACGTTTTGCTTCTTGGTTGCTGCGAGTGTGACGTTGGTGTTTCCTTTTGTCTTTTGTCTGTTGCTCTTTTTTGGACGTTTGCCTTCATCATTCCTGCGTCGATGCATTTGTGTTGTGTTGTGTTTGTGTTGTGTTGTGTGTTGTGTTTGTGTTTGTGTTTGTGTGTGTGTGTGTGTTTGCAATATCGTATGCTTTGCGTTTGCTTTTGTGTTTGCTCTCAAGTCGTCTCGCACACACGCACGAGTGCGTGTTTGTTCGTTTTCTAGTCCACCGCACTCGCGTGTGTTGTTTGTTTTATGATCTTGGGTCTGTCTGTTTGGTTTGGTTTGGTTTGGTTTGGTTTGGTTTGTGTGCATGTGTGTGTTTGGTTGATTGATTGATTGACTAACTGATGAATTGGTTGGTTGATTGTGTATGATGTGTTGTTGTATGCTTGTTGTTGTGTTTGAGTGTCTGTTCTGCACGGTGTAGCGTTTGCCGTGCGCGTTGTTTGCTGTTTGCGCGTGCTCTCATCCAATCGCAATCGGTCAAGTGATGTGGGTCGAAAGATGAACAACGCTTGGTATGATATGATACTGATGCATTCCCACACGAACGTGTGTTGATGCGAGTCATTCGTCATTTGCGAGTCGCTGTGATGTTGGTGAGATTGATGCGTTTGTGTATGAATGTGTGTGTGTGCGTTAGTTCGTTGTGTTGCTGCATGCGTTGCTGATTGTGATGTGTAATGCGTAGTAGTTGTTGTTTGTGTTTGTAGTTTGTTAGTTTGTAGTTTGTAGTTTGTGCGAGTAGTAGATATTGTGTGAGTTTTGTTTCGTGGGGTAGTGTTGCGTGTTGCGTTTGTATGTGTGTGCGTGCAAGGATGTGTCGTGTTTGTGTTGGTGTTTGTTGTGTGTTGTGTGTTGTGTTGGTGTGTGTTGTGTGTGTGCAGTGTAGAGTATGTGTGTTGTGTGAGTAGCGTTCGCCTTCCCAGATAGTCTAGGTGGTTAGGATAGCTGGCTCTCACCCAGCAGACCCGGGTTCGAGTCCCGGTTTGGGAACACCTTTTTGTTTTTGCTTGTGTTTGCGAATTTTGTTGTTACGGTTTGTTTGTTGCTCTCTTCCTTTCACCTATGTCTCTTGTTTTGTGTTTTGTGTTTCGTGGTTTGTGTTTCGTGGTTTGTGCCTCTAACGTTTTGCTTCTTGGTTGCTGCGAGTGTGACGTTGGTGTTTCCTTTTGTCTTTTGTCTGTTGCTCTTTTTTGGACGTTTGCCTTCATCATTCCTGCGTCGATGCATTTGTGTTTGGTGTTTGCGTTTGTGTTTGTGTTTGTGTTTGTGTTTGGTGTGTGTTTGCAATATCGTATGCCTTTGCGTTTGCTTTTGTGTTTGCTCTCAAGTCGTCTCGCACACACGCACGAGTGCGTGTTTGTTCGTTTTCTAGTCCACCGCACTCGCGTGTGTTGTTTGTTTTATGATCTTGGGTCTGTCTGTTTGGTTTGGTTTGGTTTGGTTTGGTTTGGTTTGTGTGCATGTGTGTGTTTGGTTGATTGATTGATTGACTAACTGATGAATTGGTTGGTTGATTGTGTATGATGTGTTGTTGTATGCTTGTTGTTGTGTTTGAGTGTCTGTTCTGCACGGTGTAGCGTTTGCCGTGCGCGTTGTTTGCTGTTTGCGCGTGCTCTCATCCAATCGCAATCGGTCAAGTGATGTGGGTCGAAAGATGAACAACGCTTGGTATGATATGATACTGATGCATTCCCACACGAACGTGTGTTGATGCGAGTCATTCGTCATTTGCGAGTCGCTGTGATGTTGGTGAGATTGATGCGTTTGTGTATGAATGTGTGTGTGTGCGTTAGTTCGTTGTGTTGCTGCATGCGTTGCTGATTGTGATGTGTAATGCGTAGTAGTTTGTTGTTGTTTGTAGTTTGTTGTTTGTAGTTTGTAGTTTGTGCGAGTAGTAGATATTGTGTGAGTTTTGTTTCGTGGGGTAGTGTTGCGTGTTGCGTTTGTATGTGTGTGCGTGCAAGGATGTGTCGTGTTTGTGTTGGTGTTTGTTGTGTGTTGTGTGTTGTGTTGGTGTGTGTTGTGTGTGTGCAGTGTAGAGTATGTGTGTTGTGTGAGTAGCGTTCGCCTTCCCAGATAGTCTAGGTGGTTAGGATAGCTGGCTCTCACCCAGCAGACCCGGGTTCGAGTCCCGGTTTGGGAACACCTTTTTGTTTTTGCTTGTGTTTGCGAATTTTGTTGTTACGGTTTGTTTGTTGCTCTTCCTTTCACCTATTGTCTCTTGTTTTGTGTTTTGTGTTTCGTGGTTTGTGTTTCGTGGTTTGTGCCTCTAACGTTTTGCTTCTTGGTTGCTGCGAGTGTGACGTTGGTGTTTCCTTTTGTCTTTTGTCTGTTGCTCTTTTTTGGACGTTTGCCTTCATCATTCCTGCGTCGATGCATTTGTGTTTGTGTTTGCGTTTGTGTTTGTGTTTGTGTTTGTGTTTGTGTTTGTGTGTGTGTGTGTGTTTGCAATATCGTATGCTTTTGCGTTTGCTTTTGTGTTTGCTCTCAAGTCGTCTCGCACACACGCACGAGTGCGTGTTTGTTCGTTTTCTAGTCCACCGCACTCGCGTGTGTTGTTTGTTTTATGATCTTGGGTCTGTCTGTTTGGTTTGGTTTGGTTTGGTTTGGTTTGGTTTGTGTGCATGTGTGTGTTTGGTTGATTGATTGATTGACTAACTGATGAATTGGTTGGTTGATTGTGTATGATGTGTTGTTGTATGCTTGTTGTTGTGTTTGAGTGTCTGTTCTGCACGGTGTAGCGTTTGCCGTGCGCGTTGTTTGCTGTTTGCGCGTGCTCTCATCCAATCGCAATCGGTCAAGTGATGTGGGTCGAAAGATGAACAACGCTTGGTATGATATGATACTGATGCATTCCCACACGAACGTGTGTTGATGCGAGTCATTCGTCATTTGCGAGTCGCTGTGATGTTGGTGAGATTGATGCGTTTGTGTATGAATGTGTGTGTGTGCGTTAGTTCGTTGTGTTGCTGCATGCGTTGCTGATTGTGATGTGTAATGCGTAGTAGTTTGTTGTTTGTAGTTTGTAGTTGTAGTTGTAGTTTGTAGTTTGTGCGAGTAGTAGATATTGTGTGAGTTTTGTTTCGTGGGGTAGTGTTGCGTGTTGCGTTTGTATGTGTGTGCGTGCAAGGATGTGTCGTGTTTGTGTTGGTGTTTGTTGTGTGTTGTGTGTTGTGTTGGTGTGTGTTGTGTGTGTGCAGTGTAGAGTATGTGTGTTGTGTGAGTAGCGTTCGCCTTCCCAGATAGTCTAGGTGGTTAGGATAGCTGGCTCTCACCCAGCAGACCCGGGTTCGAGTCCCGGTTTGGGAACACCTTTTTGTTTTTGCTTGTGTTTGCGAATTTTGTTGTTACGGTTTGTTTGTTGCTCTTCCTTTCACCTATTGTCTCTTGTTTTGTGTTTTGTGTTTCGTGGTTTGTGTTTCGTGGTTTGTGCCTCTAACGTTTTGCTTCTTGGTTGCTGCGAGTGTGACGTTGGTGTTTCCTTTTGTCTTTTGTCTGTTGCTCTTTTTTGGACGTTTGCCTTCATCATTCCTGCGTCGATGCATTTGTGTTTGTGTTTGCGTTTGTGTTTGTGTTTGTGTTTGTGTTTGTGTGTGTGTGTGTTTGCAATATCGTATGCTTTTGCGTTTGCTTTTGTGTTTGCTCTCAAGTCGTCTCGCACACACGCACGAGTGCGTGTTTGTTCGTTTTCTAGTCCACCGCACTCGCGTGTGTTGTTTGTTTTATGATCTTGGGTCTGTCTGTTTGGTTTGGTTTGGTTTGGTTTGGTTTGGTTTGTGTGCATGTGTGTGTTTGGTTGATTGATTGATTGACTAACTGATGAATTGGTTGGTTGATTGTGTATGATGTGTTGTTGTATGCTTGTTGTTGTGTTTGAGTGTCTGTTCTGCACGGTGTAGCGTTTGCCGTGCGCGTTGTTTGCTGTTTGCGCGTGCTCTCATCCAATCGCAATCGGTCAAGTGATGTGGGTCGAAAGATGAACAACGCTTGGTATGATATGATACTGATGCATTCCCACACGAACGTGTGTTGATGCGAGTCATTCGTCATTTGCGAGTCGCTGTGATGTTGTGAGATTGATGCGTTTGTGTATGAATGTGTGTGTGTGCGTTAGTTCGTTGTGTTGCTGCATGCGTTGCTGATTGTGATGTGTAATGCGTAGTAGTTTGTTGTTTGTAGTTTGTTGTTTGTAGTTTGTAGTTTGTGCGAGTAGTAGATATTGTGTGAGTTTTGTTTCGTGGGGTAGTGTTGCGTGTTGCGTTTGTATGTGTGTGCGTGCAAGGATGTGTCGTGTTTGTGTTGGTGTTTGTTGTGTGTTGTGTGTTGTGTTGGTGTGTGTTGTGTGTGTGCAGTGTAGAGTATGTGTGTTGTGTGAGTAGCGTTCGCCTTCCCAGATAGTCTAGGTGGTTAGGATAGCTGGCTCTCACCCAGCAGACCCGGGTTCGAGTCCCGGTTTGGGAACACCTTTTTGTTTTTTGCTTGTGTTTGCGAATTTTGTTGTTACGGTTTGTTTGTTGCTCTTCCTTTCACCTATTGTCTCTTGTTTTGTGTTTTGTGTTTCGTGGTTTGTGTTTCGTGGTTTGTGCCTCTAACGTTTTGCTTCTTGGTTGCTGCGAGTGTGACGTTGGTGTTTCCTTTTGTCTTTTGTCTGTTGCTCTTTTTTGGACGTTTGCCTTCATCATTCCTGCGTCGATGCATTTGTGTTGTGTTTGTTTGTGTTTGTGTTTGTGTGTTTGTGTTTGTGTTGTGTTTGTGTGTGTGTGTTTGCAATATCGTATGCTTTGCGTTTGCTTTTGTGTTTGCTCTCAAGTCGTCTCGCACACACGCACGAGTGCGTGTTTGTTCGTTTTCTAGTCCACCGCACTCGCGTGTGTTGTTTGTTTTATGATCTTGGGTCTGTCTGTTTGGTTTGGTTTGGTTTGGTTTGGTTTGGTTGGTTTGTGTGCATGTGTGTGTTTGGTTGATTGATTGATTGACTAACTGATGAATTGGTTGGTTGATTGTGTATGATGTGTTGTTGTATGCTTGTTGTTGTGTTTGAGTGTCTGTTCTGCACGGTGTAGCGTTTGCCGTGCGCGTTGTTTGCTGTTTGCGCGTGCTCTCATCCAATCGCAATCGGTCAAGTGATGTGGGTCGAAAGATGAACAACGCTTGGTATGATATGATACTGATGCATTCCCACACGAACGTGTGTTGATGCGAGTCATTCGTCATTTGCGAGTCGCTGTGATGTTGGTGAGATTGATGCGTTTGTGTATGAATGTGTGTGTGTGCGTTAGTTCGTTGTGTTGCTGCATGCGTTGCTGATTGTGATGTGTAATGCGTAGTAGTTGTTGTTGTTTGTTGTTTGTAGTTTGTAGTTGTAGTTTGTAGTTTGTAGTTTGTGCGAGTAGTAGATATTGTGTGAGTTTTGTTTCGTGGGGTAGTGTTGCGTGTTGCGTTTGTATGTGTGTGCGTGCAAGGATGTGTCGTGTTTGTGTTGGTGTTTGTTGTGTGTTGTGTGTTGTGTTGGTGTGTGTTGTGTGTGTGCAGTGTAGAGTATGTGTGTTGTGTGAGTAGCGTTCGCCTTCCCAGATAGTCTAGGTGGTTAGGATAGCTGGCTCTCACCCAGCAGACCCGGGTTCGAGTCCCGGTTTGGGAACACCTTTTTGTTTTTGCTTGTGTTTGCGAATTTTGTTGTTACGGTTTGTTTGTTGCTCTTCCTTTCACCTATTGTCTCTTGTTTTGTGTTTTGTGTTTCGTGGTTTGTGTTTCGTGGTTTGTGCCTCTAACGTTTTGCTTCTTGGTTGCTGCGAGTGTGACGTTGGTGTTTCCTTTTGTCTTTTGTCTGTTGCTCTTTTTTGGACGTTTGCCTTCATCATTCCTGCGTCGATGCATTTGTGTTTGTGTTTGTTGTTTGTGTTTTGTTTGTGTTTGTGTGTGTTTTGCAATATCGTATGCTTTTGCGTTTGCTTTTGTGTTTGCTCTCAAGTCGTCTCGCACACACGCACGAGTGCGTGTTTGTTCGTTTTCTAGTCCACCGCACTCGCGTGTGTTGTTTGTTTTATGATCTTGGGTCTGTCTGTTTGGTTTGGTTTGGTTTGGTTTGGTTTGGTTGGTTTGTGTGCATGTGTGTGTTTGGTTGATTGATTGATTGACTAACTGATGAATTGGTTGGTTGATTGTGTATGATGTGTTGTTGTATGCTTGTTGTTGTGTTTGAGTGTCTGTTCTGCACGGTGTAGCGTTTGCCGTGCGCGTTGTTTGCTGTTTGCGCGTGCTCTCATCCAATCGCAATCGGTCAAGTGATGTGGGTCGAAAGATGAACAACGCTTGGTATGATATGATACTGATGCATTCCCACACGAACGTGTGTTGATGCGAGTCATTCGTCATTTGCGAGTCGCTGTGATGTTGGTGAGATTGATGCGTTTGTGTATGAATGTGTGGTGTGTGCGTTAGTTCGTTGTGTTGCTGCATGCGTTGCTGATTGTGATGTGTAATGCGTAGTAGTTTTGTTGTTTGTAGTTTGTTGTTTGTAGTTTGTAGTGTTGTGCGAGTAGTAGATATTGTGTGAGTTTTGTTTCGTGGGGTAGTGTTGCGTGTTGCGTTTGTATGTGTGTGCGTGCAAGGATGTGTCCGTGTTTTGTGTTGGTGTTTGTTGTGTGTTGTGTGTTGTGTTGGTGTGTGTTGTGTGTGTGCAGTGTAGAGTATGTGTGTTGTGTGAGTAGCGTTCGCCTTCCCAGATAGTCTAGGTGGTTAGGATAGCTGGCTCTCACCCAGCAGACCCGGGTTCGAGTCCCGGTTTGGGAACACCTTTTTGTTTTTGCTTGTGTTTGCGAATTTTGTTGTTACGGTTTGTTTGTTGCTCTTCCTTTCACCTATTGTCTCTTGTTTTGTGTTTTGTGTTTCGTGGTTTGTGTTTCGTGGTTTGTGCCTCTAACGTTTGCTTCTTGGTTGCTGCGAGTGTGACGTTGGTGTTTCCTTTTGTCTTTGTCTGTTGCTCTTTTTTGGACGTTTGCCTTCATCATTCCTGCGTCGATGCATTTGTGTTTGTGTTTGCGTTTGTGTTTGTGTTTGTGTTTGTGTGTTGTGTGTTGTGTGTGTTTGCAATATCGTATGCTTTTGCGTTTGCTTTTGTGTTTGCTCTCAAGTCGTCTCGCACACACGCACGAGTGCGTGTTTGTTCGTTTTCTAGTCCACCGCACTCGCGTGTGTTGTTTGTTTTATGATCTTGGGTCTGTCTGTTTGGTTTGGTTGGTTTGGTTTGGTTTGGTTTGTGTGCATGTGTGTGTTTGGTTGATTGATTGATTGACTAACTGATGAATTGGTTGGTTGATTGTGTATGATGTGTTGTTGTATGCTTGTTGTTGTGTTTGAGTGTCTGTTCTGCACGGGTGTAGCGTTTTGCCGTGCGCGTTGTTTGCTGTTTGCGCGTGCTCTCATCCAATCGCAATCGGTCAAGTGATGTGGGTCGAAAGATGAACAACGCTTGGTATGATATGATACTGATGCATTCCCACACGAACGTGTGTTGATGCGAGTCATTCGTCATTTGCGAGTCGCTGTGATGTTGGTGAGATTGATGCGTTTGTGTATGAATGTGTGTGTGTGCGTTAGTTCGTTGTGTTGCTGCATGCGTTGCTGATTGTGATGTGTAATGCGTAGTAGTTTGTTGTTTGTTGTTTGTAGTTGTAGTTTGTAGTTTGTAGTTTGTAGTTTGTGCGAGTAGTAGATATTGTGTGAGTTTTGTTTCGTGGGGTAGTGTTGCGTGTTGCGTTTGTATGTGTGTGCGTGCAAGGATGTGTCGTGTTTGTGTTGGTGTTTGTTGTGTGTTGTGTGTTGTGTTGGTGTGTGTTGTGTGTGTGCAGTGTAGAGTATGTGTGTTGTGTGAGTAGCGTTCGCCTTCCCAGATAGTCTAGGTGGTTAGGATAGCTGGCTCTCACCCAGCAGACCCGGGTTCGAGTCCCGGTTTGGGAACACCTTTTTGTTTTTGCTTGTGTTTGCGAATTTTGTTGTTACGGTTTGTTTGTTGCTCTTCCTTTCACCTATTGTCTCTTGTTTTGTGTTTTGTGTTTCGTGGTTTGTGTTTCGTGGTTTGTGCCTCTAACGTTTTGCTTCTTGGTTGCTGCGAGTGTGACGTTGGTGTTTCCTTTTGTCTTTTGTCTGTTGCTCTTTTTTGGACGTTTGCCTTCATCATTCCTGCGTCGATGCATTTGTGTTTGTGTTTGCGTGTGTTGTGTTGTGTTTGTGTTGTGTTGTGTGTGTGTGTGTTTGCAATATCGTATGCCTTTGCGTTTGCTTTTGTGTTTGCTCTCAAGTCGTCTCGCACACACGCACGAGTGCGTGTTTGTTCGTTTTCTAGTCCACCGCACTCGCGTGTGTTGTTTGTTTTATGATCTTGGGTCTGTCTGTTTGGTTTGGTTTGGTTTGGTTTGGTTTGGTTTGTGTGCATGTGTGTGTTTGGTTGATTGATTGATTGACTAACTGATGAATTGGTTGGTTGATTGTGTATGATGTGTTGTTGTATGCTTGTTGTTGTGTTTGAGTGTCTGTTCTGCACGGTGTAGCGTTTGCCGTGCGCGTTGTTTGCTGTTTGCGCGTGCTCTCATCCAATCGCAATCGGTCAAGTGATGTGGGTCGAAAGATGAACAACGCTTGGTATGATATGATACTGATGCATTCCCACACGAACGTGTGTTGATGCGAGTCATTCGTCATTTGCGAGTCGCTGTGATGTTGGTGAGATTGATGCGTTTGTGTATGAATGTGTGTGTGTGCGTTAGTTCGTTGTGTTGCTGCATGCGTTGCTGATTGTGATGTGTAATGCGTAGTAGTTTGTTGTTTGTAGTTTGTTGTTTTGTAGTTTGTAGTTTGTGCGAGTAGTAGATATTGTGTGAGTTTTGTTTCGTGGGGTAGTGTTGCGTGTTGCGTTTGTATGTGTGTGCGTGCAAGGATGTGTCGTGTTTGTGTTGGTGTTTGTTGTGTGTTGTGTGTTGTGTTGGTGTGTGTTGTGTGTGTGCAGTGTAGAGTATGTGTGTTGTGTGAGTAGCGTTCGCCTTCCCAGATAGTCTAGGTGGTTAGGATAGCTGGCTCTCACCCAGCAGACCCGGGTTCGAGTCCCGGTTTGGGAACACCTTTTTGTTTTTGCTTGTGTTTGCGAATTTTGTTGTTACGGTTTGTTTGTTGCTCTTCCTTTCACCTATTGTCTCTTGTTTTGTGTTTTGTGTTTCGTGGTTTGTGTTTCGTGGTTTGTGCCTCTAACGTTTTGCTTCTTGGTTGCTGCGAGTGTGACGTTGGTGTTTCCTTTTGTCTTTTGTCTGTTGCTCTTTTTTGGACGTTTGCCTTCATCATTCCTGCGTCGATGCATTTGTGTTTGTGTTTGTGTTTGTGTTTGTGTTTGTGTTTGTGTTGTGTGTGTGTGTTTGCAATATCGTATGCTTTTGCGTTTGCTTTTGTGTTTGCTCTCAAGTCGTCTCGCACACACGCACGAGTGCGTGTTTGTTCGTTTTCTAGTCCACCGCACTCGCGTGTGTTGTTTGTTTTATGATCTTGGGTCTGTCTGTTTGGTTTGGTTTGGTTTGGTTTGGTTTGGTTTGTGTGCATGTGTGTGTTTGGTTGATTGATTGATTGACTAACTGATGAATTGGTTGGTTGATTGTGTATGATGTGTTGTTGTATGCTTGTTGTTGTGTTTGAGTGTCTGTTCTGCACGGTTGTAGCGTTTGCCGTGCGCGTTGTTTGCTGTTTGCGCGTGCTCTCATCCAATCGCAATCGGTCAAGTGATGTGGGTCGAAAGATGAACAACGCTTGGTATGATATGATACTGATGCATTCCCACACGAACGTGTGTTGATGCGAGTCATTCGTCATTTGCGAGTCGCTGTGATGTTGGTGAGATTGATGCGTTTGTGTATGAATGTGTGTGTGTGCGTTAGTTCGTTGTGTTGCTGCATGCGTTGCTGATTGTGATGTGTAATGCGTAGTAGTTTGTTGTTTGTTGTAGTTTAGTTTGTAGTTTGTAGTTTGTAGTTTGTGCGAGTAGTAGATATTGTGTGAGTTTTGTTTCGTGGGGTAGTGTTGCGTGTTGCGTTTGTATGTGTGTGCGTGCAAGGATGTGTCGTGTTTGTGTTGGTGTTTGTTGTGTGTTGTGTGTTGTGTTGGTGTGTGTTGTGTGTGTGCAGTGTAGAGTATGTGTGTTGTGTGAGTAGCGTTCGCCTTCCCAGATAGTCTAGGTGGTTAGGATAGCTGGCTCTCACCCAGCAGACCCGGGTTCGAGTCCCGGTTTGGGAACACCTTTTTGTTTTTGCTTGTGTTTGCGAATTTTGTTGTTACGGTTTGTTTGTTGCTCTTCCTTTCAACCTATTGTCTCTTGTTTTGTGTTTTGTGTTTCGTGGTTTGTGTTTCGTGGTTTGTGCCTCTAACGTTTTGCTTCTTGGTTGCTGCGAGTGTGACGTTGGTGTTTCCTTTTGTCTTTTGTCTGTTGCTCTTTTTTGGACGTTTGCCTTCATCATTCCTGCGTCGATGCATTTGTGTTTGTGTTTGCGTTTGTGTTTGTGTGTGGTTGTGTGGTGGGTGTTTGCAATATCGTATGCCTTTGCGTTTGCTTTTGTGTTTGCTCTCAAGTCGTCTCGCACACACGCACGAGTGCGTGTTTGTTCGTTTTCTAGTCCACCGCACTCGCGTGTGTTGTTTGTTTTATGATCTTGGGTCTGTCTGTTGGTTGGTTTGGTTTGGTTTGGTTTGGTTTGGTTTGTGTGCATGTGTGTGTTTGGTTGATTGATTGATTGACTAACTGATGAATTGGTTGGTTGATTGTGTATGATGTGTTGTTGTATGCTTGTTGTTGTGTTTGAGTGTCTGTTCTGCACGGTGGTAGCGTTTGCCGTGCGCGTTGTTTGCTGTTTGCGCGTGCTCTCATCCAATCGCAATCGGTCAAGTGATGTGGGTCGAAAGATGAACAACGCTTGGTATGATATGATACTGATGCATTCCACACGAACGTGTGTTGATGCGAGTCATTCGTCATTTGCGAGTCGCTGTGATGTTGGTGAGATTGATGCGTTTGTGTATGAATGTGTGTGTGTGCGTTAGTTCGTTGTGTTGCTGCATGCGTTGCTGATTGTGATGTGTAATGCGTAGTAGTTTGTTGTTTGTAGTTTGTTGTTTGTAGTTTGTAGTTTGTGCGAGTAGTAGATATTGTGTGAGTTTTGTTTCGTGGGGTAGTGTTGCGTGTTGCGTTTGTATGTGTGTGCGTGCAAGGATGTGTCGTGTTTGTGTTGGTGTTTGTTGTGTGTTGTGTGTTGTGTTGGTGTGTGTTGTGTGTGTGCAGTGTAGAGTATGTGTGTTGTGTGAGTAGCGTTCGCCTTCCCAGATAGTCTAGGTGGTTAGGATAGCTGGCTCTCACCCAGCAGACCCGGGTTCGAGTCCCGGTTTGGGAACACCTTTTTGTTTTTGCTTGTGTTTGCGAATTTTGTTGTTACGGTTTGTTTGTTGCTCTTCCTTTCACCTATTGTCTCTTGTTTTGTGTTTTGTGTTTCGTGGTTTGTGTTTCGTGGTTTGTGCCTCTAACGTTTTGCTTCTTGGTTGCTGCGAGTGTGACGTTGGTGTTTCCTTTTGTCTTTTGTCTGTTGCTCTTTTTTGGACGTTTGCCTTCATCATTCCTGCGTCGATGCATTTGTGTTGTGTTTGTGTTTGTGTTTGTGTTTTGTGTTTGTGTTGTGTGTGTGTTTGCAATATCGTATGCTTTTGCGTTTGCTTTTGTGTTTGCTCTCAAGTCGTCTCGCACACACGCACGAGTGCGTGTTTGTTCGTTTTCTAGTCCACCGCACTCGCGTGTGTTGTTTGTTTTATGATCTTGGGTCTGTCTGTTTGTTTGGTTTGGTTTGGTTTGGTTTGGTTTGGTTTGTGTGCATGTGTGTGTTTGGTTGATTGATTGATTGACTAACTGATGAATTGGTTGGTTGATTGTGTATGATGTGTTGTTGTATGCTTGTTGTTGTGTTTGAGTGTCTGTTCTGCACGGTGTAGCGTTTGCCGTGCGCGTTGTTTGCTGTTTGCGCGTGCTCTCATCCAATCGCAATCGGTCAAGTGATGTGGGTCGAAAGATGAACAACGCTTGGTATGATATGATACTGATGCATTCCCACACGAACGTGTGTTGATGCGAGTCATTCGTCATTTGCGAGTCGCTGTGATGTTGGTGAGATTGATGCGTTTGTGTATGAATGTGTGTGTGTGCGTTAGTTCGTTGTGTTGCTGCATGCGTTGCTGATTGTGATGTGTAATGCGTAGTAGTTGTTGTTTGTAGTTTGTTAGTTTGTAGTTTGTAGTTTGTGTGCGAGTAGTAGATATTGTGTGAGTTTTGTTTCGTGGGGTAGTGTTGCGTGTTGCGTTTGTATGTGTGTGCGTGCAAGGATGTGTCGTGTTTGTGTTGGTGTTTGTTGTGTGTTGTGTGTTGTGTTGGTGTGTGTTGTGTGTGTGCAGTGTAGAGTATGTGTGTTGTGTGAGTAGCGTTCGCCTTCCCAGATAGTCTAGGTGGTTAGGATAGCTGGCTCTCACCCAGCAGACCCGGGTTCGAGTCCCGGTTTGGGAACACCTTTTTGTTTTTGCTTGTGTTTGCGAATTTTGTTGTTACGGTTTGTTTGTTGCTCTTCCTTTCACCTATTGTCTCTTGTTTTGTGTTTTGTGTTTCGTGGTTTGTGTTTCGTGGTTTGTGCCTCTAACGTTTTGCTTCTTGGTTGCTGCGAGTGTGACGTTGGTGTTTCCTTTTGTCTTTTGTCTGTTGCTCTTTTTTGGACGTTTGCCTTCATCATTCCTGCGTCGATGCATTTGTGTTTGTGTTGTGTTGTGTTTGTGTTTGTGTTTGTGTTGTGTGTGTGTGTGTGTTTGCAATATCGTATGCTTTTGCGTTTGCTTTTGTGTTTGCTCTCAAGTCGTCTCGCACACACGCACGAGTGCGTGTTTGTTCGTTTTCTAGTCCACCGCACTCGCGTGTGTTGTTTGTTTTATGATCTTGGGTCTGTCTGTTTGGTTTGGTTTGGTTTGGTTTGGTTTGGTTTGTGTGCATGTGTGTGTTTGGTTGATTGATTGATTGACTAACTGATGAATTGGTTGGTTGATTGTGTATGATGTGTTGTTGTATGCTTGTTGTTGTGTTTGAGTGTCTGTTCTGCACGGTGTAGCGTTTGCCGTGCGCGTTGTTTGCTGTTTGCGCGTGCTCTCATCCAATCGCAATCGGTCAAGTGATGTGGGTCGAAAGATGAACAACGCTTGGTATGATATGATACTGATGCATTCCCACACGAACGTGTGTTGATGCGAGTCATTCGTCATTTGCGAGTCGCTGTGATGTTGGTGAGATTGATGCGTTTGTGTATGAATGTGTGTGTGTGCGTTAGTTCGTTGTGTTGCTGCATGCGTTGCTGATTGTGATGTGTAATGCGTAGTAGTTTGTTGTTTGTAGTTTGTTGTTTGTAGTTTGTAGTTTGTGCGAGTAGTAGATATTGTGTGAGTTTTGTTTCGTGGGGTAGTGTTGCGTGTTGCGTTTGTATGTGTGTGCGTGCAAGGATGTGTCGTGTTTGTGTTGGTGTTTGTTGTGTGTTGTGTGTTGTGTTGGTGTGTGTTGTGTGTGTGCAGTGTAGAGTATGTGTGTTGTGTGAGTAGCGTTCGCCTTCCCAGATAGTCTAGGTGGTTAGGATAGCTGGCTCTCACCCAGCAGACCCGGGTTCGAGTCCCGGTTTGGGAACACCTTTTTGTTTTTGCTTGTGTTTGCGAATTTTGTTGTTACGGTTTGTTTGTTGCTCTTCCTTTCACCTATTGTCTCTTGTTTTGTGTTTTGTGTTTCGTGGTTTGTGTTTCGTGGTTTGTGCCTCTAACGTTTTGCTTCTTGGTTGCTGCGAGTGTGACGTTGGTGTTTCCTTTTGTCTTTTGTCTGTTGCTCTTTTTTGGACGTTTGCCTTCATCATTCCTGCGTCGATGCATTTGTGTGTTTGTGTTTGCGTTTGTGTTTGTGTTTGTGTTTGTGTTTGTGTGTGTTTGCAATATCGTATGCTTTTGCGTTTGCTTTTGTGTTTGCTCTCAAGTCGTCTCGCACACACGCACGAGTGCGTGTTTGTTCGTTTTCTAGTCCACCGCACTCGCGTGTGTTGTTTGTTTTATGATCTTGGGTCTGTCTGTTTGGTTTGGTTTGGTTTGGTTTGGTTTGGTTTGGTTTGTGTGCATGTGTGTGTTTGGTTGATTGATTGATTGACTAACTGATGAATTGGTTGGTTGATTGTGTATGATGTGTTGTTGTATGCTTGTTGTTGTGTTTGAGTGTCTGTTCTGCACGGTGTAGCGTTTGCCGTGCGCGTTGTTTGCTGTTTGCGCGTGCTCTCATCCAATCGCAATCGGTCAAGTGATGTGGGTCGAAAGATGAACAACGCTTGGTATGATATGATACTGATGCATTCCCACACGAACGTGTGTTGATGCGAGTCATTCGTCATTTGCGAGTCGCTGTGATGTTGGTGAGATTGATGCGTTTGTGTATGAATGTGTGTGTGTGCGTTAGTTCGTTGTGTTGCTGCATGCGTTGCTGATTGTGATGTGTAATGCGTAGTAGTTTGTTGTTTGTAGTTGTAGTTTGTTGTTTGTAGTTTGTAGTTTGTGCGAGTAGTAGATATTGTGTGAGTTTTGTTTCGTGGGGTAGTGTTGCGTGTTGCGTTTGTATGTGTGTGCGTGCAAGGATGTGTCGTGTTTGTGTTGGTGTTTGTTGTGTGTTGTGTGTTGTGTTGGTGTGTGTTGTGTGTGTGCAGTGTAGAGTATGTGTGTTGTGTGAGTAGCGTTCGCCTTCCCAGATAGTCTAGGTGGTTAGGATAGCTGGCTCTCACCCAGCAGACCCGGGTTCGAGTCCCGGTTTGGGAACACCTTTTTGTTTTTGCTTGTGTTTGCGAATTTTGTTGTTACGGTTTGTTTGTTGCTCTTCCTTTCACCTATTGTCTCTTGTTTTGTGTTTTGTGTTTCGTGGTTTGTGTTTCGTGGTTTGTGCCTCTAACGTTTTGCTTCTTGGTTGCTGCGAGTGTGACGTTGGTGTTTCCTTTTGTCTTTTGTCTGTTGCTCTTTTTTGGACGTTTGCCTTCATCATTCCTGCGTCGATGCATTTGTGTTTGTGTTTGCGTTTGTGTTTGTGTTTGTGTTTGTGTTGTGTGTGTGTGTTTGCAATATCGTATGCCTTTGCGTTTGCTTTTGTGTTTGCTCTCAAGTCGTCTCGCACACACGCACGAGTGCGTGTTTGTTCGTTTTCTAGTCCACCGCACTCGCGTGTGTTGTTTGTTTTATGATCTTGGGTCTGTCTGTTTGGTTTGGTTTGGTTTGGTTTGGTTTGGTTTGTGTGCATGTGTGTGTTTGGTTGATTGATTGATTGACTAACTGATGAATTGGTTGGTTGATTGTGTATGATGTGTTGTTGTATGCTTGTTGTTGTGTTTGAGTGTCTGTTCTGCACGGTGTAGCGTTTGCCGTGCGCGTTGTTTGCTGTTTGCGCGTGCTCTCATCCAATCGCAATCGGTCAAGTGATGTGGGTCGAAAGATGAACAACGCTTGGTATGATATGATACTGATGCATTCCCACACGAACGTGTGTTGATGCGAGTCATTCGTCATTTGCGAGTCGCTGTGATGTTGGTGAGATTGATGCGTTTGTGTATGAATGTGTGTGTGTGCGTTAGTTCGTTGTGTTGCTGCATGCGTTGCTGATTGTGATGTGTAATGCGTAGTAGTTTGTGTTTGTTGTTTGTAGTTTGTAGTTGTAGTTTGTAGTTTGTAGTTTGTGCGAGTAGTAGATATTGTGTGAGTTTTGTTTCGTGGGGTAGTGTTGCGTGTTGCGTTTGTATGTGTGTGCGTGCAAGGATGTGTCGTGTTTGTGTTGGTGTTTGTTGTGTGTTGTGTGTTGTGTTGGTGTGTGTTGTGTGTGTGCAGTGTAGAGTATGTGTGTTGTGTGAGTAGCGTTCGCCTTCCCAGATAGTCTAGGTGGTTAGGATAGCTGGCTCTCACCCAGCAGACCCGGGTTCGAGTCCCGGTTTGGGAACACCTTTTTGTTTTTGCTTGTGTTTGCGAATTTTGTTGTTACGGTTTGTTTGTTGCTCTTCCTTTCACCTATTGTCTCTTGTTTTGTGTTTTGTGTTTCGTGGTTTGTGTTTCGTGGTTTGTGCCTCTAACGTTTTGCTTCTTGGTTGCTGCGAGTGTGACGTTGGTGTTTCCTTTTGTCTTTTGTCTGTTGCTCTTTTTTGGACGTTTGCCTTCATCATTCCTGCGTCGATGCATTTGTGTTTGTGTTTGCGTTTGTGTTTGTGTTTGTGTTGTGTTGTGTTTGTGTGTGTGTGTTTGCAATATCGTATGCTTTTGCGTTTGCTTTTGTGTTTGCTCTCAAGTCGTCTCGCACACACGCACGAGTGCGTGTTTGTTCGTTTTCTAGTCCACCGCACTCGCGTGTGTTGTTTGTTTTATGATCTTGGGTCTGTCTGTTTGGTTTGGTTTGGTTTGGTTTGGTTTGGTTTGTGTGCATGTGTGTGTTTGGTTGATTGATTGATTGACTAACTGATGAATTGGTTGGTTGATTGTGTATGATGTGTTGTTGTATGCTTGTTGTTGTGTTTGAGTGTCTGTTCTGCACGGTGTGTAGCGTTTGCCGTGCGCGTTGTTTGCTGTTTGCGCGTGCTCTCATCCAATCGCAATCGGTCAAGTGATGTGGGTCGAAAGATGAACAACGCTTGGTATGATATGATACTGATGCATTCCCACACGAACGTGTGTTGATGCGAGTCATTCGTCATTTGCGAGTCGCTGTGATGTTGGTGAGATTGATGCGTTTGTGTATGAATGTGTGTGTGTGCGTTAGTTCGTTGTGTTGCTGCATGCGTTGCTGATTGTGATGTGTAATGCGTAGTAGTTTGTTGTTTGTTGTTTGTAGTTTGTAGTTTGTAGTTTGTAGTTTGTGCGAGTAGTAGATATTGTGTGAGTTTTGTTTCGTGGGGTAGTGTTGCGTGTTGCGTTTGTATGTGTGTGCGTGCAAGGATGTGTCGTGTTTGTGTTGGTGTTTGTTGTGTGTTGTGTGTTGTGTTGGTGTGTGTTGTGTGTGTGCAGTGTAGAGTATGTGTGTTGTGTGAGTAGCGTTCGCCTTCCCAGATAGTCTAGGTGGTTAGGATAGCTGGCTCTCACCCAGCAGACCCGGGTTCGAGTCCCGGTTTGGGAACACCTTTTTGTTTTTGCTTGTGTTTGCGAATTTTGTTGTTACGGTTTGTTTGTTGCTCTTCCTTTCACCTATTGTCTCTTGTTTTGTGTTTTGTGTTTCGTGGTTTGTGTTTCGTGGTTTGTGCCTCTAACGTTTTGCTTCTTGGTTGCTGCGAGTGTGACGTTGGTGTTTCCTTTTGTCTTTTGTCTGTTGCTCTTTTTTGGACGTTTGCCTTCATCATTCCTGCGTCGATGCATTTGTGTTTGTGTTTGCGTTGTGTGTGTTGTGTTTGTGTTTGTGTTTGTGTGTGTTTGCAATATCGTATGCCTTTGCGTTTGCTTTTGTGTTTGCTCTCAAGTCGTCTCGCACACACGCACGAGTGCGTGTTTGTTCGTTTTCTAGTCCACCGCACTCGCGTGTGTTGTTTGTTTTATGATCTTGGGTCTGTCTGTTTGGTTTGGTTTGGTTTGGTTTGGTTTGGTTTGTGTGCATGTGTGTGTTTGGTTGATTGATTGATTGACTAACTGATGAATTGGTTGGTTGATTGTGTATGATGTGTTGTTGTATGCTTGTTGTTGTGTTTGAGTGTCTGTTCTGCACGGTGTAGCGTTTGCCGTGCGCGTTGTTTGCTGTTTGCGCGTGCTCTCATCCAATCGCAATCGGTCAAGTGATGTGGGTCGAAAGATGAACAACGCTTGGTATGATATGATACTGATGCATTCCCACACGAACGTGTGTTGATGCGAGTCATTCGTCATTTGCGAGTCGCTGTGATGTTGGTGAGATTGATGCGTTTGTGTATGAATGTGTGTGTGTGCGTTAGTTCGTTGTGTTGCTGCATGCGTTGCTGATTGTGATGTGTAATGCGTAGTAGTTTGTTGTTGTTTGTAGTTTGTTGTTTGTAGTTTGTAGTTTGTGCGAGTAGTAGATATTGTGTGAGTTTTGTTTCGTGGGGTAGTGTTGCGTGTTGCGTTTGTATGTGTGTGCGTGCAAGGATGTGTCGTGTTTGTGTTGGTGTTTGTTGTGTGTTGTGTGTTGTGTTGGTGTGTGTTGTGTGTGTGCAGTGTAGAGTATGTGTGTTGTGTGAGTAGCGTTCGCCTTCCCAGATAGTCTAGGTGGTTAGGATAGCTGGCTCTCACCCAGCAGACCCGGGTTCGAGTCCCGGTTTGGGAACACCTTTTTGTTTTTGCTTGTGTTTGCGAATTTTGTTGTTACGGTTTGTTTGTTGCTCTTCCTTTCACCTATTGTCTCTTGTTTTGTGTTTTGTGTTTCGTGGTTTGTGTTTCGTGGTTTGTGCCTCTAACGTTTTGCTTCTTGGTTGCTGCGAGTGTGACGTTGGTGTTTCCTTTTGTCTTTTGTCTGTTGCTCTTTTTTGGACGTTTGCCTTCATCATTCCTGCGTCGATGCATTTGTGTTTGTGTTTGCGTTTGTGTTTGTGTTTGTGTTTGTGTTTGTGTGTGTTTGCAATATCGTATGCCTTTGCGTTTGCTTTTGTGTTTGCTCTCAAGTCGTCTCGCACACACGCACGAGTGCGTGTTTGTTCGTTTTCTAGTCCACCGCACTCGCGTGTGTTGTTTGTTTTATGATCTTGGGTCTGTCTGTTTGGTTTGGTTTGGTTGGTTTGGTTTGGTTTGGTTTGTGTGCATGTGTGTGTTTGGTTGATTGATTGATTGACTAACTGATGAATTGGTTGGTTGATTGTGTATGATGTGTTGTTGTATGCTTGTTGTTGTGTTTGAGTGTCTGTTCTGCACGGTGTAGCGTTTGCCGTGCGCGTTGTTTGCTGTTTGCGCGTGCTCTCATCCAATCGCAATCGGTCAAGTGATGTGGGTCGAAAGATGAACAACGCTTGGTATGATATGATACTGATGCATTCCCACACGAACGTGTGTTGATGCGAGTCATTCGTCATTTGCGAGTCGCTGTGATGTTGGTGAGATTGATGCGTTTGTGTATGAATGTGTGTGTGTGCGTTAGTTCGTTGTGTTGCTGCATGCGTTGCTGATTGTGATGTGTAATGCGTAGTAGTTTGTTGTTTGTAGTTTGTTGTTTGTAGTTTGTAGTTTGTGCGAGTAGTAGATATTGTGTGAGTTTTGTTTCGTGGGGTAGTGTTGCGTGTTGCGTTTGTATGTGTGTGCGTGCAAGGATGTGTCGTGTTTGTGTTGGTGTTTGTTGTGTGTTGTGTGTTGTGTTGGTGTGTGTTGTGTGTGTGCAGTGTAGAGTATGTGTGTTGTGTGAGTAGCGTTCGCCTTCCCAGATAGTCTAGGTGGTTAGGATAGCTGGCTCTCACCCAGCAGACCCGGGTTCGAGTCCCGGTTTGGGAACACCTTTTTGTTTTTGCTTGTGTTTGCGAATTTTGTTGTTACGGTTTGTTTGTTGCTCTTCCTTTCACCTATTGTCTCTTGTTTTGTGTTTTGTGTTTCGTGGTTTGTGTTTCGTGGTTTGTGCCTCTAACGTTTTGCTTCTTGGTTGCTGCGAGTGTGACGTTGGTGTTTCCTTTTGTCTTTTGTCTGTTGCTCTTTTTTGGACGTTTGCCTTCATCATTCCTGCGTCGATGCATTTGTGTTTGTGTTTGCGTTTGTGTTTGTGTTTGTGTTTGTGTGTGTTTGCAATATCGTATGCTTTTGCGTTTGCTTTTGTGTTTGCTCTCAAGTCGTCTCGCACACACGCACGAGTGCGTGTTTGTTCGTTTTCTAGTCCACCGCACTCGCGTGTGTTGTTTGTTTTATGATCTTGGGTCTGTCTGTTTGGTTTGGTTTGGTTTGGTTTGGTTTGGTTTGTGTGCATGTGTGTGTTTGGTTGATTGATTGATTGACTAACTGATGAATTGGTTGGTTGATTGTGTATGATGTGTTGTTGTATGCTTGTTGTTGTGTTTGAGTGTCTGTTCTGCACGGTGTAGCGTTTGCCGTGCGCGTTGTTTGCTGTTTGCGCGTGCTCTCATCCAATCGCAATCGGTCAAGTGATGTGGGTCGAAAGATGAACAACGCTTGGTATGATATGATACTGATGCATTCCCACACGAACGTGTGTTGATGCGAGTCATTCGTCATTTGCGAGTCGCTGTGATGTTGGTGAGATTGATGCGTTTGTGTATGAATGTGTGTGTGTGCGTTAGTTCGTTGTGTTGCTGCATGCGTTGCTGATTGTGATGTGTAATGCGTAGTAGTTTGTTGTTTGTAGTTTGTTGTTTGTAGTTTGTAGTTTGTGCGAGTAGTAGATATTGTGTGAGTTTTGTTTCGTGGGGTAGTGTTGCGTGTTGCGTTTGTATGTGTGTGCGTGCAAGGATGTGTCGTGTTTGTGTTGGTGTTTGTTGTGTGTTGTGTGTTGTGTTGGTGTGTGTTGTGTGTGTGCAGTGTAGAGTATGTGTGTTGTGTGAGTAGCGTTCGCCTTCCCAGATAGTCTAGGTGGTTAGGATAGCTGGCTCTCACCCAGCAGACCCGGGTTCGAGTCCCGGTTTGGGAACACCTTTTTGTTTTTGCTTGTGTTTGCGAATTTTGTTGTTACGGTTTGTTTGTTGCTCTTCCTTTCACCTATTGTCTCTTGTTTTGTGTTTTGTGTTTCGTGGTTTGTGTTTCGTGGTTTGTGCCTCTAACGTTTTGCTTCTTGGTTGCTGCGAGTGTGACGTTGGTGTTTCCTTTTGTCTTTTGTCTGTTGCTCTTTTTTGGACGTTTGCCTTCATCATTCCTGCGTCGATGCATTTGTGTTTGTGTTTGCGTTTGTGTTTGTGTTTGTGTTTGTGTGTGTTTGCAATATCGTATGCTTTTGCGTTTGCTTTTGTGTTTGCTCTCAAGTCGTCTCGCACACACGCACGAGTGCGTGTTTGTTCGTTTTCTAGTCCACCGCACTCGCGTGTGTTGTTTGTTTTATGATCTTGGGTCTGTCTGTTTGGTTTGGTTTGGTTTGGTTTGGTTTGGTTTGTGTGCATGTGTGTGTTTGGTTGATTGATTGATTGACTAACTGATGAATTGGTTGGTTGATTGTGTATGATGTGTTGTTGTATGCTTGTTGTTGTGTTTGAGTGTCTGTTCTGCACGGTGTAGCGTTTGCCGTGCGCGTTGTTTGCTGTTTGCGCGTGCTCTCATCCAATCGCAATCGGTCAAGTGATGTGGGTCGAAAGATGAACAACGCTTGGTATGATATGATACTGATGCATTCCCACACGAACGTGTGTTGATGCGAGTCATTCGTCATTTGCGAGTCGCTGTGATGTTGGTGAGATTGATGCGTTTGTGTATGAATGTGTGTGTGTGCGTTAGTTCGTTGTGTTGCTGCATGCGTTGCTGATTGTGATGTGTAATGCGTAGTAGTTTGTTGTTTGTAGTTTGTTGTTTGTAGTTTGTAGTTTGTGCGAGTAGTAGATATTGTGTGAGTTTTGTTTCGTGGGGTAGTGTTGCGTGTTGCGTTTGTATGTGTGTGCGTGCAAGGATGTGTCGTGTTTGTGTTGGTGTTTGTTGTGTGTTGTGTGTTGTGTTGGTGTGTGTTGTGTGTGTGCAGTGTAGAGTATGTGTGTTGTGTGAGTAGCGTTCGCCTTCCCAGATAGTCTAGGTGGTTAGGATAGCTGGCTCTCACCCAGCAGACCCGGGTTCGAGTCCCGGTTTGGGAACACCTTTTTGTTTTTGCTTGTGTTTGCGAATTTTGTTGTTACGGTTTGTTTGTTGCTCTTCCTTTCACCTATTGTCTCTTGTTTTGTGTTTTGTGTTTCGTGGTTTGTGTTTCGTGGTTTGTGCCTCTAACGTTTTGCTTCTTGGTTGCTGCGAGTGTGACGTTGGTGTTTCCTTTTGTCTTTTGTCTGTTGCTCTTTTTTGGACGTTTGCCTTCATCATTCCTGCGTCGATGCATTTGTGTTTGTGTTTGCGTTTGTGTTTGTGTTTGTGTTTGTGTTGTGTGTTTGCAATATCGTATGCTTTTGCGTTTGCTTTTGTGTTTGCTCTCAAGTCGTCTCGCACACACGCACGAGTGCGTGTTTGTTCGTTTTCTAGTCCACCGCACTCGCGTGTGTTGTTTGTTTTATGATCTTGGGTCTGTCTGTTTGGTTTGGTTGGTTGGTTTGGTTTGGTTTGGTTTGTGTGCATGTGTGTGTTTGGTTGATTGATTGATTGACTAACTGATGAATTGGTTGGTTGATTGTGTATGATGTGTTGTTGTATGCTTGTTGTTGTGTTTGAGTGTCTGTTCTGCACGGTGTAGCGTTTGCCGTGCGCGTTGTTTGCTGTTTGCGCGTGCTCTCATCCAATCGCAATCGGTCAAGTGATGTGGGTCGAAAGATGAACAACGCTTGGTATGATATGATACTGATGCATTCCCACACGAACGTGTGTTGATGCGAGTCATTCGTCATTTGCGAGTCGCTGTGATGTTGGTGAGATTGATGCGTTTGTGTATGAATGTGTGTGTGTGCGTTAGTTCGTTGTGTTGCTGCATGCGTTGCTGATTGTGATGTGTAATGCGTAGTAGTTTGTTGTTTGTAGTTTGTTGTTTGTAGTTTGTAGTTTGTGCGAGTAGTAGATATTGTGTGAGTTTTGTTTCGTGGGGTAGTGTTGCGTGTTGCGTTTGTATGTGTGTGCGTGCAAGGATGTGTCGTGTTTGTGTTGGTGTTTGTTGTGTGTTGTGTGTTGTGTTGGTGTGTGTTGTGTGTGTGCAGTGTAGAGTATGTGTGTTGTGTGAGTAGCGTTCGCCTTCCCAGATAGTCTAGGTGGTTAGGATAGCTGGCTCTCACCCAGCAGACCCGGGTTCGAGTCCCGGTTTGGGAACACCTTTTTGTTTTTGCTTGTGTTTGCGAATTTTGTTGTTACGGTTTGTTTGTTGCTCTTCCTTTCACCTATTGTCTCTTGTTTTGTGTTTTGTGTTTCGTGGTTTGTGTTTCGTGGTTTGTGCCTCTAACGTTTTGCTTCTTGGTTGCTGCGAGTGTGACGTTGGTGTTTCCTTTTGTCTTTTGTCTGTTGCTCTTTTTTGGACGTTTGCCTTCATCATTCCTGCGTCGATGCATTTGTGTTTGTGTTTGCGTTTGTGTTTGTGTTTGTGTTTGTTTGTGTGTGTGTTTGCAATATCGTATGCTTTTGCGTTTGCTTTTGTGTTTGCTCTCAAGTCGTCTCGCACACACGCACGAGTGCGTGTTTGTTCGTTTTCTAGTCCACCGCACTCGCGTGTGTTGTTTGTTTTATGATCTTGGGTCTGTCTGTTTGGTTTGGTTTGGTTTGGTTTGGTTTGGTTTGTGTGCATGTGTGTGTTTGGTTGATTGATTGATTGACTAACTGATGAATTGGTTGGTTGATTGTGTATGATGTGTTGTTGTATGCTTGTTGTTGTGTTTGAGTGTCTGTTCTGCACGGTGTAGCGTTTGCCGTGCGCGTTGTTTGCTGTTTGCGCGTGCTCTCATCCAATCGCAATCGGTCAAGTGATGTGGGTCGAAAGATGAACAACGCTTGGTATGATATGATACTGATGCATTCCCACACGAACGTGTGTTGATGCGAGTCATTCGTCATTTGCGAGTCGCTGTGATGTTGGTGAGATTGATGCGTTTGTGTATGAATGTGTGTGTGTGCGTTAGTTCGTTGTGTTGCTGCATGCGTTGCTGATTGTGATGTGTAATGCGTAGTAGTTTGTTGTTTGTAGTTTGTTGTTTGTAGTTTGTAGTTTGTGCGAGTAGTAGATATTGTGTGAGTTTTGTTTCGTGGGGTAGTGTTGCGTGTTGCGTTTGTATGTGTGTGCGTGCAAGGATGTGTCGTGTTTGTGTTGGTGTTTGTTGTGTGTTGTGTGTTGTGTTGGTGTGTGTTGTGTGTGTGCAGTGTAGAGTATGTGTGTTGTGTGAGTAGCGTTCGCCTTCCCAGATAGTCTAGGTGGTTAGGATAGCTGGCTCTCACCCAGCAGACCCGGGTTCGAGTCCCGGTTTGGGAACACCTTTTTGTTTTTGCTTGTGTTTGCGAATTTTGTTGTTACGGTTTGTTTGTTGCTCTTCCTTTCACCTATTGTCTCTTGTTTTGTGTTTTGTGTTTCGTGGTTTGTGTTTCGTGGTTTGTGCCTCTAACGTTTTGCTTCTTGGTTGCTGCGAGTGTGACGTTGGTGTTTCCTTTTGTCTTTTGTCTGTTGCTCTTTTTTGGACGTTTGCCTTCATCATTCCTGCGTCGATGCATTTGTGTTTGTGTTTGCGTTTGTGTTTGTGTTTGTGTTTGTGTGTGTTTGCAATATCGTATGCTTTTGCGTTTGCTTTTGTGTTTGCTCTCAAGTCGTCTCGCACACACGCACGAGTGCGTGTTTGTTCGTTTTCTAGTCCACCGCACTCGCGTGTGTTGTTTGTTTTATGATCTTGGGTCTGTCTGTTTGGTTTGGTTTGGTTTGGTTTGGTTTGGTTTGTGTGCATGTGTGTGTTTGGTTGATTGATTGATTGACTAACTGATGAATTGGTTGGTTGATTGTGTATGATGTGTTGTTGTATGCTTGTTGTTGTGTTTGAGTGTCTGTTCTGCACGGTGTAGCGTTTGCCGTGCGCGTTGTTTGCTGTTTGCGCGTGCTCTCATCCAATCGCAATCGGTCAAGTGATGTGGGTCGAAAGATGAACAACGCTTGGTATGATATGATACTGATGCATTCCCACACGAACGTGTGTTGATGCGAGTCATTCGTCATTTGCGAGTCGCTGTGATGTTGGTGAGATTGATGCGTTTGTGTATGAATGTGTGTGTGTGCGTTAGTTCGTTGTGTTGCTGCATGCGTTGCTGATTGTGATGTGTAATGCGTAGTAGTTTGTTGTTTGTAGTTTGTTGTTTGTAGTTTGTAGTTTGTGCGAGTAGTAGATATTGTGTGAGTTTTGTTTCGTGGGGTAGTGTTGCGTGTTGCGTTTGTATGTGTGTGCGTGCAAGGATGTGTCGTGTTTGTGTTGGTGTTTGTTGTGTGTTGTGTGTTGTGTTGGTGTGTGTTGTGTGTGTGCAGTGTAGAGTATGTGTGTTGTGTGAGTAGCGTTCGCCTTCCCAGATAGTCTAGGTGGTTAGGATAGCTGGCTCTCACCCAGCAGACCCGGGTTCGAGTCCCGGTTTGGGAACACCTTTTTGTTTTTGCTTGTGTTTGCGAATTTTGTTGTTACGGTTTGTTTGTTGCTCTTCCTTTCACCTATTGTCTCTTGTTTTGTGTTTTGTGTTTCGTGGTTTGTGTTTCGTGGTTTGTGCCTCTAACGTTTTGCTTCTTGGTTGCTGCGAGTGTGACGTTGGTGTTTCCTTTTGTCTTTTGTCTGTTGCTCTTTTTTGGACGTTTGCCTTCATCATTCCTGCGTCGATGCATTGTGTTTGTGTTTGTGTTTGTGTTTGTGTTTGTGTTTGTGTTTGTGTTTGTGTGTGTGTTTGCAATATCGTATGCTTTTGCGTTTGCTTTTGTGTTTGCTCTCAAGTCGTCTCGCACACACGCACGAGTGCGTGTTTGTTCGTTTTCTAGTCCACCGCACTCGCGTGTGTTGTTTGTTTTATGATCTTGGGTCTGTCTGTTTGGTTTGGTTTGGTTTGGTTTGGTTTGGTTTGTGTGCATGTGTGTGTTTGGTTGATTGATTGATTGACTAACTGATGAATTGGTTGGTTGATTGTGTATGATGTGTTGTTGTATGCTTGTTGTTGTGTTTGAGTGTCTGTTCTGCACGGTGTAGCGTTTGCCGTGCGCGTTGTTTGCTGTTTGCGCGTGCTCTCATCCAATCGCAATCGGTCAAGTGATGTGGGTCGAAAGATGAACAACGCTTGGTATGATATGATACTGATGCATTCCCACACGAACGTGTGTTGATGCGAGTCATTCGTCATTTGCGAGTCGCTGTGATGTTGGTGAGATTGATGCGTTTGTGTATGAATGTGTGTGTGTGCGTTAGTTCGTTGTGTTGCTGCATGCGTTGCTGATTGTGATGTGTAATGCGTAGTAGTTTGTTGTTTGTAGTTTGTTGTTTGTAGTTTGTAGTTTGTGCGAGTAGTAGATATTGTGTGAGTTTTGTTTCGTGGGGTAGTGTTGCGTGTTGCGTTTGTATGTGTGTGCGTGCAAGGATGTGTCGTGTTTGTGTTGGTGTTTGTTGTGTGTTGTGTGTTGTGTTGGTGTGTGTTGTGTGTGTGCAGTGTAGAGTATGTGTGTTGTGTGAGTAGCGTTCGCCTTCCCAGATAGTCTAGGTGGTTAGGATAGCTGGCTCTCACCCAGCAGACCCGGGTTCGAGTCCCGGTTTGGGAACACCTTTTTGTTTTTGCTTGTGTTTGCGAATTTTGTTGTTACGGTTTGTTTGTTGCTCTTCCTTTCACCTATTGTCTCTTGTTTTGTGTTTTGTGTTTCGTGGTTTGTGTTTCGTGGTTTGTGCCTCTAACGTTTTGCTTCTTGGTTGCTGCGAGTGTGACGTTGGTGTTTCCTTTTGTCTTTTGTCTGTTGCTCTTTTTTGGACGTTTGCCTTCATCATTCCTGCGTCGATGCATTTGTGTTTGTGTTTGCGTTTGTGTTTGTGTTTGTGTGTTTGTGTTTGTGTTTGTGTTTGTGTGTTTGTGTGTGTTTGCAATATCGTATGCTTTTGCGTTTGCTTTTGTGTTTGCTCTCAAGTCGTCTCGCACACACGCACGAGTGCGTGTTTGTTCGTTTTCTAGTCCACCGCACTCGCGTGTGTTGTTTGTTTTATGATCTTGGGTCTGTCTGTTTGGTTTGGTTTGGTTGGTTTGGTTTGGTTTGGTTTGTGTGCATGTGTGTGTTTGGTTGATTGATTGATTGACTAACTGATGAATTGGTTGGTTGATTGTGTATGATGTGTTGTTGTATGCTTGTTGTTGTGTTTGAGTGTCTGTTCTGCACGGTGTAGCGTTTGCCGTGCGCGTTGTTTGCTGTTTGCGCGTGCTCTCATCCAATCGCAATCGGTCAAGTGATGTGGGTCGAAAGATGAACAACGCTTGGTATGATATGATACTGATGCATTCCCACACGAACGTGTGTTGATGCGAGTCATTCGTCATTTGCGAGTCGCTGTGATGTTGGTGAGATTGATGCGTTTGTGTATGAATGTGTGTGTGTGCGTTAGTTCGTTGTGTTGCTGCATGCGTTGCTGATTGTGATGTGTAATGCGTAGTAGTTTGTTGTTTGTAGTTTGTTGTTTGTAGTTTGTAGTTTGTGCGAGTAGTAGATATTGTGTGAGTTTTGTTTCGTGGGGTAGTGTTGCGTGTTGCGTTTGTATGTGTGTGCGTGCAAGGATGTGTCGTGTTTGTGTTGGTGTTTGTTGTGTGTTGTGTGTTGTGTTGGTGTGTGTTGTGTGTGTGCAGTGTAGAGTATGTGTGTTGTGTGAGTAGCGTTCGCCTTCCCAGATAGTCTAGGTGGTTAGGATAGCTGGCTCTCACCCAGCAGACCCGGGTTCGAGTCCCGGTTTGGGAACACCTTTTTGTTTTTGCTTGTGTTTGCGAATTTTGTTGTTACGGTTTGTTTGTTGCTCTTCCTTTCACCTATTGTCTCTTGTTTTGTGTTTTGTGTTTCGTGGTTTGTGTTTCGTGGTTTGTGCCTCTAACGTTTTGCTTCTTGGTTGCTGCGAGTGTGACGTTGGTGTTTCCTTTTGTCTTTTGTCTGTTGCTCTTTTTTGGACGTTTGCCTTCATCATTCCTGCGTCGATGCATTTGTGTTTGTGTTTGCGTTTGTGTTTGTGTTTGTGTTTGTGTGTGTTTGCAATATCGTATGCTTTTGCGTTTGCTTTTGTGTTTGCTCTCAAGTCGTCTCGCACACACGCACGAGTGCGTGTTTGTTCGTTTTCTAGTCCACCGCACTCGCGTGTGTTGTTTGTTTTATGATCTTGGGTCTGTCTGTTTGGTTTGGTTTGGTTTGGTTTGGTTTGGTTTGTGTGCATGTGTGTGTTTGGTTGATTGATTGATTGACTAACTGATGAATTGGTTGGTTGATTGTGTATGATGTGTTGTTGTATGCTTGTTGTTGTGTTTGAGTGTCTGTTCTGCACGGTGTAGCGTTTGCCGTGCGCGTTGTTTGCTGTTTGCGCGTGCTCTCATCCAATCGCAATCGGTCAAGTGATGTGGGTCGAAAGATGAACAACGCTTGGTATGATATGATACTGATGCATTCCCACACGAACGTGTGTTGATGCGAGTCATTCGTCATTTGCGAGTCGCTGTGATGTTGGTGAGATTGATGCGTTTGTGTATGAATGTGTGTGTGTGCGTTAGTTCGTTGTGTTGCTGCATGCGTTGCTGATTGTGATGTGTAATGCGTAGTAGTTTGTTGTTTGTAGTTTGTTGTTTGTAGTTTGTAGTTTGTGCGAGTAGTAGATATTGTGTGAGTTTTGTTTCGTGGGGTAGTGTTGCGTGTTGCGTTTGTATGTGTGTGCGTGCAAGGATGTGTCGTGTTTGTGTTGGTGTTTGTTGTGTGTTGTGTGTTGTGTTGGTGTGTGTTGTGTGTGTGCAGTGTAGAGTATGTGTGTTGTGTGAGTAGCGTTCGCCTTCCCAGATAGTCTAGGTGGTTAGGATAGCTGGCTCTCACCCAGCAGACCCGGGTTCGAGTCCCGGTTTGGGAACACCTTTTTGTTTTTGCTTGTGTTTGCGAATTTTGTTGTTACGGTTTGTTTGTTGCTCTTCCTTTCACCTATTGTCTCTTGTTTTGTGTTTTGTGTTTCGTGGTTTGTGTTTCGTGGTTTGTGCCTCTAACGTTTTGCTTCTTGGTTGCTGCGAGTGTGACGTTGGTGTTTCCTTTTGTCTTTTGTCTGTTGCTCTTTTTTGGACGTTTGCCTTCATCATTCCTGCGTCGATGCATTTGTGTTTGTGTTTGCGTTTGTGTTTGTGTTTGTGTTTGTGTGTGTTTGCAATATCGTATGCTTTTGCGTTTGCTTTTGTGTTTGCTCTCAAGTCGTCTCGCACACACGCACGAGTGCGTGTTTGTTCGTTTTCTAGTCCACCGCACTCGCGTGTGTTGTTTGTTTTATGATCTTGGGTCTGTCTGTTTGGTTTGGTTTGGTTTGGTTTGGTTTGGTTTGTGTGCATGTGTGTGTTTGGTTGATTGATTGATTGACTAACTGATGAATTGGTTGGTTGATTGTGTATGATGTGTTGTTGTATGCTTGTTGTTGTGTTTGAGTGTCTGTTCTGCACGGTGTGTAGCGTTTGCCGTGCGCGTTGTTTGCTGTTTGCGCGTGCTCTCATCCAATCGCAATCGGTCAAGTGATGTGGGTCGAAAGATGAACAACGCTTGGTATGATATGATACTGATGCATTCCCACACGAACGTGTGTTGATGCGAGTCATTCGTCATTTGCGAGTCGCTGTGATGTTGGTGAGATTGATGCGTTTGTGTATGAATGTGTGTGTGTGCGTTAGTTCGTTGTGTTGCTGCATGCGTTGCTGATTGTGATGTGTAATGCGTAGTAGTTTGTTGTTTGTAGTTTGTTGTTTGTAGTTTGTAGTTTGTGCGAGTAGTAGATATTGTGTGAGTTTTGTTTCGTGGGGTAGTGTTGCGTGTTGCGTTTGTATGTGTGTGCGTGCAAGGATGTGTCGTGTTTGTGTTGGTGTTTGTTGTGTGTTGTGTGTTGTGTTGGTGTGTGTTGTGTGTGTGCAGTGTAGAGTATGTGTGTTGTGTGAGTAGCGTTCGCCTTCCCAGATAGTCTAGGTGGTTAGGATAGCTGGCTCTCACCCAGCAGACCCGGGTTCGAGTCCCGGTTTGGGAACACCTTTTTGTTTTTGCTTGTGTTTGCGAATTTTGTTGTTACGGTTTGTTTGTTGCTCTTCCTTTCACCTATTGTCTCTTGTTTTGTGTTTTGTGTTTCGTGGTTTGTGTTTCGTGGTTTGTGCCTCTAACGTTTTGCTTCTTGGTTGCTGCGAGTGTGACGTTGGTGTTTCCTTTTGTCTTTTGTCTGTTGCTCTTTTTTGGACGTTTGCCTTCATCATTCCTGCGTCGATGCATTTGTGTTTGTGTTTGTGTTTGTGTTTGTGTGTTTGTGTTTGTGTTTGTGTTTGTGTTTGTGTGTGTTTGCAATATCGTATGCTTTTGCGTTTGCTTTTGTGTTTGCTCTCAAGTCGTCTCGCACACACGCACGAGTGCGTGTTTGTTCGTTTTCTAGTCCACCGCACTCGCGTGTGTTGTTTGTTTTATGATCTTGGGTCTGTCTGTTTGGTTTGGTTTGGTTTGGTTTGGTTTGGTTTGTGTGCATGTGTGTGTTTGGTTGATTGATTGATTGACTAACTGATGAATTGGTTGGTTGATTGTGTATGATGTGTTGTTGTATGCTTGTTGTTGTGTTTGAGTGTCTGTTCTGCACGGTGTAGCGTTTGCCGTGCGCGTTGTTTGCTGTTTGCGCGTGCTCTCATCCAATCGCAATCGGTCAAGTGATGTGGGTCGAAAGATGAACAACGCTTGGTATGATATGATACTGATGCATTCCCACACGAACGTGTGTTGATGCGAGTCATTCGTCATTTGCGAGTCGCTGTGATGTTGGTGAGATTGATGCGTTTGTGTATGAATGTGTGTGTGTGCGTTAGTTCGTTGTGTTGCTGCATGCGTTGCTGATTGTGATGTGTAATGCGTAGTAGTTTGTTGTTTGTAGTTTGTTGTTTGTAGTTTGTAGTTTGTGCGAGTAGTAGATATTGTGTGAGTTTTGTTTCGTGGGGTAGTGTTGCGTGTTGCGTTTGTATGTGTGTGCGTGCAAGGATGTGTCGTGTTTGTGTTGGTGTTTGTTGTGTGTTGTGTGTTGTGTTGGTGTGTGTTGTGTGTGTGCAGTGTAGAGTATGTGTGTTGTGTGAGTAGCGTTCGCCTTCCCAGATAGTCTAGGTGGTTAGGATAGCTGGCTCTCACCCAGCAGACCCGGGTTCGAGTCTCGTTGTGTGACCACTTTGTTTTGTATATAGTCTAGGTATGATTGATGTTGTTTGGCTATTGATTCGTGCGAGTACATTCGTGTACACATTTTTTGGTGTGCACATCATCGTTTGTGTCTATTATTTTTCCCCTTAATATGGCGAATATAGGATGAATTTGACTAGATGTCTTTGGCTGAATCAATATATCCGCATACGGATACTGCTACAGGATCTAGATGGAATAGTTTTTTGAACTGCAACTCATTGAGTGCCGCTAGCCGCATCTCTACAACTTGACTATTGAGCCAAGTCGAGCTGATGCAACGAAAGAGCATTAAGACGAGCAAGATAGAAGAAACGCATCCCGCGCTACAAGTGGAGCTTGTCTGTATTGCTGCAGCATATATATCAACACTTGAATCGGTGTTCCGCCGACGCCAAAAATGACATACAGTATGAAAATCACTTTTTCGAAAGTTTATCGTTTGAGATCTAAAGTCAAATGACAAGTAAATTTGGAATATTCCCTGGATGCAGTCAATTCTACTTTCGCAATCCCAATCTAAGATAAAAATGAGTCGAACCAGTCTATATTGTCGAATGTCATGAATACTGACGCTCGAAAAATGCTCGAATGGACGTTCCACCGACGCTGTGCTAACACTGTAGTTTTACTTTTGTAAAACTAGTTGAGTCCACCAATTGAGGTTTGAAGTCAAATGGAGTGAATATGTTTATAGCATTGGAGATGAAGTCAATTCCAGTTGATCTTTGTTATTGAATTGGAATGATAGACAAATTTCGGCTGATCCGTTGTTCACGTCTGTAAACGAACTGAGAGCGTATGTTGGCCTGTCACAGGCGATCGGACATGTTTGTGGAGCATGAGACATACACTGGTACAAAGTTTCTCGAATGAGAGCCGTTTAGCAGAGGTAAATAGTATTGGGAGTTCAAGTCGACGAATCGACTTTGTTCCAAGCAGAAAATGGTCAAAAACACAGTAAAATGTATTGGTTTGCTGATCAAATGTGTTGGCAAATGTTCCGCTAGCGCTCTAAAAAGGGGTTGAACTTGGCGTAAAGTGTACATAAAGTGGCCAGCGTGACGATCAATGATTTGTGTGGTGCACACGAATTGACCCTCTGCCTCGAGTCTAAACACTCGCACAGCAAGTGTGCTCGAGGGAGGAGCGCACACCTCATCCATTCGCGCTCTTCAAGTGCGTCGTCGCCACCGTCGTCGAGCGCCGCCGCCGTCGAGTCCCACCACTACCGCTGCCGCCCCCGCTACTCCATGGACTGGATCGATGTGCTCAAGGACCTGAACGCAGGAACAGTAGGCGGTGTGGCCGGCATCATCGCCGGGCACCCGCTCGACACAGTCAAGGTGCGACTGCAGACGGCCGACACGCTGCGTAGTCCGTCTGTGCTCCAGACGCTGCGCCACATCGCGGCGACCGAGGGACCGCAGGGGCTCTTCAAAGGCCTCCTCTCACCGATCCTCTCGAACGCGCCGATCAACGCGGTCGTGTTTGGCGTCCAAGGCGCCGCTGCGCGCGCGATCAAGGACGCGACCAACTGCGAAAAGCTCTCGCCGACGCAGAACCTCATCACCGGCGCCGCCGCTGGGCTCGTGCAGACAGTCTTCGCGGCGCCGTCTGAGCACGTCAAGATCCAGCTCCAGGTGAACAAGAGCAACGCAAAGCAGAGCACGATTGAGTGCGGCAAGCAGCTCTACCGCGCACATGGGCTCAAAGGGCTCTTCCGCGGCTGGGAAGTGTGTCTGCTGCGCGACATGCCAGCGTTCGGGCTCTACTTTTTCACGTACGAGGTCTCGAAGAAGGTGCTGACAAAGGGCGACCCGGAGAACGAGACCGACTTGCACTTGCTCGTGTCGGGCGGCATCGCTGGCTCAGCGTCGTGGCTCGTGTGTCAGCCCGTGGACGTCGTCAAGTCGTGTGTGCAGAGCCAAGGGTTCGTAAACGAGCGCACGGCGTGGCAGCTCGCAAGAGACCACTACCGCGCGGAAGGCGCGCAGTACTTCCTCAAAGGCTTTGGCGCGACGATGCTCCGTGCGTTCCCCGTCAGCGCCGTGACGTTCTTGGTGTACGAGAAGACGATGCAGTTCATGTCGTAGAGCGCGCGAGCGAGCGTGAGCAGGACGCACAGGCGCCTGCTGCTGCTGCTGTAGAGTCGATACCATTAGGAGCTCGCGCCCGAGAGCCTCGCGCGCGCGAGCAGACAAGTTGAAATTATAGACCGACGCCACCGAGAGCGTCCTCTTGCACGACGCCACTGTCTTCCGTTCTCCTTCTCCTCTTGCTCTCTGTCGCTGATGTCCGCTAGTGCTACGGCTCACCTGCTGGCGCGCTCGCGGCGTCGCCGAGCTTGACGTCGCTCTCTGGGACGTGCACGACGTCCTTTGCCTCGAGCGCTTGCTCGCACATTGGACACGTCGGATCGGTCTCGAGGTGCGCTGTCAAGTGCGAGTAGAGCGCTGGGAAGGCGCACTTGGGGCACTGCGACCAGTCGTCCTTGACCATGTGGTAGCCCTATCGACCAACGTACACACAGAGACGCATCAGCATCGCGTACGTACGCGACTCACAGACACAGACGACCACGCACCGTGACGATGCAGTACGGGATCCAGTTCTTGCACTTGGTGCAGTCCAAGTCGGCTTCCGGCAGCTCATTGCCGCAGAACGGACAGGGCGTGAGCGGATCAGGCGCTTGCTCCTTGTTCGGGCGGCGCACGATCGCTTCGATCTTGCGCTTGATCTCCTTGTCGATCGTGTTGCGGTACTCGGGTCGCATGAGCGTCGTGGCGTAGTCGTAGCTGTAGGCGCGCAAGCCCGCGCGCTGGCACTCGATCACAGCCGAGATGAGGATGTTCGAGACGTGCGTGGGGAACTTGGAGATGTGCTGCGCGACGCGCACGAGCATGCGTGCAGCAGCCATGTGGTCGCCGCGCTTCACGAGCTTCTTCACGAGCACGTAGCTGTGGAGGAGCGTGAGCGCGTGGCGCAAGTCCTGACCGACGTGAATGCGATGGGCGTCGAGCTGCCGGTGCGTCTCGACGAGCACGTCGTGCGCCATTTTGTAGTTCCCGAGCTCCTGCTCCTGGCGCGAGATGATGATCGCAGTCTTTGCGGCTTGCGCGTAGTTCCCGAGCGCCATGTAGAGCCGAAAGATGAAGTTCGGGTCCTTTGGGATGCCGTCGTTCTCGCCCATGAGGTAGTCAATGAGCGTGTGCGTGAGCATGTCGTTACGCGCCTTGCCGACGACGTCGATCGCTTTCGGGAGCTCTGCGTCGCCGCACTGGAGGAACAGCCGCAGCGCTTTGCTGTAGTTCCCGCAAATCTGGTAGAACTCGGCTGCGCGCGCCGGCGCGTGTGTCTGCTCGTAGTGCTGCGCCACGCGCGCCGCGCGCTCGGTCGAGATCGTGTCGCCGAGCAAGTGCGCAAACGCATCGACTTCGTTGTGCGCGAGCGCGAGTGCGAACGCGTCGTTCTCTTTGTTCGCCATGAGCAGGAACTCGATTGCGCACTTGTAGTTCCCCGACTCGGCGCAGTACTTGGCGACTGCGAGCGCGCCTTCCGACGACTTGGTCTCGCGCACGATTGAGAACGCCTTCTCCGGGTTCCCCAAGTTCTCGAGCTGGATGCGCACGACGCTGTCCATGTCACAAGCTGCTTCGTACGCGTCAGACGCCGCGCTGAAGTCACCTGCCGCCTCCTTGGCACGTCCGTACTGCGCGTGGATCTTGGGCGTCTTGACCTTTGCCATGAGCGGCGCCGCTTTCGCGAGGCTCTTCATCTGGATGTAGATCTGCGCTGCTTTCTCAAACAGCAGCCCCTTCTCGTACAGCACCGCTGCGTCGCCGGCTTGCTTCATGCTCTCGAGGATCGCAGCGCACTCGCGCGCGACGCTCGTGTCGTTGATCTCTGCGACAAGCTTCATACCGCGGCGCAAGTCGCCGAGGCGGAACGTGCACCGCGCAATGCCCGCGACGCTCTGCTTCCGGAGCTTGTCGCTGCACACGACGGGCTTCCCGAGCTCGTCTGTGACGTTCGTCGCGTGCTCGTACATCTTGAGCGCGCCTTCAAACTCTTCACGGAACTCGAGCTGCGTGGCGTACGACACGCTCAGCTCCGGCACGAGCTCGACCGCGAGCGAGTCGGCGAGCTTGAGTGCTTGTTCCCATTGCAGCAGGTTCTTCTGCATGTGGAGCGCAGCCATGGGGTCGCTCGAGCTCAGGAACAGCCGACGCGCTTCTGCGTACTCGCCAAAGAGCATGAGCACGTGTCCTGCGAGCAAGTTCTTCTCTTCGATGCTCTCGATGCGATTGAGTCCGAGCACCATGCCCGAGTCGCCGAGCTGACGGTACGCGCGCTTTGCGATCGCAATGTCGAGCGTGTGCATCGCACGACCGGCAAGTGCGAGCCAGTAGTCGCGCGAGTCGATCGTGAGCGCGAGCTTCCACGCTGCCTCCATGCGCAAGAGACTCAAGTTCTGCCGGAAGATGCTCCGCTCGACTTCGCCGGTCGGCACGGCGCGCGACGACTTCTGGAGCTGATCGTGTGTGTTCGACGTGATGCTCGTGAGCTTCCCGGACGCGTGCTGGCACGTCACGACGCCGTCGCAGATGAGAATCGGCGAGAGGTCTGGGGTGAACCGCGTGGTCTGCGGCGAGATGACAAAGTCGCCGTTGTTGTGGATCTCCATGAACCCGAGCTGCGTGACTTCAGGGCCGTTCACAGTGATGTCCGTGTACTGGAACAAGCTGAACTCGTGGTCCTGGAGCGCAATGAAGACGCTCGGGTCGGCCGTGTCCCAGAGCAAGCGCGTCGTCGTCGTCGGGATGCTCGGGATATAGATCGCCTCGCGCGTTGGGCAGTTGAGGATGTACCCGCGTCGGCGCGAGTCGAGGAACAGCACGCGCGTGCCTGCGATGCAACAGAGTTCACATACACAAAGTGTCAGCAGTGCGAGACACAGCATCCTTACAGCGAGACCAAGCAGCGCCGCACCGTCGCGATTCGGCACGATCTGTCCAATACCAACGCCGTCGTCGTGGCGGTACGAGCAGCCTTCGAGGAACTTCCACTCGGCGAGGTAGAAGATGTGGATCGCGCCCGTGCCGTTCGACGTGGCGTAGATGAAAAAGTCCTTCGTGATCGCGATCGAGCTGATCTCGTTGTTGCGCTCGTCGCGGCCGGCGCTCGAGCTCGAGAACACTTTGCCTTGCTCCTCTTGCAAGTCGACGTTCGAGCCAGAGCCGGGCTCGATCAAGTGGAGACTCGCTTTGCCGTCGCAGAGCACGCCGGCGTAGTCGCGGTTCATCTTGACTGACGTCACGCGGCCGAGGTACTGCTGCTCGTTCACGAGCGAGTCGTTCGACGTGCCGTCGCAGCGGTAGAACCACACGCGGTTGTTCATCCCGACAGCAACGTGGCGCGGTCCAACGGTCACGAACGACGGCTCAATGGACACGGCGATGTGGATCGGCGCGTCGCGGCCGAGGACGTCGACGACACTGAGCTCACGGAGCGAGCTCAAGTACGCAACGTACGTGTTGTAGTGGTCGTACACCATGGGCATGCGTGCGAGGAAGTTCTGGATGATCCCACCTTGCGTGGCGACAGTCAGGATCTGTCCGTCAGACGTGAACGCCATCGAGTTGGCTTCGTTCTCTTCTGCGTCCGTGAGCTTGATCGTGTCGCTGGGCACTTCCTTGTAGTCGCCCATGTCGATGACTTTGATGCCGCTGTCGCCGCTGATCGCTGTGCGATTGAGCTGTGGCGAGTACGTCGCCGCGTAGATGCGCTCCGAGAAGTACCTGCTCGAGAAGAGCTCTTCGCCCACCTCCTGTAGGCATCGCATCGTCAAAGAGAGCGTCTGTGAGCACGGAGAGCGACACGTCTTGTCCATAGCTGGCGGTGGGCAGCAACAAGGCAGACGCACATCGATCTTGGTCGAGATGCCGATGAAGTAGCCCTCGGAGAACGCGATCATGACGTTGCCGTCGTTGAACCACTCGAAGAACACGATGCCGCCGTAGTGCTGCAGACACAAGTGTTCATACACACATGCTCGGAGGTGAGAGAGACGCTAACGCAGTACGTGATCGAGATCTAAAGGCGCTGGATCGCAGCGAGACGCACGGCTTGGAACGTGAGCTCGATCGGGTTGCTCGGGTCCTGGAGGTTGAGCAGAATGATCGACTTGGTGATGCTGATCGCAATGAGTTGCTCCGCCGCGCGCATCGAGTCGCCGCGCTTGCGACCAAACTTGATGTCCACAGGCTACACGAGGCAGTCATCGACGATGCGAGCACAACACACACGAGGCAAAGACAATCGTGTGAGAGACTGATCGAGCGCTCCAGCCACCAAACGAGTGCTGTCGATGCACAACGACTCCGTACCGTCAGACTGAGCTCGCGCTGCTCGATCGTGTCGCCCTTTTGGTTGCTCACAGTGACCATGCGGTCCTCGGACCCGAGCACGAGCTGGTCGCTGAGGTTCCACGCGCCGCATGTGATCTTGCGCGAGTGCTTGCCGAGCACCGGGACGACCTTGCGCGTCGCTTTGCTGTAGAGCACGAGGTTGCCCTTCTGCGTCCCGATCGCGAGCTGCGTGCCAGTGGCCGACCACTTGACGAACGTCGGGTCCTTGAGGTTCGTATCGAGGTTCTGCGTCGCGCGGCTCCCGAGGTCCCAGAGCGGCACGACGCTGCTGCCTTGCTGCAGGATCGCGAGCGTCGCGCCTTCCGGGTCCCACTCGAGCGCGAGCACGGGCGCCGTCATGTCGAGCCCGATCTCGTCGTACTGCTCGCCTTGGCGATCAAAGATGTGCACGAGACCGTTCTTGCCGGCCGTGGCGAGGAACCCGCCGTTCGGCTGCCACGCAAACACGACCGGACCTGGTCCATGGAACTTGGACGAGAGCTTGAAGAGCTTCTTCATCGCGCTGCTGTTGTTGTTGCTACGATTGACAGTGAGTACGAGACGATCGCTGCTACTGCGTCTGTGCGTGCAGCAGTCGCTGTGGCGTCTGTGGCAATGAGAGAGATCGGGAAGCGTCGTCACCGCCTCTTCACAAAGCGCCAACAAGGTACTGAAACGAGCAAGCGATGCGGCTCCTTGTGTGATAGGATGACGGTGTTGTTGTGCGTTGTCAGAGCGCGCTCTACGTCTCGTCCTACGCCTCTGTGTGTGTATGACATTGGCACAAGTCGTGCTACCACTTCCCACGACGCGCGCGCTTGGCCGTCGCGACTTCGAGCAGTCGGCAGTCAATGAGCACTTCGGGCTCGAGCGCAGCGCCGTGCCGCACAAGCTCCGTGTCGACAAAGCTCCCAGACGTGAACGAGCCTGAGCAAGGACGTAAGACCATCGATAGCGACAAGCAGCACCAAGGTGCGTCAGTACGAAGCGATCGACTGATGACAGACAGCGCAAAGAGGCACGCACCTGGCCAGAAGTTGCTCGACGGGATGCTCGGATGGATGATCCCCAGCGCTTTGAACGCCTCGGCCGCCTGCTCCGACACACACACAGTGACGACGTGAGATGAGCGACCAACACAACCAGAGGGACCTCGACACGTCGGCAACAAGCGACCGCACCAGCTCGGAGCAGAAGAAGTCCTTTGTGGCCATCTCGCTCGACGCCGCTGTCCGCAGGAGCTTCCTGACGCTGAGTCCGTACGGTTTGCCGTCGACCTGCCCGTGCAAAAGACAAGAGTCATGAGGACACTGCACCTCTCGATGTCCAAAGACGCAAACAACTTGGACACGCACTTCGCAGGCGAACCGCCGGAGCAAGTCGAAGCGCGCAGACGACGTGATGAGCGGCGTGTGGAGCTTCCGCAGCGCAATGTACTGGACGTGGAACGCCGAGTACGCGACGAGTCGAGAGGTCTAGCGAGTCGAGCAACACACGAGAGAGAGAGAGAAAGGTGAGTGTCTTGGTGCCACACAAACGCAGTCAAGACGGTCGACGCACGAGTGGGAACGACGTGACACCATCGCCAGTCGCTTCGAGCAGATGGAGCGACGCTGAGCTGTGTCCTGGGACGACCACACCAACATGGTCCCACTCGGAGCCAGTCACCTGAGCGTCGGGAGAGCACAACAGAGCAGGGCATCAGCGACGAAGTCTCAGTCAATCGACTCTTAGAGCAAGCTATCACAGGCGAGAGAGGTGTGCGACGCACCGATCGCTGGATCCCGCTCACAGGACCGCAGCACCGAAACAGAATGAGGTCGCCTGGCTCCACGTAGTAGCTCAGGACGCGCAGATGGAGCACGTCGCGGCGCTGCAGCGTCAGTGCTTCGTGGTCCACGGACGTCGTCGACAGTGCTAAAGGCAAGTACAAGGGACGAAGAGCGAGTGTGAGCACTACTAACGGTGCTTCGTTTGTTTGTCGACGGACGCGATGGACGCACCGCCAAGGAACGAGAGCAGCGGCACAGACGACTGGACGCTCTCGACCATGAGGACGCTCTTGAGGTAGTCGCTCAGCGCCACTTGCCGCTCAAACAAGAACGTGTCGTCGAGTGCCCCGACCCTGCGTATATGCGCAAGAGAGTTAGAGAGAGATGGACTCTGTGTGAGTCTGACAGCGTACTCGCACCCGCACACTCGACAGCCAGCGAGCGCCAGTCGCACCACTTTGTGCGAGGGAGCTCAGGCAGAACACTCGTTGGCGCTGCGTCTGTCAAGCGCATGTGGAGCTGCACAAAGTCCTGGTACCGCCGCATGACTTCCCAGTTCATCTCGCCGTGGCGGACTTCGATCGCATAGACCTGGGCGGCAGAGCGAGCACGGCACTGAGCGACGCTTTCCACGAGCTCTCAGTCACGATCGCAGACACGACAGAGTCTCACGCACTGCGTACGGACGCTCGATCATCGGATGCGCGACCTTCTTCTTGAAGATCACGGCTTCGAGGTGCACTGGCAAGCACACGAGCTCGACGAGGCGCAAGTGATAGGACGTTGCAGTCGTCGTCGCTGCGGTCGCCCCAGCTCGTGGCTGCGCAAGACAACAGCACTCTCTGGCGTTAGTCCTTTGCAGAGGAACACAAGAGAGAGAGAGAGCTCAACGTACCAGCTTTGCGTCGATCGCTTCTAGCAGCGACTGCTTCTCGTCGCTCACCGAGACGCAGTGGATGCTGCGCCAAGCGCATGCGCAGCCTGAGCTCGCGCCGCAGCGCGCACAGACCTGGAGCTGGAGCGCGAGGTGCGGTGCTGCGTCGCTTGTCTGCGCTGCTGTGACCTGCGCGAGCGTCGTTGTCGCGTATGATGTGTCGTTTGCAAACTGCACGAAGACCTGCTGCTCTGTGGTGGCGCTGCTGTCGCTTGACGCTGTGATGTGGAGACTCAAGCCTGGGAGCTGCTGCGGCGCGACGACAATGATCGCGCAGTCGTTGTCACCATAGCGTGACTGCCACTTCTGTGCGCTGCTCCGTTGGATGTACTTGAGTGCAATCTGCTTGACGACGCGGAGCGGGAGCTGCGCGAGTCGATCAAAGTGTGTGGAGCGGATCTTGAGCTGTACGCTGCGCAAGACACAGCAGGTTCAAATGAGACCACCGGAGAGATAGACAGCATGTACACAGCGCTCGTACGCACGTCTTGTGCTTCGGTAGAAGCGTCGGTGCGTCGATGTCGACGACCAGAGTGCGCTCAAAGATCTCGTGCTGCAGAGCCAATCAATCATCCATTCGTTCACCCAACGAGTGGATCAGCGCGACTGTCTGTTACTAAGTACGCCACACACACACATGTACGCGCGTAGACGCACCTCGAGCGCGCGGATGCTCGCGTGTGCGACGCGCTCCGGGTGCCGCGCGCCGCTCGGCGCACTGCCAAAGCACGCGAGCGCAGAGTTGCCCATGCTGTCAGTTGTTCGTCGTCTTCAAGACTGAAAGTCGACGAACCGGCGCGTCAAAAGTAGCGACTTGATGTTCTGATTTGCGAGAGGACTCGATATCTTGGAATTTGTATGCGAGCAAAGTGACAACTGAACCAGATCTCCATCTCAAGTGGTCTGACTCGCATGTTCGTCGTCGTTGCTACTTCCACTGCGCGCGCGTGGCCTTCGCACGCGAGAACGACGCCGAGACTGACGGTGCAGCGCCGACCGTGCTCCGTCGCGACGAAGACGCTTTGCTCTGACTGCTCGTTGCAGTAGCAGCCGATGCGCTCGAGGCAGTCGGACCAAAGTCCAACGACGACCGCGGACGCCGCGCCGACTGCGTGCTCTCGCTCGGCATCGGCACGCGCGTGCTCGTGTCCATCCGTTTGCTGTAGAGCAAGTCGCTCGTTTCGATCTCTTTCTTGCGCATGCGCGGCGGTGCTGTGCGAGGACGCGTGAGTCCAGCCAAACTCGTCGGGTCGCCGCTCTCCGTGAAGCTCCGGCGCATCGTCGAGCCGCCGAGCACTTGTGGCGCGGCTCCACTCGGTGCTGCGCCGAGCGCTGCAGTTGCTGGATGCGGAAAGTCTGCGCTAAAGAGCACGCGTCCCGAGCTCGCAGATGCATTCGAGCTACTGATACCCGACGACGCTCGAGGCGCGCGGCTCGCAAGAGCTTTGTTCGCTGGCGCCACACAGTCGACCGCTCGCTTGCTCTTCGACGCTTTCATATCCGCCGCGGCGCCGATGTTTGCAGCTGCAAGCGTCTTTGTGAAGATGTGGTTCATGGCCGTGCTCGTTGGCAGTGACGTCTTGGTTCCTGGCGCCGAGTACGACGGCGTCCGACGCACAGATGGACGCGACGAGGGCTTGCGCGGCCGCGCGTTGATCGATGCGAGCGTCTCTTGGAGGTACCGTGGCTTGGGAAACTTGGACGACCCAGGGTACTCGTACGTGACTTCGAGCTCATCGCGGTCACTCGAGGACGCGGGCGACTGCGGTGGGATCGGCGCTTCGGGCTCGCACTCTTTCTTCTTTGACTGCGAGAACGAGTGGAGACGCGCACCAGCGCCGGCTCGCGCCAACTGCGTGCTCTCGATCTCAAAGTCCGGCGACGCGTTCTCTTGCTGCATCGTGAGGATCGAGAGCGTATGACGGCCGTTTCCACTGGACGACGACACATCGCTGATCGCGCCAAGCGAAGCAGATCGGTCTCGACTCGATGTCGGAAGAAGCGCCTTTGGGGGCTAGCGACACACAAGGACGATCACACATGCACACGTGGTGCGTCAGGCAAGAGCTCATGAACGGCGGGCAGAGCAGTCGCCGTCATTGGAAGGAGATGTACCTGGAAAATCGGCTGGTCTTGCTCCAACAATGACACTGCAGGCGGTCGGTTGCTTGGGTTCACGACATCGACCCAGCCATTGTTCTGCTCGAGTGTATGACGCATGAGAGAGAGAGGCGTCAGCTCGTTAGCTTAGTGTCCGTCCATCGGTGCACGTAGGGACTGCAAGCGAGCAAGCAGCAACGAGTGACAACGACAACGAACCGGGAACATCTCGCTGTACGAGTGGTTCGGTGGCCGCTCGGGCTTGGTCATGAGCGATGGATGGAGCTTCTTCTGCTTGACGTACACACCGTGGCCCAGTACAGCATACTCGCAAGGTTAGCACTACACACATTGACCACTTGGGACAAGCGAGCGCATGAGAGACAGCGAGACGCACCAAGTGTGCGCACTGGTCGATCCAGCTCAGTCGTCGATGTGCGCGAGCTGTCGGTCTCTTCCGCGCGTGGTCTCCACTGCTCGCAGCGCTGGCTTTCGCCGTCGCGTTCAAGTACGTGTGCACAAGCACGAGCTCGTCGGTCTTGGTGTCGACGCTCGCTGCGTGCCACTCGTAGAGCTGCTGCTCCGTCGCGCGCGTCGGGTGCGCCTTCTGGAGCTGCATCTCGAGCGCACAGAGCTGCTCTGCGTACGACTCGTCGAGCTTGATGTCGCTGCGCTTGGTCGAGACAAAGTCGTACGCCTTGTCGACGCCCCAGCAGTACTTGACCATGAGGTAGCCGATCATGAGGCTCGGGCTCCGATTCGCGCCGTGGAGCGAGTGCACGAGCACGCTCTCAGTCTTCTCGAGCGCTCGGTCAATGAGCTGCACGAACGCCATGAACTCGCGGTTCTTGAGGTCAAAGAGCGGTCGCCGGAGCACGTCGTCGAGGTCGCACGCCGTGTACGAGAGCCCGAGTGACTGCTGAAACAGGTTCGGGACCTGCCGCGGCACGCAGTTGACAATGTGGACGATGCCATTGAGCTGGAGAAACTCGGCGTCCTGCGCCGCGTCCACGTCGCCCATGAAGAGTCCGTCCTTGATCTTGGACGACATGGCTGAGAGCTCGAGTGTGAGAGAGCGAGACGAGTGGGGCGATGGAGTAAGCGAGCGAGCGAGCGGGCGAGTGTCGATAGCGAGAAGAGCAAGAGCGAGAGATAGGAGAGCTACTGCGCGCGCTGCGTCATGGATCAAAGCGAGCGAACGAGCGTGTGTGCGTGCCGGCGAGACAGCCAGTGGTGGTCAAGACGCAGCAGCAATGGACCAGCAGCAATGAAGCAATGAAGCACGCGCAGCACCGTGATGCGCATCAAATGGCTAAATGCGCACGGGTCGGCCTATGAATAGCAGTCCGGCCTTATAGAAACGAGCACAGGAGCTTCCGGTGGGCGTCGCTGACGTCGGCCGCGAGCTGGAAGCGAACTTTGACGATCTTCTCAAAGCCCTCGGTCGCCTGGTGTATGTGATCGACATGCGTGAGTCGAGGTCATGCACTCGCAGTTAGCAACGAGAATGAACGAACGTACGTGCGGCGCGACGAAGCTCTTGTAGAACGAGTGGATCGCAATGTCTGGGATCTTCTTCTCCTCTGTGAGCGACCGGAACGTGTTCAAGTGCATCGACAGCGGTTTTGGGACGTCCATCTCAAAGCACCGGATCGCAACGCTCTGCTCACGATGCGTGTTCGAGTAAGAGCAACGTCAGTCACACAACGCCGGCAAATGACCAATGGACCTAGAGCCTGCGAGCGACCGAGCGTACCTGCTTGGTTGCGATCGCGATCCACTCGCTACGAGCGCGCGCGTCGCGGTTCGTGCTGTCGATCACGACGCTCTTTGCTTGCGCAAGCGCTTCGAGACACTTCTTCTTGCAGTTCGCCACAGTCTTGAGCTCGTCCTGATTCACGACCACGTACGTCCCAAAGTGCATCTTTGCAAAGAACGACTTGCCAGCGGCCGGCGGACCCACGAGCACGACGATCTCCTGTGTCGTCTTCGCGAGCTCTGCAGTCGGCGGCGTGAGGAACCCAGCGGACGACGGACGCGACGCGATCGCGCGCGGATCAAAGCCAATGTCCCACATGTCCTCGTGCGTGTGGACGCGCTGCGTAGACTGGAGGAAGAGCGCCTCCGGTGTGTGGAACGTCACGCCGAGGTTCATCGCAAACTTGTAGTCAGTCGCAGCAAAGTCCTTGCTGCGGCCCTGGACCTTGGGGCGTCCAGCAGCGTCGCCGCAGTAAAAGCTCGCGCTCATGTCCACGTGCTCGGGCGTAGCGCTGAGGATCTTGAGCATCTCGTGCCAGCCACCGAGGCGCGGCTTGCGCATGACGTCACTCTTGGTCGCGAGGATCGCGAGAACAGGCAAGTTGAGCTTTGTGACGATCGCTTCGACCTTGTTCTGCGGCAACAAAGTAGGCGAGTCACGAGTGTGAGCTCCATGGACACAACGAGGGAGTCCACACACACATACGCAAGGAGCAGTGGGTGGTCGTACCTGGATCTCTTTCGCACTCACGTTGCCCTTTGCAATGCCGTTCTGGTTCGAGAACAGCACGAGGTCGTAGCCCTTGCGCACGAGCGCCTCGAGCTTCGCGCGCACGAGCGTCGGGTGGAGCCACTTCCAGTCGTGCACGTCGACTGGGAAGCGCTTGCCGCTCTTCGTCTCGATCCACGTGCCGTCCATGTCAAAGCCAGCGATTTTGAGGCGTGCGGTGGCGTCGCGAGTTGTCACGCTCTGCTGCTCTTTCGACCGCGCATCAAGGATCAGGAGCGAGCCCATGCTCACGTCGCGCCAGGGCGTCACGTTGGGCCGTGGGAGGACATCCAGCTCCGCTGCTGCTGTAGCTGATACAGCAGCAGCTGCAGTGTTGTCAGACAGATCGAGTTTGCGTCGCTTGGTGTTGTCGCCTGCGTCGCTCGCACTCGCGTCGATGGGTCTTTGAGGGACACTGACGCTGTCGATCTTGGTGAGCGCGAGCACAGCGCGCAGTTGGTCGTACGAGTGCGTCGCGAGGCGCATCTGCTGCGCAGCGCTGTCACGCGCCCACTGCGCGCGCACGACGAGCGCTGTTGTCGCGTTCTTGCGGCGCAGTACGCGCCCGAGCATCTCGGTGTCCTCTGGACTGAGCTCCTCGACTTGTTGCTGCAGCACAACGATCACTTGCGTCGAGCTGTCACTGTCGACGTCGGCTGGTGCGAGCACGCGTCCGCCGTTCGCAGCGAGCAGCTCGCTCAGCGGGCGATCGGCGCTGTCGCCACTGCTGCTCACTACGGCCGGTACGAGCAGGAAGGCGTCGGTCTCGAACAGCGGCGTCTGCGCCGATCGCCGCTTGCGCACGACGAAGGCATCCATGTGGTCGCAATCTGCAACTTCTGGTCGAAACTCGAGTGCGAATAAAGTATACGACCACGTGTTCACCATCTGGCACATGCATCCATCTCGAGCGCGCCGCTCTTCTACTTGCGCCTTGATGCGCGTGCACCTTCGTATCAGTCAATACGAGTGTGTGTGTGTGTGGGAGCGATGACTCGGATGCGCATGGCAGCAAAGCCGGTTTGTGCGCTCTTCGCGGTCCGATCTGTCAAGCACACGCTGCACACGCGGCGCGGACGGCCATTTCGTGTGTGTGCGTACGTCTGCGAGCAGCTGTGCATGACCGACGCCTGCACCACGCGCGCTCGCTCGCTGAGTATCGGTGCTGCCGCTGTAACTGACCGCTGGCAGCAGCAGCAGCAGCAGCGTCGCCCCACTCGAGCTCGTCAGCGCCAGCGACAACGAGCGCAAGGAGCATGCCGCTGCCGCGCACGCGGTGCGGCAGCTCCAGCATCACAACCGCATCGACAGTCGACGCGTTCATCCCGACGCGGCCGTGGCAGCTCGCGGAAGCGTGCAGCATTTGCGGTCGCGGTTTCAGCTACCTCCGCGGCCGCCACCACTGCCGCCACTGCGGCGCATCCGTGTGCAGCAAGCACTCGCACAACAAAGCAGTTGTGCCATCGTCGCTCTCGACGCAGCGTCAGCGCGTGTGCGACGTGTGCTTCCCTGAATGCCAGCGAGGCGTCACGCGACGACGACGCAAGACCGTCGGCGCGCGCACAGTCAGTCTGCGCTTCGTGGATGACGGGAGCGACTGCGGCGGCGCGACGGAGACGATGAAGACGACAACACACCTCGCAGACTGCGAGAGCACGACAACAACAGTTGCGATGACAACAATCACGACGTACACGAGCAGCACGAACCCTGCGTCTGTCATCTTTAGCACACCGCTGCGGCTGCCACCACCACCAGCAGCAGCGTCAGAGCGGGAGCGCAACCAGCGCATACCTGCACCTCGTGGATCACCGAGCGGTGCGCATGCGGCTCGAGATCGTTACCGACAGCAACAGCAACAGCAACAGCAGCAGCAACAACAACAACAACAACAATAGCCGCAGCGACGACGCGCATTCATGACCGACTCCAAGCCGCAAGCGCTTCAGCGGCACGTCGACTCGTTCACGACCAGCTCGGACGCGAGCTCGTTCTCGACTCTCAACGACCACAGCGTCATCGACAGCAGCAGCAGTGGCATCAGTGACATTGACGACACCAGCAGCAGCATTGACAACAGTAGCAGCAGTGACGACAGCAGTGACGACGACGACGAAGAGCTCATTGCCAAGTACTTGCGTCGCGGTGCGCCACTGCGGTCGCTCGGGAGCACGACGCGCCGACGCACGCGCACTGCGAGTGGCGCGCACCGCATCGCGTCCGCGTCGCCAGTACTCGAGGCGATCGAAGAGAAGCAGGCGCTCGAAGCGTCGTTGCCGTTGCGGCGTTCGTCTATCAATAGACGAAAGAGTCAAGAGAGTGGTGGTCAAGTCACAGACGAAGACGACGACATCGTCGAAGCAGACGACGCGAGCGCAGTCGTGGTGCCGGGCGAGACGAAAGAGTCAAGAGACTTGACTCTTCGCGTGGAAGAACATGTTCGACACGGCGACGTACACGCGCTTGTGCTTGGCGAGCTTGCTCACGTACGACTCATCGTCTTCCACTGTCGTCTTGTAGGCGATCATGAAGACTTGAAGTACCCACGACGCGTTCAGCGCTATCTGTGGCACATGACAAGTCAGCTTCAGTACCGATAGTCACACCATGATGCGAAGTCGACGATGCGCCAGCAAAATGTACTTCGCGTACATCGACTCCATCGCCGCATTGCCGCTTAGAGTGCCGTGATGGTCAAGCGCGATTGCATCGCCTGGCTCTGGTGGTGCCTCGACCAGGGCTCGACTGTGATCCGTTGACGCGATCGCTGTGTGCTTTGTAAGAAGCGCGCTCGTCTCGAGATCGATGGAGGCAAACGAATGGCACGCGTCCTGAGCAGCGCTTGGAGCAGCCTGCTCGTAGACTTCAGTAGCCTGCTCGTAGTCGTCGGCCAGTACAAGACCATTGAGAGCACGAGCGAGCGAGTCGGGCTGAGTATCCACTTCGAGTGTTGTGTCGTTTGTGACATCTGTATCTGTAATGTCGGCCGTGACATATTCTGAGCTGTGGAAGCCATCTGTTGCGTCGTCGAACATCGGCCAGTCGTACTCGCTTTCTTCAGGCACGAGGGGCACGAGATCTGCTAGCTTCGACCAGTCGAAGTCGCTCAGGTCGTCGTTGTCATCGTTGTCGAGCGTCGATACGCTCACATCGTTGCCGTCGTCGTTGATCATCGACTGTCTGCGGCTATGCTCGTGCTCAAGCTGGCGCACACGATACGCTTTGCCATGCGTCACGGCTTGGTCAGTCGTGCGAGTACCGACATGTTCCGCAATGATCTTCCACGGGCCAGCAGGATACACCGTAAGCGCATCTAGGAAGCGCTGGTGCTCTTCTCGCGTTCACAAGCCCAAGGAAGTGGTAAAGCGTGCACGTGCATGCCGAGCCTCAACTCGACGTCAAAGCCGAGGGAGCGCTTCATTGGCTTGTGCGAAGCCATCTTGGAAATGCTAAAGTGACTTGGGTGGTGGGTGCCAAAACCAAGCCCAAAAACCTAAAACTTTAAATACGAGGCTAAAAAACGCGGAAAGATATATAAACCTAAAAGCCTAAAAAACTTAAATACGAGGCTAAAAAAAGCGGAAAGTACGTATAGTGCAATCGGAGGTTATAGAATAGTGTATAGGAGGTTATGGTATAGTGTATAAATGTAATGGTATAGGGTATAGTCGGTTATAATCGGTATACGTGATAGTTGTATAGTGTATACCGTGAATTTGATATTTGATATTTGCTCACAGACAAAGACGACGACATCGTCGAAGCAGACGACGCGAGCGCAGTCGTGGTGCCGGGTGACCCGCAGACGCCGCCATCGCGGCTCAACCTCAAAGCCGTGGCGCTGGCGTACTCGGAGGCCGTCAAAGCAGCATCAGCACGAACTGCTGTAGGTTACGGTATAGTATAGTAGGTTATTGTATAGTGTATAATCGGTATACAGATATACCAAATATTTGGTACTTATCATTTGGCAAATAAGTGTCCGTTACTTCAACGAGAGGAAAAGAGGCGTCGCGAGTTGTCACGCTCTGCTGCTCTTTCGACCGCGCATCAAGGATCAGGAGCGAGCCCATGCTCACGTCGCGCCAGGGCGTCACGTTGGGCCGTGGGAGGACATCCAGCTCCGCTGCTGCTGTAGCTGATACAGCAGCAGCTGCAGTGTTGTCAGACAGATCGAGTTTGCGTCGCTTGGTGTTGTCGCCTGCGTCGCTCGCACTCGCGTCGATGGGTCTTTGAGGGACACTGACGCTGTCGATCTTGGTGAGCGCGAGCACAGCGCGCAGTTGGTCGTACGAGTGCGTCGCGAGGCGCATCTGCTGCGCAGCGCTGTCACGCGCCCACTGCGCGCGCACGACGAGCGCTGTTGTCGCGTTCTTGCGGCGCAGTACGCGCCCGAGCATCTCGGTGTCCTCTGGACTGAGCTCCTCGACTTGTTGCTGCAGCACAACGATCACTTGCGTCGAGCTGTCACTGTCGACGTCGGCTGGTGCGAGCACGCGTCCGCCGTTCGCAGCGAGCAGCTCGCTCAGCGGGCGATCGGCGCTGTCGCCACTGCTGCTCACTACGGCCGGTACGAGCAGGAAGGCGTCGGTCTCGAACAGCGGCGTCTGCGCCGATCGCCGCTTGCGCACGACGAAGGCATCCATGTGGTCGCAATCTGCAACTTCTGGTCGAAACTCGAGTGCGAATAAAGTATACGACCACGTGTTCACCATCTGGCACATGCATCCATCTCGAGCGCGCCGCTCTTCTACTTGCGCCTTGATGCGCGTGCACCTTCGTATCAGTCAATACGAGTGTGTGTGTGTGTGGGAGCGATGACTCGGATGCGCATGGCAGCAAAGCCGGTTTGTGCGCTCTTCGCGGTCCGATCTGTCAAGCACACGCTGCACACGCGGCGCGGACGGCCATTTCGTGTGTGTGCGTACGTCTGCGAGCAGCTGTGCATGACCGACGCCTGCACCACGCGCGCTCGCTCGCTGAGTATCGGTGCTGCCGCTGTAACTGACCGCTGGCAGCAGCAGCAGCAGCAGCGTCGCCCCACTCGAGCTCGTCAGCGCCAGCGACAACGAGCGCAAGGAGCATGCCGCTGCCGCGCACGCGGTGCGGCAGCTCCAGCATCACAACCGCATCGACAGTCGACGCGTTCATCCCGACGCGGCCGTGGCAGCTCGCGGAAGCGTGCAGCATTTGCGGTCGCGGTTTCAGCTACCTCCGCGGCCGCCACCACTGCCGCCACTGCGGCGCATCCGTGTGCAGCAAGCACTCGCACAACAAAGCAGTTGTGCCATCGTCGCTCTCGACGCAGCGTCAGCGCGTGTGCGACGTGTGCTTCCCTGAATGCCAGCGAGGCGTCACGCGACGACGACGCAAGACCGTCGGCGCGCGCACAGTCAGTCTGCGCTTCGTGGATGACGGGAGCGACTGCGGCGGCGCGACGGAGACGATGAAGACGACAACACACCTCGCAGACTGCGAGAGCACGACAACAACAGTTGCGATGACAACAATCACGACGTACACGAGCAGCACGAACCCTGCGTCTGTCATCTTTAGCACACCGCTGCGGCTGCCACCACCACCAGCAGCAGCGTCAGAGCGGGAGCGCAACCAGCGCATACCTGCACCTCGTGGATCACCGAGCGGTGCGCATGCGGCTCGAGATCGTTACCGACAGCAACAGCAACAGCAACAGCAGCAGCAACAACAACAACAACAACAACAGCCGCAGCGACGACGCGCATTCATGACCGACTCCAAGCCGCAAGCGCTTCAGCGGCACGTCGACTCGTTCACGACCAGCTCGGACGCGAGCTCGTTCTCGACTCTCAACGACCACAGCGTCATCGACAGCAGCAGCAGTGGCATCAGTGACATTGACGACACCAGCAGCAGCATTGACAACAGTAGCAGCAGTGACGACAGCAGTGACGACGACGACGAAGAGCTCATTGCCAAGTACTTGCGTCGCGGTGCGCCACTGCGGTCGCTCGGGAGCACGACGCGCCGACGCACGCGCACTGCGAGTGGCGCGCACCGCATCGCGTCCGCGTCGCCAGTACTCGAGGCGATCGAAGAGAAGCAGGCGCTCGAAGCGTCGTTGCCGTTGCGGCGTTCGTCTATCAATAGACGAAAGAGTCAAGAGAGTGGTGGTCAAGTCACAGACGAAGACGACGACATCGTCGAAGCAGACGACGCGAGCGCAGTCGTGGTGCCGGGCGACCCGCAGACGCCGCCATCGCGGCTCAACCTCAAAGCCGTGGCGCTGGCGTACTCGGAGGCCGTCAAAGCAGCGTCAGCACGAACTGCTGCGCTTGTTGCGACCGAGTCATTGGGGTCGGGCGTCACCGCTGCACTCGCACCGAACGCAGTGCCGCAACTAGCAGCAACCGACGCGCGCGAGCTCACAGAGCAGGGCTACCGCGTGATGCGCGAGATCGAAGAGCTGGAGCTCGAGATCCAGAAGCACCAGAGCGAACTCCCGGCGCTGCTTGAGGCGCTCCAGCAGACCGAGCGCATTGCGGCGCGGCTGCGCGACGAAGTGCAGGAGTCGCGCTTGCGCGTGCAGCAGTACAAACAAGCGCAAAGTGTTGTGAATCGGTCCGTCCGGAACGCAAAAGCGCTGATGCACGAGCGCGAGTTCCAAGCCGCGATCCTCGAGCTCTTGCGCGCGTCCGGCATCGACCGCGCATGCGCCGCAGTGTGGTACTTGCTCGCCGAGTGCCGACTGCACGTGAGTCAGCTCGAAGCAGCAGAGCAAGCGTGTCGCAAGTGCATGCGGCTGCAGCAGCAGCAAGGACAGAGCGTGTGCGCGAGCGCTGCGCTGCTCGGTCGGATTCTGCAGCAGCAAGGTCGCAGCGACGACGCTGTCGAGTGGTATTTAATCGCGCTGGAGCGACAGTAGTAACGTAACACCGTATTTATGATGAACACGTTGCCTGGAGTGTCGAGTGTCATGTGTCATGCATGCTTGCGAGCGTCGTGCAGAGCTGCGTGTGATGTGTGGTGTAGTGAATACGTGAAGAGGTGTCATGTTGCAGTCAAGTTCAACTTGTATAGTGAAGAATACGAGGATGTGAGTGTAGTCTGCGCATAGTAAAGCCAAGTCGAAATGAGGTCGAAATTGCGCGCGAAAGCAGAGTTGATCCCGCTACAACAGAGTCCTGGTGTTTGGTTTTATCACAGCTGAAATGTCGACACGAGTTGTTGCGCTTTCATCTTCACACAAAGAGAATCCACACTCTAACGTGATGAAAATATGTACAGATCGACTGGGTTGTGGCGATTGAGATGGGCGGGTGGGCGGGTTTTGAAAACACAGCATTCAAGCACGGGACGACACGATCAGCAGCAGCAGCGACGACGTCTGCGCGCGCTCCCAGCTCTCGATCACCATCGCCATGAGCAGCAGCGCCGCGCGCGTGCGCAGTAAGCAGGTCGACTACTCGGACTTCTACTCGCCCGACGACGCGAAGAAGCGCAAGAAGAGCGCAGACTCGACCGACGACTTTAGCGACGACGACGACGACGACAGCGACGTGCCGCCACCCAAGCACGCCAAGCACTCGAAACCAGCAGCGCTGCCGCACAAGAAAACGAAGAAGACGAGCGCGAAAGAGCTCGTCGCGAAGGCAAAGAAGAGCGTGAGTGCGCTCGCGGCGAGCCGCAATGGCAAGAAGACAAAGAAGCGCGCGCTCGCGTCCTCCGACTCGGACAGCGACAGCGACAGCGACAGCAGTGTCCCTGTCGTCAAGGCAGCAAAAGCAAAGAAGCCGCGAGACGCCATGACAGACCGCAGTACGAGCAACAAGACGACTGCGAAGAAGGCGAAGGCGCTCGCAGACACAAAGACCAAAGCAGCTGCGAAGCAGTCGCTCGCTCGCGAGAAGACACGCGAGACTGACAGCGCGAGGAACGGGGCGTCGATCAAACCCACAAAGACGACGAGCAGCGCGTCTGTGGGCACGACGAGCAACGACGCTGAGGTGTTCCGGAAGAAGTACGAGGCGCTGCGGCAGGTGCGTGCTGTGGCGAGCAGTAGCAGACGATAGAGCCAGCGGTGCATGGGACTGACGCTCTCTCTTGTTCTAATGACGAGCAGCTCCGCATGACGGAGAGCGAGCAGCTGCTCCAAGAAGCAAAGGAGCTCGCGCTCGAAGAGAAGAAGACGTACGAGCGCATCATCACGAAGCTCAAGCAGGAGGTCACGGCGCTCTCGAAGCAGTTCCAGGAGACCGAGCGCAAGCACGAGCTGGCCCTCAAGAAGCTCGAGCGCGAGCACCAGACCAAGTGCGTTGGACGTTTGTGCGTGCTGGACGATGCGTGGCGTCGTTGCTCACCCACGCTCTCTTTCTTGATGCTCGTGGCGACAGAGTCGAAGCGCTCGAGCGACGGAGCGCAGAAGGAGGCGACGACGCGAGCAGACAGCGCATCCAAGAGCTCGAGACACAGCTGAGCGACGCGCGGCGACTCGCGCACTCGACTGGCAAAGGAGCGTCGTCGCGAGCTGGTATGCACTACGGCTCTCACAGTGTTCTGACTGCTCATCTCATTCACTTGCTCTGTGACGACTCGACTCACTGACGCTGCGCTCTTCCTGATCAACTGCAGGATCGAAAGCTGTGGAGGAGACGATCCAGTTGGCGCAAGCGACAAAGGTGCGTGCGGCTGTAGCGCTGCTGGCGAGCGTAGGCGTCCACGCGACGACTCACTCACTTGCGTGTGCCTACGTACAGCTCTTGGAGATCTACCGCCTCGTGACGTCCACGGACATTCGACTGATCGAGACGCTCGAGACGGACGACGGCGACGACGCGTCGTACACGGACGTGACGTGCGCCACGACCGACTCGGACACTGGCAAGACGTTCCACTTTGACCTCGGCGTCCCACGCAACGACGACGACGAGATCGAGTACCTCCCGAGCGAGACGCCGAACCGCGACTTCCAGGTCCCGTCCTATTTACAAGTACGTCCGTCTCTGTGCTCCATGACTTCCGCTCGCTGTTGCTCTTGCTTTTGTAGCCGTTCACTCACTCACGCTCGCTCTCTATGACCCAGGACGAGCTGAGCTTCAAGCGACCGGAGATGACCAAGTTCATGCGCACGATCCTCGACGTTGTGATCCGAAAGAAAGCAGTCGACGGGCGATCTGGGCGGTGAGCGCGACCACACTCACCCGTTAGTTAGAGAATGGATGTCTGCGAGCGTTGCGTCTGGTGTCAAGCGCGTGTGTCTGTCTGTCTACGTGCGCTGGTTGCTCTGCTGTCGCTCAAGAGGCGAGCAATCGACTGGTATCTACAGACTCTGAGGCGGCGCGTCAGCCACGACCTCGACGCTCGCATCTGCCGCGTCGGTCTTTGCTTCTGTCGGGTCTGTCGTCGATTCGTCCGCAGTGGCGGCGGCTGCCGCCGCAGTGAGCGAGCGGAACTGCTGGTACTCGTGTTTGCTCAGGAGCGACTCTTGGATCTCAGCCACTTCCACTTGCTTGGGCTGGATGATCACGAGGTACCCGTCCGATTGGCTCTGTGGCAGACGCAGTATCGTCACAGAGAGAGAGAGATAGAGGCAAAAGCATGAGTCGCGTTGCTTCACGAACGGCAGCAGGTGCGTCCCAGTCGCACCTTGTCCTGCAACAGTCGCGGGTTCGCGACCACGCGCTCGTTCACTTCGATCAGCGCGCCACGGATGCAGCTACCGAGAGCACAAGAGATCGATACACAGTCAGCGCGCTAGCTCGAGCATATGGACGCACTCAGTCAAGAGCTCGCTTGTACGTAGCAGCAGCCAGTCGCACCTGCGCAGCGCGTACGTCTTGCCGCTCGCACACGTGACGTGCGCGAGGATCGTCGTGGGCACGAGGAACTGCCCGCCCTTCTTCTTCTTGCCCGTGACTTTGCTCTCGAGCACGCTGCTCGTGAACTCGACGCGCACGATCTCGTCCTGCATCATTGGGTGACTCGCAGCGACGCCGACGACGCACAGACGGTTCGAGTGCATGTGCACGTACTGGTCCTCCATCGTCTTGCCCATCGTGTCGCACGAAAAGAGCTCGGTATAGTACCGCTCGATCTACAACACACGATCAGCAGTCTGAGTGCTCTTGTGCGCATCCACACATCAATAAGAGATGCACACGATGCCCACAGGCGCACCATGGTTCCACGCAGCGACGCGGGTGACGCGTCCTTTGCAAGGAGGAACTTGTCTTCGGCGCGACTGATCGTCTGCTCGCGAATGAGCTTGCGCTGCGCTGCGACTGTGATCATGCCGCCATCTTTCACTTCGGATCTAGTGCACGAGATGAACGCCCTCGTAAGCATTGGCGTCCCGACGAGCAGCGATAGTCAGATGCATGCGTACCTGCCGTGCGCAAACTTGCAGTCAGGGAATGGACACCCGCCAGGTTTGTCAAAGTGCTTGCAGATCGCAGTCTTGCGCAGCTTCTCGCGGCGCTCGACGCGGCGCTTCTTGTGCACGACTGGCGCGTCTGGAGTCGCAGCAGCAGTCGTAGTCGTCGTACTCGTAGTGCTTGCTGGCGCTGGTGCCGGTGCTGCTGCCGCCTCGACAGCGACCATCTCGACGTCCGCCATTGCTCTTGCTGTTGGCTGGAAAATGGGCTGATCAAGCAACTCGAGCCGTTCCCTTACTTTCGTCACTATCAACAATAACACACTGTTTCTGAATCCATTGGTCACGCATGGACTCAGGTCGTTCCTCATCGTGCGCCAGCTTGAACGACTCGGACGCTCATGCCTTCCACGCGCTCGTGCCTTCCACGCTGCGTCACTCTCTCAATGTCCACGTCTCTCTATTCGATGGACCTGTGTCTTACATGCGCGCTCATGTATCTCTCGACACTCGAACGACTCGCACTCCTACGCAAGCGTCTATGGGATCTCGCGGTACGGCGACACGTCGCGGTAGCACGTGTCAAAGACCTTGTCGAGGCACTCGTCCTCCTAGCAGTACCAGCAGCAGCATAGTCAACCACAGACGCATCAGTAAGGACATCAAGTGAAAGAGAGAGAGAGTCACACAACACATAACGCACCTTGCCCTTGCACGCTTCGTTGTGCTGGATCGACAGCTTTGCTCGTCGACGCGTGCAGATCTACGCTCAAGCGTATCAAGAGCGACCGAGCAAGCGAGTGAGCAATGAGCGTCTGTCTGTGAGAGCAAGGGCATCAGCCTCGCACGCAATGCAGAGACGCACCTGGTGCTGCTTGGCGATGTTGAAGTTCTTGCGGAAGAACTCGTACTTCCAGTTGCAGTCGCCGCTCAGCGCTGCGGCGCGGACCTGCTCAGATGTCGAGAGCATGTGTACGTATGTCGTGAGGCGTTTGCACGAGTAGCTCAGTCACAATCACACACACAGAGTTGAAGCGCACCTCGCTGCACGCGTGCTGCTCGCAGTTGTTCCAGTCCATCTTGGCGCGGCAGTGATCGAACGCGTGGATCAGCTCGTGCGCGAGCGTCCGGTCCATCCACTCTTGGTCCGGGATGTGGTTCTGGCAGAGCACGACACCAGGCTTGCCGGCTTCGTCGAGGTGGAAGCCGCCGTTGATCTGTCCCTCGCACTCGACGCTCGAGTAGAAGCCCTTCTCCATCTTGCAGCCCATCTTCTCCATGATCCCGACGAGGAACGACACGCGCGGACCTACGAGGCACGACCATCGCAGCAACAAGCGCAAGAGCAGGAGCAGTAAATGCGTCAGTCGACTTGAGAGAGCAGGCAAGCACACGCGAATGGACACGGGAGCTCGTTCGCGTCGCACGTGACGCCACGCACACTTGGTGAGCGCCTCTTCGCGCATCTCTTCGCAGCGCTGGTGGCGCTTCTCGACTTCGTCGCCGCCCTTGGTCGTGTCGATGAGCGACTTGAGCGACTCCATTGCGATCGATGCGCTTCGAGCTGCTGCTTGATACGCTTGCAACAGCAACAATGGAGCTCTTGGTGTGAGGGGCTACTACTGAAAACGCTTTCTGTTCACTTGATTTTTGTATGCTCTCGCTGCGCACACACCTGCCACACATCTCGCGGCGGTTCATGCCCAAGCGTCAAGCATCAAGCTGTCGAGACGGCGTCTGCTGTCTGTTTGCATGACGAGAACCGCTCACGCTCCACGCGATGGTCAATAGCACCATAAAGATACACACACCACGATGCGCCTAGACCACGGCAGCGCATGTAGACACACGTTGCAATGGTGAACGACCGACAGACACAGACATACACAAACGAACGGACTCTCTTTCTCTCTCTCTGTATTGGGGTTTGGAGAGCAGCGGGCGTCAGGGGCAAAGGGCGAGCGAGCGGGGAGCTGTCTGTCTGTCTGTCTGTCTATTCGAGCTCGACAACCGCGCCGACCTCCTTGAGCTGCGCAATGAGCGCGTCGGCCTCGTCCTTCTTCACGTCCTTCTTTAATACACTCGGCGCACCCTCGACGAGCTCCTTCGCCTCCTTCAGACCCAGCCCTGTGATCGCGCGCACCTCCTTGATAACCTTAATCTTGCTCTTAGCGTCGAAGCTCGCGAGCTTGACGTCGAACTGGGTCTTCTCCTCCTTCGCCTCCTCGGCCACAGGCGCCGCAGCAGCGCCGCCGCCAAAGCCGCCCGAGAACGCAGAGTCCGGGATGTTGAACTTCTCCTGCTCAGCGTCAATCGAGCGTTCGTTATGGTCATCGTCGTTGTTGTTGTGTGCGTGACGAAGTGCGTTGCGTCGACACAGAGCAGCGCAACAGAACAGACAAGAAGGCAGACGTGGTCAGCACACTCGTCGAGCGACAGCCAAGCGCACAAAGCACAAAAGCGTACCTGGATCGCAGCCGAGAGCTCGACGATCTCGATCATGTTGAGCTCGAGGATCGCGTCGAGCACGTGCTGCACCTTGGGCGACGGCGCGAGCTCGTTCTTGATCGCCTTCTGCGCATCGGTCTCTTCCGAGAAGAACTTGACCTGCGCAAAGCGCGCGGCGACAGGGCGGCGCGAGAGGCTCAGCGCCGCGGCGCGGCGGGTCACACGGCTCAACATGCTCGCTAGCGGCGTCGTCGTCTGGCGTAAGGAGAGCGGAATGGACCGACCGAGAGGAGATTGAATGGCGCGCAGTCGGGATGGCGAGCCACCGCCACAAAGCGCGCGATACAATCCGCAAGTCGTTCGTTGCGTGTGTGGACCACGTCACTCCATGGACTCGATAACTGTATGCAATACAAAACATAAGTCTGATGTTGGCAGTGTGGACCACGCGACCAACTTGACCACTTTGCTCGGATCGATGCCGCGTGGAGATCTACGCAAAGGGGGCAGCAAACAACACCGACGACGACGATGGTGACGGCCCGCAAGACGCTCGCGCTCGCTGCTGCGGCGCTCTGCTTCGTCGCGCAGGCGGCAGACGCTGCAGTCATCAACACGTCGGTGCGTCTTTTGTGTGTGCTGCTGTGCAGACTTGAAGGGGGAACTCGCTGAGCTCTTCAAGTGATCTGCAACAAGTGTGCTCTCTCTTTGTCTTGATACGCTATGACTGACACGCTTGTTCGCTTGTGCACTATCTTCTCACATACTGCAGGTCAAGCGCGTGCTCGATCTGACAAAGCACGTCGTGCGCGTGCAGACGGACATCCACTTTGTCGACGCCGAGCAGGACACGAACGAGTACGTGTTTGCGATCCCAAAGAACAAGGACACGCACTTGGCGCAAGTCGCAGCCAAGTGCGGCAAGACCGCGTGCGAAGTCGTGCCGGCGACGCACGTCGATGCGCGGGACGACGTTGCGCAGTACACGGTCGTGCTCAAGAACAGCGTCGCAAAGGGCGACGTCGGGCACATCAAGCTCACGTCGTACTTTACGCGCGTGCTCACGCCGTACCCGGAGGAGGTCACGCAAAAGGACGAGCAGCTCGTGGTCTACGAAGACTCGCACGTGCTCCTCTCGCCGTACGTGACCGAGACGCAGACGACCAAGGTCAAGCTCCCATCGGGCCGCATCGAGAGCTTCTCGACGGTCGAGCCTGTGAGCCGCAAGGGCTCGGCGATCACGTACGGACCGTACACGCAGACTGAGCCGTTCGCAGGCGACGTGGCGTCGCTGCGCGTGCACTTTAAGAACCACTCGCCTTTCCTGACGGTCACGAACCTCGTGCGCGAGCTCGAAGTGTCGATGTGGGGCCGCGTGTCGGTCGAAGAGGTCTTTGACTTGCTCCACACGGGCGCGAAGCTCAAGGGCGGCTTCTCGCGCTACGAGTACACGGCGCAGAACGAGCGCGGCGCGTCGTTCTACGACCTGCAGACGTACTTGCCAAAGGACGCTGTGAACGTGTACTACCGCGACCAGATCGGTAACGTCTCGACGTCGCGCTTGCGCGAGACGAGCACGCGCCAGGAGCTCGCGTTCCAGCCGCGGTTCCCGATCTTTGGCGGCTGGAAGACGCAGTGGTACCTCGGCTACTCGGTCCCGACGCACTCGGTGCTCTCGCGCAGCGGCGACAAGTTCAAGCTCGAGATGGACTTCTCGACGGCGCTCGAAGGTGCGGCGGTTGACGACTTGACGGTCAAAGTGATCTTGCCAGAAGGCAGCACGAACGTCCAAGTGAACCTGCCGTTTGCAGTCGACTCGATGACAGACACGACGCGCCAGACGTACCTCGACACGCCGCTCGTGGGTCGTCCCGTCATTGTGATTCGCAAGTCGAACGTCATCGCTGCGCACAACGTGCCGTTCGAAGTCACGTTTGACTTTCCGCAGACGTTCATGCTGCACGAGCCGCTGCTGCTCGTCGGCGGCTTCTTTGCGTTCTTCCTCGTCTGCATGGTGCTCTTCCGTCTCGACGTGAGCCTTCTGTCGTCGTCCAAGACCGCGGCACCGAAGCGCAAGACCGAGTAAGTCGTTGCGTGTTGCAACTGTTTGGCACGCGCACGCAAGCGTGTGGGCAAGTGCTTGTCGATTGTTCAAGCAAACAAACAAGCAAGTGCAGCAAGACATGCGCACTTGCAAGAGCGTGCGAGTGCGAGAGCAAGAGAGGGTTGGTCGAGTAGGTCCGCAACACTGGAAATGCTCGATCGTCCATTTTGATCAGACACTTGCTTGTTGCTTGTTTGTTGTTGTTCGCGTGCTTGTTTGCTTGTTGCTCGCTGTGCTTGTTTGCTTGAGCTCCGAGCAAGTGGTTGCGTGTTTGTTTGCAAGACCGACTTGCACAGCTGGCAAGCAGCAAGACCTGGGTGCAAGTTGCTTGCAGGAGTGAGTGGCAATACGCAAGATTGTGAGTCGCAACACCATCACAACAACCAAGCAAACACTGACGAAGAGGCAAGAGCAAGACATTTGAAAGAGCGCAGTAGTGTTGTATTGCTTGCTTCGTTCTTCTCCAAGTGCGTGTGACAGAATGGCTAGCTACACCACTCGACAGGAGCTCATTGCACGAGACAACGAACCCATATCAGCGAGAGTCGCAGCAGCAGCCGTCGCACGACACAGCAGCCAGTGGCAGCAGTGGAAGTAGCTGTAAGCCAGAGGCTTACGCGCGGTTCTGGCGCGCGAGCGGGCCCTGGAACTTGAGCTTCTCCTCCGCCGTCTGGAAACGACCGTGGCCGAACTTCGACGACGTGTCGATGAACTTGAGCTTGATCTCCTCGAGCGCCGAGCGCTTCGTGTGCACAAGAAGCGACTTGCGGAGCGTGAGCGCGCGTTTCTTGACACCGACGATCGCGCCCTTGAGCATGAGCCAGTCCTCGTTCACGACACCGTAGTGTGGGAAGCCACCGAGCGGCGTGATCGACTTCTCCGTCAGGTCCTGGTCCGTCATGCACGACTTGGCGTCACCGGCCGCACCGATGCGGTAGATCTTCTTGTTGACCTCCGTACGGTGGTGGTAACCGTGCTGACCAGCACGCGCGACCGTGAAGCGAACGCGCGACGGGTGCCACGCACCGATACACGCGACCTTGCGGAGACCACGGTGCGACTTGCGCGGAAGGCGCGACACGCCCCAACGCGTGATCACACCCTCGTAACCGTGGCCCTTGGTCACACCGCAGATGTCGATCATCTCGTCCTTCGCGAAGACGGCCGAGACCGGCACCTGCTTCTCGAACAGGCTCTTGGCGAAGTCGACCTTGTCCGCGGTCGAGCCACCGTTCACCTGCACCTCAAGGAGGTGCGCCTTCTTCTGGCGCAGGTTCACCTTGCGGATCTGCGTGTGCGCGAGCACACGGACGACCTGGCAGTACTTCTTGATACGGTTGATCTCGTTCTCAATGTCCGCCGGGCTCGTCTGGTACTTCTTCGCGTACTTGGTGAACGCCTTGCGCTTGGCGTGGTACCAGTTCTTGTAGAAGCGACGCTTCACCTCCTCGCTCAAGTGCTCCGCCCACACGGTCGTGAGCGAGCGCAGGCCGCGCGGCGTCTCGACGTAGCCGACGACACCGACGACAACCATCGGCGGCGTCTCGACGATCGACACAGCCTCGACGACCTCCTTCTTGTGGACCTTCGAGCCCGGTCGGTCGACCTCACGCACGATGTGCGTCATGCCGGCCTTGTAGCCCATGAAGGCCGTAAGGTGCGGCGCCTTGGACGCATCGTCGCGCGGGAACTTGCGAACGCGGCCGCGGTGGTGCTTGGTGCGCTTCTTCGGGAGGAACCCGATGTGGCCGTGGCGAGGGGCCTCGAACTTGCGGTGACCCATCCTGGATGAAAGAACTGGTGCGAGAGCTACTGCAAAACTCAAACTAACCGACCGAGACCGCGTGCGCATGCGCGCCGTCCACGACCAGCGCCATGTTTCTTGGCGTCGAGCAAGTCACTCCAGCCACTCATCTGCACGCACTTTATCGGATGGTTACTGTCGCTGACACTTTTCATACTCAATTAGAGTGCACAATTCCATCTTGCGTTGACTATGGCTTTGCTGTTAACGTACTTGAACGAAACCTCACAGTGCGCGCTTCACCAAACGCCACGACAAGCTCGACCCAATCACCTCCTCGACCGTCTTGACCACCATCACGAACTCGTGCATCGATGGATCCGCTCGAAGCGATCCTCGCGTCCATGGCTGCGGCCACTGGCAACGCGCCAGCACCGACGAAAGATGCCGCAAAGATCACCACGAGCAGCAAAAGTGCTAAACCAAAGAGCGCTGCATCGACGACGACAACAATCAAACCCAAGACCAAGAAGCGAACGCGCGACGACAGCATCGACGCCGACACTTCCAGTTACGACAATGAGACGTACCGACTGACGTTCCCAGACGCGCCGACGAGCGACAATGCGATCTGGAACGCGCGCGTGATGCACAAGCTCCCAGACGCAGTCGTGCAACGAGCTGCGCGCGCAGCAAAGGAGAATGCTGTGCCACCGCCGATGGAGATCGCGCGACAGCAGACCGTGCGCACGCTCTGCGGCAAGATCAAGCGCGCGAGCGAAGAGATGGGCATCGCGAAGCTCCCGAACTCGACGTACGAGACGTGGCAGTTCACGTCCAAGCTCACGGTCGCCGAGGTGCGTCTGTGCGTCACTCGCTGTCGTTTGACTCTTGATGGTCTCTACTCTCTACTAACACCATGCGATCTCATGACAGAACGACCCGCTCATTCCACACGCTGGGAGCGACTACAGCGGTCTCCTAGAGGAGCTCCTGAAAGCCGGTGCCCCTCGCGCCGCCGCGATGCGCAAGTGCAAAGAGCTCACGAAGGACGCGGAGCGCCTCTTGCGCAAGTTCATGCAGCAGGACTTCCGCAACGGCCGCAAAGCTGTCAAGCGCAGTCAAGACGATGCGATGGTCCAGCTCACGTACGGCAGCTCGTCCGTCAAGCTCAGCCACGCGCACTACCGGAAGCTCCGGGACCTGTACGAGCGCCACCAGAGCGTCTCGACTACTTCTGATCCAAGTGCGCTCCGCGCGTTTGAGCTCGCGCTCTTCAGTCTCCTCTTGCGCTACGACTCGCTCGACGGCGGCGGCTTCCAAGCGGCGCTGAACGAAGAGGTCTTTGACGTCCTCCTCGCGCGCTTTGGGTGCCAGATGGAGTGCTTCGCGTCGCCGCTCAACTGCCGCTACGGCCGCTTCTGCAGTGCATTCGCCGACACGGACGCGCCGTTCGGGAGCGTCGGGAGCTTCTTTGACTTTGCGCCGCGCGCCGGGTGCTTTGAAGCGAACCCACCGTTCATTCCGCAGCTCATCAAGCGCATGGCGGACCACATGACTGCGCTCCTGGAAGCCGCAGATGGCCCGCTGGCGTTCATCATTATCATCCCAGCGTGGACTGACACGCGCGGGTGGCAGCAGCTCCACGCGAGTCGGTTCAACCAGCACCACGAGCGCATCCCGCAGCGCGCACACGGCTACTGCGAAGGCAAGCAGCACATGCGCGCGACGCGCTGGCGCATTGCGTCGTTCGACACGAGCGTGTTCTTTTGGCAGAACGCGCAGGCGCAGCGCGCGTGGCCCGTCACAGACGACGCGATCCGCGCGCTCACGACTGCGTTCGCGTCCAAGCAAGCGCACGAGCGCGAGGCACTCGGACTGCGCAAGAGTGGCAAGCGCGTGAAAGCAGTCGACAGTAGCAGTAGCAAGCGATAGATAGAGAGCAAGAGCGCCACTCGTCTTGTGTCCATTCATTCACGCAACGTACGAGGCAACGCACCATTCCCACTCGACTTGTGTGTGTGTCGTCGGATCAGGACGCGGGCGTCGGTGCGACGTCCTCTTCGTCCGCCATGATGTCGCTGATAAAGTCGAGCGACTCTTGCTTCGTCATGGCGTAGACGCTGCTGATCTTGTGCTGGTAGCCGATGCCGTAGAACTTGTCAGCGACGCTCACGAGCTCCGGGCGGAACGTCGACGTGATGAACTGCAGCGACAGGCATGTGTGTGAGTACACTCTGAGCGAACGAGCAAGTGACTCTACCACATGAACAAACGTACCTGCGCAGGGTTCTCAGTCGAGTGCGCTTGGCGATGGATGAGCGCTGCGACAGCGGCGCGGTGCGTCGAGTCGAGTGCCTGGTCGATCTCGTCAAAGAGGTAGAACGGCGCAGGGTCGCAGCGCTGGATCGCAAAGATGAACGCGAGCGCCACGAGCGCTTTCTGGCCACCGGAGAGCTGCTGCATCAAGTACGCGTCGCCCTCGCCGCGGAAGCTCACTTTGATCTGCACGCCCGAGAACGTGTCGACGCGCGCGTCCGTCGCATCGCGATCCTCGGCGCGCAGGATGAGCATCTTGCCTTCGCCCGTGGGCACGAGCTCGCGAAAGACTTCCGCAAAGTGGTGCGAGACGCCTTTGAACGTGCGCAGGATCGCTTCGTCCTTGCGCTTGTCGAGCACGTCGATGAGGTCCTGGATTGACGCGTAGCCGGCGTCGAGCTCGCGCTTGCGCGCCAAGAGCGTCGTGCGCTGCTCGTTGAAGCTCACGTACTGGTCGAGCGCTTTCTTGTTCACGTGGCTGAAGCGCTTGAGCCGCTCCGAGCGCGTCGTGAACGCCTCCATTACGTCGCGCAGCGGCAAGTGCTTGAACTTCTCGAGCTCGGTCGTCGGAAGCGTCCCGAGGTCGCGAATGTCGCACATCACGTCTTCGCGCTTCTGGAGCAAGCGGCGGCGCTGGTGCCGCACTTTTTCCGACCGCCGCGCATCGTCCTGGAGCTGATCTGAGAGCGCGGCGTCCTCGGTCTGGAGCGCTTCGGCGCGGAGTTTGTCGCTCGTGACTTCGTCCTGGAGCGTCGCGAGCTTCTGCTCGACGTCTTTGAGCGCGGCCGAGTTCTCGTCCACGGCACGCGATGCGTTCTCGAGGTCGAGCGTCTTGGCTTTGAGGCTCTCGTCGCGCTCGCACACGTGCAGCACTTCGATGCTCTCGTCGCCGAGCTGCTGCGCGAGCTCCGTCTGGCGCCGCACGAGGTTCTCGTTCAAGACCGCTTCGATGCTCTCTTTCTTCGACCGGAGCTCGTCGAGCTCGAGCAGCTGCGCGCGCTCGTCCGCCTGGAGCTTTGAGATCTTGGTCGAGAGCTCGTGGAGCGCGTCGAGCTCGGCGTCGCTCAGTGTATCGCGCATCGGTGTGCTCAGCTCCGTCTGGAGCGACGCGACGGTCGCAACGAGCTCTTGGACTTCGCGCTCCTGCTGCTGCACGCTCCGCTGCTTTTCGCTGTAGCTCGCTCTGCTGCTCGCGACGTGCGTCTTCAAGCGCGTGAGCTCTTCGTGCAGGCGCTGGTACACGGCGATCGCGTGCTGCTTCTCGGCTTCGAGCTTCTGGATCTCGCCCATGACGCTCGTGACGCGCTGGTCCGCTTGCTGCGCAGCCTGTTTGATCCGCTGCGCTTCGTCTTTGACACTGTCGAGCTCTCGCTGCGCGCGTCGGACGTCCATCATCGCGCGCGTGCGCGAGCGCTGCGGGTCTTTGAAGCCGCCGTTGAGCGCGCCGCGGCGGTGCACCATGTCGCCGTCGAGCGTGAGGCAGTCCATGTTCGTCTGCTCGGCGTACCGCACGCACGTGTCGAGGTCACGACAGAGGAGCTTCTTCCCAAATGCCGTGAGCACGGCTTTGCGAATGTCGGACGGGAACCGGAGCTTGTCCATGAGCGGCACGACGTCGTCGCTGCTCGGGTACGTGAGGTTGTCAGCGACCTTGAGGCGATTCAGCGGCAGGAACGTGACGCGGCCGAGGTTGTTCTTCTCCAACTCGCGCATGATCCGCGCTGCGGTCTCGTCCGTATCGACGACGACGTGGAAGAGCGCACCGCCGGCGGCTTCGTCGGCTGCGACGCAAAAGCGCTCGTCGATCGGCTCGACGAGCTCAATGAGCGGGCCAAAGATCCCACGCACGCGCGCACTCATCTCTCGCACAGCCTGTAAGCCGCGGCGGACGTCGTACGCCATTGTGCTGTGCAGCACGCTCTCGCCACGCGTGAGCTGCTCCGTGAGCTTGCGCACGTCGTACGCCATCTGGTTCTCGCGCCGCCACTTGTCCTTACGAGCCTCGGAGAGCGCATTGCGCGTCTCTTTGAGCTGCAGCAGTTGCGCGCCGACGCGGTCGACGACCTGCCGGTGCGCTGCGAGCTCGCGGCTCTGCTGCGCGACCTGCTGCTCGCTCGCGTCGATCGACTGTGCGAGCGTCTCCATGGACTCGGTGAGCGCTTTGGCGTCGCGCTGCTTGCGCGCTACGACGCTCTCGATACTCGCGACCTCGTGCGCCAAGTACGCGTCGCGCGCGCTCTGCGTCTCGAACTGACTCTTGCGGCTCTGGCGTGCAATGAGCTCGTCCGACTGCCGCATGCACTCGCGCAGCGATCGAGCCACGCGTGCGTGCGCCTCTTCTGCGCGCGTGAACGCCGGCAAGACGTCGTCGTCGAGCTCACGGCGCTTCGCGTCAATGTCGCGCTGCACGAGCGCGCTCTCAGTCGTGAGCACGCCGCGCTTCGTTGCGTCTGCGCGCACTTGGTCGCGGAGCTCGTGCACTTCGAGCTCGAGCTGGTAGCGCGCTTCGAGCAGTCCCGTGCGCTCGCTCTCGACCGCGCGCTTGTCGTCTACGAGCCGTGCGAGGTCATCCCGGCGCACGGCTGCGTCAGCGTCGACGCGCGCGAGCTCGCGCTGGATCTGGATCTGGCGCTCATGGAGCGCAGTCGCGGCTTCGCGCTCGCGCTCGCGCTGCGTCTCGAGCGCGTCGAGCTCTGCGCGCACGCGCTGGAGCTCCTTTTCGTGCATCGTGTACTCGAGCGCGCGCTGCTCGCGGTCGAGCTGCTGGTACTCGCGCAGCTCGTCCTTTTCGTCCTCGAGCTCGCGCAGCCGCGACTCGATGTACGCGATCACTTCGTCGATCTTGGTGCGCCGGCTCTGCGTCTCGTGCACGATCTTGAGCGACTCGACGCGGCGCTCGTCGTACACGTTCGTGCCGGCGACTTCCTTCAAGAGCTCGAGGCGCTCGCGCTCTTTCATGACTGCGAGCGCGTTCACTTTGCCTTGCTGCACGATGTAGTACGGGTTCGCGCGCGAGAAGCCTGCGCTCTCGAGCAAGTGCACGACGTCGCTCTTCGTGATGTGCTTGCGGTTGAGGAAGAACTCGTCCTTCTTGACGCCGATCGTGCGCCGCAGCACGACCTCGTCCGTGTCAACCGGCAAGCGCCCGTCCTGGTTGTCAAACACGATCTCGACGTACGCAGAGAGCACGTGCTTACCGGCGCCTTCGTGCAGCAGCGCTTGGCGCTCTTCCGGTCGCAAGTTGGCGAACCGCGACGTCAAGAGCCCAAAGCGGATTGCGTCAAAGAAGTTGGACTTGCCCGTGCCATTGCGGCCGATCACGACATTGTGCTCTTTGCTGAACGGCTCGGTCGCGACTTGGTCTTTGTAGCTGCGGAAGCCGCACACGATCACTTGCTTGATGTGCATCGCTCGTGTGTGCAGCGGTGCGTTGAGCGTCTACGACTGCTGCTGCTGCTGGTGCCGCGTGCAGAGAGGTCTTGCACTTCGAGTGCTTCGTTGCCTTTGCCTTTCGTTGCTTCTTGGTCTTGGTTGCCTTTTGCTGAAAGGTGAAATATGAAGAAATTGCGCGCTCAGACAGTATTAACTTGCTTTAATTATGTGGACTAGAAATGAAAAGTAGGAAACCAAATCAACCCGCGTCAAATACTTGCGTTCAGTATACTTGCTGGTACTCTATGCATGTTTTGATAGTGACGAAAAAAAGTGAGTGAGTGAGCGAGTGGCGTCTTGAAGCCACACTTGTTTGACAACCGCTGTTCATCGACACTCGAGTGTGTCGAATCGAGTGCCGAGTGACAAGAGCGCACATGCACTCAACCTTCATGAGTACGACACGATAGTAGTCAACGCTGCTCGATGTGTCCGTCACTCGACTTCCCAAGCTCCCATTAGTCAAGTTCCTGGGCGTGTGTCAATGTCGGATGAACGATTCTAGTCTCCAGAACTTCGTCTAGAAGTTCGCCACGGCGACGTGTACTCTCGGTGCGGGACATACCTGTGTGCGTGCAAGAGAAGCTGGTGGTGAATCGCGCAGTGCTCACTAAAGTGAGAGTCTCCGAGCTGAAGAGCTGGAGAACAGAGCGGACACTCAAGAAGGACATGCTTCCAACAGTGAACGTACAAACTTGGGTTCTAGACTTAGTCAATCTTGCAAGTTGGCTTAGTGCGTTTCGCTAGGGTGTGCCCTTGACTGACTGACTCTGCCGACAGACGCACACATTGACTGCTCCAGACGGACGGACGGACGTGGCGACGACGATGACGGCGAAGCCGCACCTGCAGCAGCCAGAGCAGGCATGGTCCATTTCCCAGTGTCAACCGTCGCGCGTGCTTGAGCACACCGCGCGCTGGCGCAGCAGTCGCGTGCTCTTGAGTCTCTTTGTCGTCCTCCTGCACGCGCTCGCGTGCGTGTACTACGCAAGTGTCGCGGCGCTCCACATGTACATCCGCAACGAGCCAAAAGCAATTGGCGTGCTCGATGTCGTTGGCCACGACCTCCTCGACTACTTTGACTACGTCGTCGTCGCGAGCGTCGCGCTCGTCGCGGTCCATGGCCTCGCCATCTGCATAAAGCGCAGTGTTCGGATCAAAGACATCACAACGAATGTCGCGCATCGCATCCACCATCCAGCGCAAAGTGCCACAGTCGCGTGCTGCTCGTGTTGGCGCCGAGTCCTCGACACACTTGCGCGGTGGGACTGCGCGATCGAGCGCTGGTGCGGCGTCGACTCGTACGAGCTCTTGGTCGTCGTCGAGATAGGCTTGCAGACGTTCCAGGCGTACAAGCTGAGTTGCCTCGTCGCAACGGTTTGGATCAACCGCCTCGTCGTCGCTGTGATCGTCGTGAACTGCTGGTTCATGCCTGCTGTGAGCGTCGTGTTCCGCAAGAAGCCACCGGTGTTTGTGAAAGTCGTGCACTTGGCGCTCGACGCCGTGCTCGAAGTCACGTACGGCATGGTCGTGCCGCTCACGATCTTCTATCCGTACTACCGCGACGCGGACCGCATCTTCCACGACTCACCGTGGCTCGGCTACTACGACGACACGTGGTCGATCAACACTGTGGCCGAGAACCGGCAGATCTACGTCACGTCGTGGCTCGACTTTTGCTCGAAAGTAGCGCCAGGTGCGAGTCTCTTTGTGCGTCTGTTTGCGCTCCAGTCGCAGTGCAAGACGTACGAAGTGCGTCTCGAGGCTGCGAGTCTCGTGAAGATCGTTCCAGAGACTACCGACGCTACGGTGCATCCGGCACCGCCACGCCGCACAAAGCAGCTCTTCTTACGAGGCATGACGCTCTGGGGCCTCGCAGTGCTCGCGTTTCACATCGCAGCAGCCAGCGTGAGTATGTCGGGACGCAAGCACAGCTGCTTGCTGGAGATGCGACCACTAGGCTCATTCCAGTACACGTGTGCAGTGCTCGAAGTGAGCTGCACGCAAAAGCGCATGAGTGGTTCCAGGCGTGAGCTCGACGACGCGCTCCAGAACGTCGACCCGCTGCGCGTGCACGGCCTCATCTTCTCGCACTGCGACGCACTGGCGATGCCGTCTCGGCTCAAGACGTTCCGAGCGCTCGTGAGCATCAAGATCCACAACTGCACGCTTGCCGAGTGGAGCGACGACGCTGCACTGACTGCGCTCGACCACCCGGCGATGCAGATCCTGTACATCACGCGTACAAACATGGGCGAGATCCCGGTCGGACTGCTCTCGCGCGACTTCCCACAGCGTCTGCGCGACATCGAGTTCTGCGGCACGAACCTCACGGCACTGCCAGTCGATCTGTTCGAGACGTGGCGACACATGTACTACTTTGCGCTCGAGCTCAGCCCCGGCATCACTACGTTCCCATTGGCGCTCCTGCGCGCAGACACGTCAATTCCATGGCTCACGCTGAGTGCGAATGCGATCACGACGCTGCCTGACGACCTCTTTGCAATCCACAAGTACCGGTTCTTCCACGTCGCTGGGAACCCGCTGCGCCGACTGCCAGCTCAAGTCGGCTCGGCAGCCTCGACGAGACTGATGTCGATCGCACACACCGAGATCGCGGAGCTCCCTGCGTCGTGGACTACAAGCGATGCAAATGCTCCGCGCGAGCGTGCAGGACCAGACCATCGACTTGTGCTGACTGCAGACCACTCGCCAGTGTGTGGCGAGCGCGCAACGACCGGTGCATCCGACAAAGTCTCGGACGCGACGACTGCCGAGCTGCACGTGTCGTGGCTAGAGCTCCAGTGCGCTCGCAACAGTGCGCCGTATTACTACCCCTTGGAGCACGAGACGCAGTGGCGACAAGCAAACCGTGAGTGACAACATGAACACGCAGGAGCGCATTGAAGACGCAGTGCTCACACTCACAAGCGGCATGAACTTGCTCAAGCTTGCTCAATCTTGCTCAATCTTGCTCATGCTTGCGCAGCCAAGTGTCGTTCAGACATATGGATTCACTTGTGTATCAATCAAGTGCATACATGCATAGGACATTCAAATGAAAGAGCGTATTGTGTAGATGCGCAGTTTGAGCGCTTACAAACTGCAAGTACACAATAACTCGGTGACCGCGTTGAAATGCACTGAGCCAATCGATGCAGGCGCGTCATCGCATTCAGTTCGCTTGCAATGCGGTCACCGAGTTCGAGAGCGCAGTGTGCGCCACACCAGGCGCGAGCGACTACTCATATCGACTGTTTTGTATGTGAGTGACTGGATGGATTCGAGCACAAAGCTGTCGCGTCAACAGCAAACCACCGGGATTTCACCCGCTCTTGACTGTGCTCCTCTTCTTGTGTGTGGTCCACGCGAGACAAACGCTCGAAACGCAAGCTGAAGTGACCACCAGAATACTGGCCTGTGTGTTGTGTTCTGTGAGGTCATGCGAGCCACACACACACAACAGACAGGTTAAACAGAACAACACGAGCGCACCCCCGGGACGCTCACAATGCAAGCGCTCTATGTGTGCATACAATGCACTGCCGCAGCAATGCATACATATACAAACACACATGAACAAACACACCATGTGTGCACGCAACACATGCACGTCACCAACTGCTGAATGCGCGAGCGAGGTCGAGAGTATCTTTTCGAGCTCGCTTCTCCACCGCACAACGCGCGCGCCACACCAGCTGTACACAACCAACCAACCTCCAGCTGGCGTTTGTTTGTGAGAGCGGTCTGACACGTCTGAAACGCGTGCAGCGGAATCCGACGTTAGGCGGGGCGACGTGCTCGCCTCGAATACTGGCCCCTCGACGACGACCTCCTCACGCCTCACGCTCGAGCTCGCAAGTTGAGCGCTCTCGTCTGGAACGAGTGGTCATTTTGGGATCTCCCTCCTCCGCGCGCCCGAAGAGAGAGAGCAGAAGAAGCAAGCGTCGTCACGATGTACGCCGTGTCGTCGAGCACCCGCGCTGTTGCGCGCCAGCACCTGCGCTCCACCGCCGCCAAGGTCCGTCGATCTCGATTCACGTCACAGATCTCTCTACTTGTCGCGACCCACTGCGTGAAGTGAATGTGTGACTCAATTCAATGCATCGTCCTCTCCTGTCATCACGGAAACAGGCGTCGATGTCGTCGAGCTGCGGCGTCCCGGTGCCGCTCTCGGTCCTTGACCCAAAGGGTAGCCCGACGATCGACCAGACGTACGAGAAGATGGAGAAGAACCTGCACCACGTGCGCAAGACGTGGAACAACAAGCCGCTCACGCTCGCGGAGAAGATCATCTACGGCCACTTGGACAACCCGGACCAGGTCGCTGTGCGCGGCGAGACGTACCTGAAGCTTCGCCCGGACCGCGTGGCGATGCAGGACGCGACGGCGCAGATGGCGGTGCTGCAGTTCATCTCGTCGGGTCTCCCGAAGACGGCGGTGCCGACGACGATCCACTGCGACCACTTGATCACGGCGGAGAAGGGCTCGAGCACGGACTTGAACACGGCCAACATTGTGAACAAGGAGGTGTACGACTTCCTCTCGTCGGCCGGCGCGAAGTTCGGCATGGGCTTCTGGAAGCCGGGCAGCGGTATCATCCACCAGATCGTGCTTGAGAACTACGCGTTCCCGGGAGGTCTCATGATCGGCACGGACTCGCACACGCCGAACGCCGGCGGTCTCGGCATGTGCGCCATCGGTGTCGGTGGCGCGGACGCCGTCGACGTCATGGCTGGCATGGCGTGGGAGCTCAAGGCGCCGAAGGTGATTGGTGTGAAGCTCACGGGCAAGCTCTCGGGCTGGACGTCGCCAAAGGACGTGATCCTCAAGGTCGCGGACATCCTGACTGTCAAGGGCGGCACTGGCGCGATCGTCGAGTACTTTGGCCCGGGTGTCGAGTCGATCTCGTGCACGGGCATGGGCACGATCTGTAACATGGGTGCCGAGATCGGCGCGACGTGCTCGACGTTCCCGTACACGGAGCGCATGGCGGACTACCTGAAGGCGACGAAGCGCAGCGGCATTGCGTCGGCGGCGGACTCGTTCGCGGCGAACCTGCGTGCGGACGAGGGTGCGCAGTACGACCAGATCATTGAGATCAACCTCGACACGCTCAAGCCGCTCGTGAACGGTCCGTTCACGCCGGACCTTGCGAACGAGGCGGGTGCGGAGCTGAAGGCGGCGAGCGAGAAGAACGGCTGGCCGACGGAGCTCAGCGCGGGTCTCATTGGTTCGTGCACGAACTCGAGTTACGAGGACATGTCGCGCTGCGCGGAGCTGATTAAGCAGGCGGAAGGCGCGGGTCTGAAGTTCAAGGTGCCGTACTACGTCACGCCGGGCTCGGAGCAGGTGCGCGCGACGATTGAGCGCGACGGCATCCTCGACACGTTCATTCAGGCCGGTGGCACTGCGCTCGCGAACGCGTGCGGTCCGTGCATTGGCCAGTGGAACCGCGCGGACCTGAAGATGGGCGAGAAGAACTCGATCTTCACGTCGTACAACCGCAACTTTGCGAAGCGCAACGACGGCAACCCGGCGACGCACGCGTTCGTGACGTCGCCGGAGCTCGTGACGGTGTGCTCGATCGCGGGCACGACGACGTTCAACCCTGCGACGGACTCGATCACGACGCCGAGCGGCGAGCAGTTCAAGTTCGAGGCGCCGTTTGGCAAGGAGCTCCCGCCGCGCGGCTTTGACGCTGGCGAGGAGACGTTCCAGGCGCCACCAGCGGACAGCACGGGCCTCAAGGTGAACGTCGACGCGAAGAGCGACCGTCTCGCGCTCCTCTCGCCGTTCGACGAGTGGCACGGCAAGGACTTTGAGTCGCTCCCGGTCTTGATCAAGGCGAAGGGCAAGTGCACGACGGACCACATCTCGATGGCCGGTCCGTGGCTCAAGTACCGCGGCCACCTCGACAACATCTCGAACAACTTGCTCATTGGTGCCGAGAACGCCGAGACGGGCGAGACGAACAGCGTGAAGAACCAGTTCACGGGTGTGTTTGACAAGGTCCCGGCCGTCGCGCGTCAATACAAGGCGCAGGGCGTGAGCTGGGTCGTCGTTGGTGACGAGAACTATGGCGAGGGCTCGTCGCGCGAGCACGCTGCGCTCGAGCCGCGCCACCTCGGCGGCCGCGCGGTGATTGTCAAGTCGTTTGCGCGCATTCACGAGACGAACCTGAAGAAGCAGGGCATGCTCCCGCTCACGTTTGCGAACCCGTCGGACTACGACAAGATCTCGGGCAACGACAAGATCTCGATCCTCGGTCTCTCGGAGTTTGCGCCAGGCAAGCAGCTCACGCTCCGCATTGAGCCAGCGAGCGGCGCGGCGTTCGAGATCAAGGTGAACCACACGTTCAACGACGAGCAGATCGAGTGGTTCAAGAACGGCAGCGCGCTGAACCTGATGAAGAAGGTGAACGCCGCCAAGTAGGTCGATCGCAAGGCGCTGCGTCGTCGCAGATGATGATGATGAGGACCCAGCGAGTTGCTTTTAAACTATAACCCACTTCACTCGAACCCACTTGGTGTTTGCTTTGCCTTTTGGTACGGACGCTAGTAGCGCGCATGTGATGATGACGACGCCGTGCGCAGCAGACGCACTGCTGCGTCGAGCGTGCAGCACGCGGTCGGTATGTGCGCAACGAGCACGACGTGCCAGAGGTACGAGCTCGCGAGAGACCGGAGCATCGCGCGCGCGAGCATGAGGCCGCCGAGAAAGTGGCACGCAATGTGCACGCCGTTCTTCTGCGTGCGATGGAGTCGAGGCAAGGCAAGCAATGGCAGTGCGTCTGTGAGCACCTCTGGCTGGCAGCTGTACGTGCACACACACACAGACGCAGTGCGTACCGATGACGAGAAGACGTCGATGCCAGCAACGAGACCACCAAACGCAAGCACAAACGACAGATACATGAGCGCAACAGCTCCCTGCGCTTCATGTCAGTCGCAGCGTGGTGGATCGAGCGCAAGATGCAACGCACAGAGCGCGCGCACCTTGACGTCTGTGAGCGGCAGCTCCTGCACAGCCAAGCACGTCGCGACCAAGTGGCCGGTCGTGAGCAGGAAGCGCGCCGCCAGCACGTCCATCGCCATGCTCCTCGCGTCTGTTGTGATTGCCTCAAGCGACGATCACCAGCCGCAGCTGCCGACTCGTCACAATGCGCTCTTGCCAGCAAGAGGTCACTCGAATTCTCTGAAGTTGATCAGGGAGTGCATCAAGGTGAGTTACACCAAGACTAGTTGTGCACCGCAACAGCGCACGCACGATGATCGATTCATCTCAACACCCAAGCTCGCACGCAGCAATGACTAGGTTTGTTCCGCAAAGAGCTGCTTCAGAGCAAGACCGCAACGGCGTCACAGGTACTCGCTCTTGTATGTGACGACCTCTTTCTCACGATGCACAGTCATCTCCATGAACACTTGGTTCCCCTCGATCAACATGTCCACAGAGTTCACCGCTGCTGAGTCTTGCGAAGCGAACTTGCCTCCAATCGAGCTCTGAAGTGAAGTGACGGATGCAGCGAACTCATCAAAGAGTTGGTGTATCATGGCCATGACCAATGTTGAATCGCTTGTGTTGGTGGGAGATCGTGAAGTGGGGCGTGTACGACTACACTCAAGACCTCAAGCTGCTCAGCGTCGTCGAGCAGAAGCATGTCCGTCATCGAGCAGAGGTGCTTTCTGTTTGACAGCAAGCGCACTTTATCGAATCTTAGCTGTACTGCTCGTCTTCGATGAAGTACGTTGCACCTCAAGCTCAAGCTCAAGCGCTCGACTCGACTGGATCGCTACGACTGCGTCGCGATGGCAGGCGGGGGACCCGACATCGGCAGCTACTCGCCGCTCACGGGCTTTGTGTTCATCTTCAACCTCATCGTCGGCGCCGGCGCGCTCACGATCCCGCATGCGTTCGCACAGGTGCGATCTCATTCGAGCTCCTGCGTGATTGATAGCACATGCTCCTTTGCTCTGGTCGAAATGTGTCTGACACACTGCCACAATCTGCATGTGTACGTGTGTCTGTCACCGCGCATTGATGTAGGTGGGGATCATCTATGGCTCCGCCGTGCTCGCTGTGCTCGCGATGACGAGCTACGTCACGGCGACGTTCATGGTCGAAGCGATCGCTGGCGTGAATGCGCTCAAGCGGCGCGCGCGCCAGCTTGGACTCGAGTCCCGCGCGAATGGCAGCAGCGGAAACGGCGCGATCGATGACGATGACGACGACGACGACCGCATGGAGACCGAATTCATGCCGCTAATGGTGCCCGCTCAAGTACTTGCGCATGCACACTCTCGAGCTCCTGCGTGCTTGCGTAGCTGCACGTCCACTCTCCCTCGCCACGTGTGTGCAGTCGTTCTAACTGCTGTTGCTGCGATGCATTTGTACGATGAACCACGCGGCAGGCGGACGACAAGCTCGAGAAGAAGCTCCGCGTCAAAGGCTCGGACGCGCTGTTCAAGTTTGATCTCTCGAAGAAGGTGCAGCCGCCAGATCGCTTACTCGTTTGCCCACACAGAGACCCACTTGACTGACGCGTTGCGATGTTCATGACACGCCACACTGGCAGATGGAGCTAGCGCAGATGGCCGAGACGCTCTTCAGTCGCAATGGCAACATCGCGTTCTACGCCTGCGTGATCGTGTACCTCTACGGCGACCTCGCCATCTACGCTGTCGGTGCGTCTGTCTGCTGTCTGCTGTATGCGTCTCTCTTTGCGCTCTCTCATACCAAGTCGCTCACTGTCTGCTCTTGGTAGCGGTGCCCAAGTCGATGCGCGAGATCGTGTGCCCGCGTCCCGCCGCAGGCGCCTCGCGCTGGCGCTGCTCCGAGCACCTCGACAGCTCGCAGCTCTACAAGCTCTTTGTCGTGATGTTTGGGCTCCTGCTCGGTCCGTTCGCGTTCGGACACGTGAGCAAGACGCGCGCGCTGCAGTTCGTCACGACCGTCGTGCGCCACGTGTCGTTTGGGCTCATGATCTTGCTCGCGCTCATTGGCATTGCGCGCGGCGAGGGCCGGTCGATGGACGACGTGCTGAGCTACGAGCGCCCGGAGCACATCACGACGTTCTTTGGCGTCTGCATCTACTCGTTCATGTGCCACCACAGCATCCCGGGCTTCATTGCGCCGATCACGAACAAGGCGCGCGTGGGCTTTGTCATGGCCAGCGCCTTCGCGGTGCGTCCTGGCGCGGCGTGAATGGACTGACTGGAGCAATTGAACGGGACAAACCCAGTAACACACTCACACGTTGTGTGCATGTGCATCCCAGGCCGTGCTCTTTGTGTACGTCGTGCTGAGCTACTCTGCGACGTTCCGGTTCCAACCTGACGAGATCGACGTGCGTCATCTGCGCTCTTCGCTCGGATTGCGCGAGCGATGCACTGGTGCTTGGGTTTGCTTGTACTGACTCGGTCTGTCGCATCTGTGCGGATGAACACGCGTCGTGCGTGCGTTTGATCGACTGCGAGCAGGACGTGTACACGCTCAACTTCAAGAGCTACCCGATCCGCGCAGTCGCGTACTTTCTCAGCCTCTTCCCAGTCTGCACGCTCAGGTGCGCACTGTGCATCGATCGCTTCAGGCATCGTACGCTCATACACTCACATCTATGCGTCTGCTTGTACCACGCGCAGTGCGAACTTCCCAGTGATCACGATCACGCTCCGCGAGAACCTCCGCACGCTCGCCCACAGCCTCGCTGGCTCGGACGAGCACGACGACATGGCTACTGCCGCCGCAGTCGACTCGGAGCGCGGCCTGCGGGCGTTTGTGGCGCGCCACACGTTTGCGCTCGTTGCGATCGTGCCACCGCTCGTCGTGGCGTTCTTCACCGAGGACGTGTCGATGCTCGTGGGCTTCACTGGCGCGTACGCGGGTCTCGGCATTCAGTGGATCGTCCCGACGTGCCTCGTGTTTTGCCTGCGCCGGCGTCTCGAAGCCGAGCGCGTGCGCGCTATGGCGACTGGGACGATCAAACGCGAGTTGCTCGAAGCGCAGAGCACGCGCAACCCGTTCGCGAGTCCGTTTGCGCACGTCGCGTGGCTGTACGTGATCTTGGCGTGTGCGCTCGCGTCGACGGCCGTGATCACTGCGTCGCACTTCAAGTGAGGCGCTGTCGTCGCGCTAATCTGCAGACACAGACGCAAACACTTGACAGTCGTCTGCACCGCTGTCGAGGCAGCAAGACAAGCAGCAGGAGCGTAGCATAGCGAGGTGTTTGCGTCGTGCGTGCATGCCGACGCTGACCGACCGTGTGTTTGACGCGGCACAACCAATGCGTCGCATCAACGCACCTTGTCATGACTTGTTGCTGCTGTTGCTACTCCAGCTCATCGACCATGATAGTCGAGCGAGCAAACGAGCGAGAGGAGCTCGCGCCTCTTCGCCAGGCGCGAGCGCGCGACCGAGCACTTGCGTCAGTGCTGTGAGTAGCGCATGGGCATATCGCACTCGCAGGATGCGCGCGCTGCTCTGAGATCTCTGCTCGACGCTCGTGTGCGAGGTTGCACGCAAATGCGCGAGTGACCGAAGCAGACGATCCGATCCGATCCGCTCGAGCTGACTCGCTGCTGGGAGTCAGTCTGCGAGTCGGAACGAGTCAGTGCGAGGCAACCCCTCCTGTCACTAGTAGACTGCTCAAGTCTGCTCAAGTGCACACGCGACCTGTTCACACGCAGCGACTTGTTCGCAGCACGAATCTGCGAGCACTACGAGAGCGATCTCGAGAGAAGAGACACGGACGGACAACAGATCGATCGATCGACTGCTTGATCGGAGGAGGCAGCGTGACAAGAGTGGCATGCCACGCACACGCAAGAGCAGGCTCTCGTCTGAATCCCATACGCGCGGGCGAACCGAGCGACTGACGCAGCAACTTCTCAAGTGTGTCTGCGCTAGTCTTAGGCGATAAGACAAGCGCAGACACGACACAGGCAAGCACACGCGAGCTCTTCGCATAAATCAATCACGTGATTGTTTTTTAGCAGGTGTAGAGCAGTTTTACTGATATTGAACCAGTTTTTGAAAACCATGAAAAATGTACATTAACAATTAACCACAAAACTCGTGCACATAAAAAAGGTTTAACTACAAGTTTTTAAAATATGACATAACATTGCATTTTCTTTTTATTCTTTTTCTTCACTACCAACAACAACTTTAGTTCCAGAGATCCAAGGAACGCGAGTACCTTATTTATTCCACTATTCAAACTCTAATAGTGGTTCGTTAGACTTGAGGTTTGTATGAAAGTTAGTTGCTGGCGTTTGCATAGAGCAGAAAAGCAGGGAGTGATGCTTTTGACTTGAAGTTTGTAACCAAAGTAGTCGCTCGCGTGTCGATAGAGCGGTTTTTCAGGGACTGACGTACAACTACTTGTGTTCACTATGTGGATCAGATCTCATCTTAAACTGTCGATAGGGATAATTGCGAGTGAAAAACCACTTTTTCACCATCCGCATACATTTTTCAAGATGTGTAGGTTTATTGTTCACCAAAATAGGCTACACATCTTGAAAAATGTTTGTGAGTGGTGAAAAAGACTATTGAGTTATTTGTGTCGCAGTCATTGTGTGACTCAAATTCAAATATTTCCATTGATTTGGCTTAACCTCATTTATTTCATTATCACTGATTCGAAAAGTATAGTCAACTCAAGTGTAACACTGTAACCAGTGCGCCTCGACACATCGCTCGACTCGACGAGAGAACGTCTTGGTCTGCGTGTGCTGCGTGACTGCCTCTCGCTCGACGATCGGGACGACGACGACGACGACAACGAGAAGAAGACGCACGCGCGACACCAAGAGGAGGAGTCACTGCTAAACCGACCGCGGATTGTCGAGTCGAGTCGGTCGGAAGGAGGAGGAGGCACACGCGCACGTCTCTGTCTCTCTGGCGCACACTTGCTTGGCGCGCTGAACCCGCAGCAGCAGTCAGCAGTAGTCTCGGCGATCACCACCACCACCACAACGCAATTCGCGCCGCAGCACGCACGCACGCCCAGACACACACACATACATAGAGAGCGCCATGGCTGCGTTCCAAGGTACGACCGACGCTCGCACATGCATGTGCACCCGCGCACACACACATGTGCACTGGCTCACGCACGTATTTGCCTCGATCTGTCTGCGCTCGCACACACGCAGCTCCGCCGCTGTCGGCGTTCTTCCGCAAAGAAGAGGACCACTTGGTCACACAAGGGCTCACAGACGTCCACGGCGTCGCGATGTTCCACTCGCTCTACGACGTCGGCGACCTCATTGGCCGGTGCGTACTTGCGCTCGTTCTTGTGTGTCTTTATGCGAGCATGTAGAGCGCACTCGACTGACAGACGATCGCATGTGCTCGCTCGTGTGTGACCATCAGCGGCGCGTTCTCGATGGTGTATCTGTGCCGACGGAAAGAGACGCAGCAGATCTTCGCAGTCAAAGTCATCAACAAGATGCTGTGCGTGAAGAAGAAGACGCTGCGCGACGAGATCACAGTGCTCATGCGCGTCAAGCACGCCAACATCATCAGTCTCGAAGAGGTGTACGAGAGCGAGAAGGAGCTGCTGCTCGTCATGGAGCGGTGCGTCTCTGTGTCGTCATTCACTCGCGATCGTTACAAGCGTGTGTGGCTCATTCGCTCATTCGCGTGTTGCATGTCTGCAGTGTCACGGGCGGCGAGCTCTTTGAGCGCATCGTCCAGGTCGGCGTGTACTCGGAGCGCCAAGCCGCCGAGATCGTCGCGAACGTCCTCAGCGCGCTCAACTACCTCCACTCGTGCAACATCCTGCACCGCGACATCAAACCCGAGAACATCCTGCTCGCGAGCCACGACAGCGCGGAGATCAAGCTGAGCGACTTTGGCATCGCCAAGGTGCTCGAAGAAGAGGGCGAGGACGCGCGGTCGCGCGGCCGTGCGTACACGAGCTGCGGCACAGACTACTACGTTGGTACGTACCACAGCACTCGAATTGCTGCTGCTCGGTAGGCTGATGAGGATCTCACGGCGCCTGCGCATGTGTGGAGCAGCTCCGGAAGTGCTCAATGGCGAAGGCTACGACAACAAAGTGGATCTCTGGAGTCTCGGCGTCGTTGTGTATATCATGTACGTACTACACTATGCCACACACACGCACAGGATGATCAGAAGCTCACGCGCTGTCGCTCGTCTACTACTCGACAGGCTCTGCGGCTTCCCGCCGTTCATGGAGGACGAGAGCAGCTTTGAGTCAGTGTACGAGAAGATCCGGTCCGGCGTGCTCGACTTTCCGCATCCGTACTGGACAAATGTATCGGAAGAGGCGAAAGACCTGATCCGGAGACTCCTGACCGTGCCGCCGCACGAGCGCTTTAGTGCTGCGCAGGCGCTCGAGCACCCGTGGATCAAGGGCGTGTCGATGGCGTACAACGAGCAGCCGCTGTCGTCTGCGATCCTCGAGATGAAGCGGTTCAACCAGAAGCGGCGGTTCAACTAGACACGCGGCCCACGCACTTCCCCATTCGCCACATAGAGACCCTCCTGCCCACCGCCACCACCCATTGGCACACACACGCATCTGCAGTCGTAGCTCGTAGCAGTCGCAGTCGTTCGTGCGTTGCAGCTCGTGCCGTCGTTTGTTGATAGATCGATCCCCGTACGTTGTCTTCTTGTTCGTCTTCTTGCGACTGCGTCTCGTGTGCTCAATGGGTCAATCACCAGCCTACAAATGTCCTTCTCAAGCGCGCTGCTCGCTCTCAGCAGAAGCAGAAGGAGCTGGCGATTTGCCACGCTGTCAGGCGCAACGGATGCACGAAGGCACGGCAGCAGCTAGCCGTGTTCGCACTCGTTGGCGTCCTCGCTACCATCACCGTCGTCGTCGTCGGCGGCGATCTGTCAGCTCAAGTGCACTGACATTAGCGCGCACGCTGTTGCTCGGGCCGCAAGCTTTGACCAGCGCGTCGATGCTCGCTCCGGTTCCGGTCCGGCAGATCGCCCATGCGCCACGCCGCGCAGTGACTCGTGCGTCTCGAAGCGCTCTTGTTCAACGGCGTGGCGCTCAAGACACACGCGGTTACGAGAGGCTCATGCTCGCGCCAGTAGTGCAACGAAAGAGAGAATCGCGACGAGCCCTTACAAGCGCCTCAAGTTCGTTGCGTACGCGACGACGATCGTGTACTGGGGCGTCTGGCGCGGCGAAGTCGCCGATACGCTGCGGCTCCTCCCGCCAGCGCTCATTGACGCCGGCGGCATTGTGCTCGAGTCCGTGACGTCGGACGAGCTCCAGACCGCCGTGCGCAACGCGCTGAAGAAGCTCAGCGCCGAGGTCGCGAGCAACATCCAGCAGGACGTCGACGTCGACGCGTGGTTCATCCTCGGGCTCGGGTCCTGGGTCGTCGACTACTGGCAGCAGCCGTCGGACTTTTCGGTCGAGATGCTCACGAAGATGCTCAGCAAGTGCTTCAGCGCGTTCGAGACGACGGCCGTGAGCGTGTTCCAGTCCGAGCTGCGGCACCTGAAGCGCCAAGTGGCGCACATGGGCGACGACAAGAGTGAGATGGCGCTGCTCGTCGCGTACTTGAAGCAGAGTCTCCAGGCGATTCCTCCGCCCAAGAGCGTCGGGCTCGTCGGTACGACCCTTGTAATGTGATGTTGTGACTCTGTGATGGACGAGCTGATGGACTGATCGGACTGATCGGATGTGCTGTGACGGACTGCGCAGGACTGTTTGCCAAGCGCTGCACGTCGTTCGTCGTGCTCGCGCTGCTCATTGTGTTCTACGGCTCGTTCGCGCTGCCGCTCGCGCCGTTCCTCTGGTCGGAAGCCCACGCTGCAGAGACACTCTACAGTCTGTACACGAGCGGCGAGCTCGAGAGTCTCGACGGTCTCGAGATCCTCTTGCTCGAGTCGCCGCTCCTGCGCGTGTGGGAGAACGTCCGCGCAGCCGTGTACTGCCTCGAAGGCAGCGTGACGCTCTCGAAAGCCGTCGAGACGGGGACGCAGATCATGACTGCAGCGATGCATCTGAGGTGCGTGCGTCAGTCGAGTCGCGCTGGTGCGTCCCGTGTGCATGAGACCTGACGATGCTGTGCTTGTGCTTGTGCTTGTGCTTGTGTATGTGGACATGATCCAGTCGCCTCGCAACCTTTGCTGCGCGTCTCAAGACCGAAGGCGTGGCGGCGAACGTGCACGAGCTGCCGGATCACCTCTCGACTGCGTACCGCGTCGCGCAAGACTCGAGGTGCGTCCTAAGACGCGTCAGTGGCGCTGGGATCTCAACTGCGCCACTCTCTCACGCTGCTCTGTGTCTGCTGAGCAGTGCGATCGTCGAGGGACTCAAGCACGTGTACGCGAGCGCGCACTTCCAGGACCTGCAGACGTACGTTGTCGACTGGTGGCGTAGCAAAGCGCCAGCAGCTCCAGTCGTCGAGAGCGAGCAGCGCACTTGAGACGTCCATTCGTAGGCTGTCGATGATGATCCATTGAGCAAGAAGAACAAGACACTCGTGTACAGCGCTCTCTCTCTCTCTCTCTCTGCACTTGAACACGTCGAGACGCAGTCGCAAGACCAGCACCGTGTGCCAAGTGCGTCAAGCACATGACGTCGCAGGTCTCGCGCAGTTGCGAAGGCGCGAGCGCACGTACGTGGCCAAGTGCGAGGACGACGACAAGTAGACGAGAAGGCGAGACGAGAGGAGGCGGAAGAAGACAAAGGCGACGAAGACGAAGAGCAAGAGACACGAGGGATAGCGAAGCGCAGTGAGTGTATTGCGCACAGAAGAAGAAAAGACAAGACAAGACAAGCAGCAGCGCGTACGGAGCACTGCTGCGGCTACTGGTATGCATGCGTTTGGTCACTAGAGCGAGCACTCGACCGGTCAGTCAGTCGGTCAGCCACTCCATCGCTCGGCCGACGGTCGCGGTCTTCGTGCTCGTTTGCTGTCACAACGGTCTTGATGCTCGTTGCGTGGGTCTGGCGCACGGCATGTCGTGCTTGGTGTTGGTGCTGGTGCTGGCGCTTGGGTCTTGGGTCTTGGGTCTTGGGTCTTGGGTCTTGGGTCTTGGGTCTTGGTACGAGGCGCTTGGGTCGTGGGTCTTGGTACGAGGCGCTTGGGTCGTGGGTCTTGGTACGAGGCGCTTGGGTCTTGGACCAACGACCTAGGTGCTGAGCACCGAGTTGTAGACCGCGTAGATCTCATCTGCGTGCCAATCGGCCTTGTGGCGCGGTTTGCTGCACGCGCAGCCCATGGTCCAGCACCACAGAGCGTCCTCGCTCTTGGCGCTCATGCGCTCAACGAGGTGCGGGTGGCGCACGATGTGCGCAAAAACGCGGTCTTCATCGCGGCCAAAGCGCACGAAGAGCAGCCGCATGTACGGGAGCAGCCACCGGCGGTAGATCAGGCGTTGCTCGTGGGCGTGCACCGCCTCGAGGACGCGGCAGACCGCGAAGTACTCCTCCCAGTCGTCGAACATCGCCGCGCACTTCAGTCCGAACGTGCCGACGTTGAACCGGAACTTGGCGTTCTGCTGGCGGTACTGCAGCTCCGCCACGCGCGGCAGCGGCGTGTCGTCGGCGTCAGCGTCGGCGCTGGCGTGGCTGCAGCACGAGCCGACGTGGCGGTCGATCGTCGCCAGGAACGGCACTGGCGCTGGCACAGGCGACGACAGGAACGCCGACACTGCGGCGGCAGCGGCGTTGACAGCGGTGGCAATGGCAGTGGCAGCGGTGGTGGCGGTGGCAGCGGCGGTGGCAGCGGCGGTGGCAGCGGCGAGCTTGAGTTGCTGCTGCTGGGTGTCGAGGAGCTCGACGAAGAACTCGATGGTTACGCACACGCTCGCGTACATTGCGGCGGCAACGTCACAGACGACCTCGACGACGCGAGTCGCGGTGGCGTGGACGTCGTGGAGCATCGTCTCGAGCATGGTGTTCAAGAGGGCCGGAGCAAACGAGTCGATGTGCGTAGGACGAAGGAGCTGTGGCGGCGGAGCGTGGAGCTGAAGAGTTGAAGAGCTGAAGAGCTGTAGAGCTGTAGAGTGAGCGCGAGCAGGCGAGATCGCGAATGAGAGCGAGACTGAACGAGCGCAACCTGCCACGAGAAGCACAGCAGAGCAAGCGCGCAGGCGAGCGAGGGCTCGCGACCACAAGCGGCCATACAAGCGGTCATACAAGCGACTGCGAGCAGCTGCACAAGCGCGATCGATCACGTACCATCGCTGGCTTTGCGCTGTGTGAGAGACACCCGTCCGCCGCCTATGACTGCCTGCCTGCTGGCTTCTCGGTTGTCAGAGACCACGCTCGTGTGTGTGTGTGGATAGGAGCGTGGAGTCGACGCTGGTCGTGGACCCTTTCGCAGACGAACGAGCGAGCGAGCGAGCGAGTGCGAGCAACAAGTGAGGGCGCGATAGTGAGAACAAGTGAGTGAGCGCAGGCTGCAGGTTGAAGTGCAGCTCGTCTAGTCAAGTGAGCCATCAAGTCAGCAAGGAGCGAGTCAAGCAGCGAGAGGATGCATTTGTCCATACAAACACACATACAAACATGTGCACGCACGATGCTTCCTTTTGAGTGCGTGTGCGCATGCGAGCGAGAGACTGCGATCTCAAGCGCCGTGGGCGACATGAACTGCCAAGAGACTGCCGCTGCAGCAGCAGCAGCTGTGCGGCGGCTGTATGGCGACGCTGTTCATGCGAGCAGCAGCAGCAGGCTGCGTAGGTGCTGGGCCATGGATGCCGTTGCTAGTTGTTGTTGCTTGCTCTTGCTGCTTGCTAGCTCTTGTTGCTTGCTAGCTCTTGTTGCTTGCTAGCGTTGCTGTTGTTGTTGTTGTTGTTGTTGTTGTTGTTGCTTGTTGTTGTTGCGAGCGCTGTTGTTGCTGTGTGAAAAGCATCTCCGGCGTTTGGATCTCGAATCTCGAGTCAGAGTGCGCTTTGATGGATCTGGTAATGAAGAAACAGAGTGAGGAATGCGTGCGTACTTAGGTAGGTGACAAGCGTCCATCATGTGTGACAGCATTCGAAACACGACGCTTCACGACTCTTGATGATCAGTTGATCAGTCTCGTTCGCGTCGCTTGACTCTCGTCTCTCGGCTCTCGGCTCTCGGCTCTCAACTGTTGACTCTGGTTCCTCGTTGCCTTGAGTTCTATGAGACGCCTCTCGTTCATGCTGTCGGTTGTGTGTGAAGCGTGTTGTGCGCCGAGCTGAGATGACCGCAATTTATACGCGCACTTACATGACCCACAACGCAGAGCTTTGGCCACGCTACACTGTATTAGCACATCGAGTACAACAGCAGCTACTGTACAGCCGAGAGACGAGAGCCGAGAGACGAGAGACGAGAGACGAGACGAGAGACGAGAGACGAGACGAGAGACGAGAGGAGAGACGAGAGACGAGAGACGAGAGACGAGAGACGAGAGACGAGAGACGAGAGACGAGAGACGAGAGACGAGAGACGAGAGACGAGAGACGAGAGTCAAGCGACGCGAACGAGACTGATCAACTGATCATCAAGAGTCGTGAAGCGTCGTGTTTCGAATGCTGTCACACATGATGGACGCTTGTCACCTACCTAAGTACGCACGCATTCCTCACTCTGTTTCTTCATTACCAGATCCATCAAAGCGCACTCTGACTCGAGATTCGAGATCCAAACGCCGGAGATGCTTTTCACACAGCAACAACAGCGCTCGCAACAACAACAAGCAACAACAACAACAACAACAACAACAACAACAACAACAGCAACGCTAGCAAGCAACAAGAGCTAGCAAGCAACAAGAGCTAGCAAGCAGCAAGAGCAAGCAACAACAACTAGCAACGGCATCCATGGCCCAGCACCTACGCAGCCTGCTGCTGCTGCTCGCATGAACAGCGTCGCCATACAGCCGCCGCACAGCTGCTGCTGCTGCAGCGGCAGTCTCTTGGCAGTTCATGTCGCCCACGGCGCTTGAGATCGCAGTCTCTCGCTCGCATGCGCACACGCACTCAAAAGGAAGCATCGTGCGTGCACATGTTTGTATGTGTGTTTGTATGGACAAATGCATCCTCTCGCTGCTTGACTCGCTCCTTGCTGACTTGATGGCTCACTTGACTAGACGAGCTGCACTTCAACCTGCAGCCTGCGCTCACTCACTTGTTCTCACTATCGCGCCCTCACTTGTTGCTCGCACTCGCTCGCTCGCTCGCTCGTTCGTCTGCGAAAGGGTCCACGACCAGCGTCGACTCCACGCTCCTATCCACACACACACACGAGCGTGGTCTCTGACAACCGAGAAGCCAGCAGGCAGGCAGTCATAGGCGGCGGACGGGTGTCTCTCACACAGCGCAAAGCCAGCGATGGTACGTGATCGATCGCGCTTGTGCAGCTGCTCGCAGTCGCTTGTATGACCGCTTGTATGGCCGCTTGTGGTCGCGAGCCCTCGCTCGCCTGCGCGCTTGCTCTGCTGTGCTTCTCGTGGCAGGTTGCGCTCGTTCAGTCTCGCTCTCATTCGCGATCTCGCCTGCTCGCGCTCACTCTACAGCTCTACAGCTCTTCAGCTCTTCAACTCTTCAGCTCCACGCTCCGCCGCCACAGCTCCTTCGTCCTACGCACATCGACTCGTTTGCTCCGGCCCTCTTGAACACCATGCTCGAGACGATGCTCCACGACGTCCACGCCACCGCGACTCGCGTCGTCGAGGTCGTCTGTGACGTTGCCGCCGCAATGTACGCGAGCGTGTGCGTAACCATCGAGTTCTTCGTCGAGCTCCTCGACACCCAGCAGCAGCAACTCAAGCTCGCCGCTGCCACCGCCGCTGCCACCGCCGCTGCCACCGCCACCACCGCTGCCACTGCCATTGCCACCGCTGTCAACGCCGCTGCCGCCGCAGTGTCGGCGTTCCTGTCGTCGCCTGTGCCAGCGCCAGTGCCGTTCCTGGCGACGATCGACCGCCACGTCGGCTCGTGCTGCAGCCACGCCAGCGCCGACGCTGACGCCGACGACACGCCGCTGCCGCGCGTGGCGGAGCTGCAGTACCGCCAGCAGAACGCCAAGTTCCGGTTCAACGTCGGCACGTTCGGACTGAAGTGCGCGGCGATGTTCGACGACTGGGAGGAGTACTTCGCGGTCTGCCGCGTCCTCGAGGCGGTGCACGCCCACGAGCAACGCCTGATCTACCGCCGGTGGCTGCTCCCGTACATGCGGCTGCTCTTCGTGCGCTTTGGCCGCGATGAAGACCGCGTTTTTGCGCACATCGTGCGCCACCCGCACCTCGTTGAGCGCATGAGCGCCAAGAGCGAGGACGCTCTGTGGTGCTGGACCATGGGCTGCGCGTGCAGCAAACCGCGCCACAAGGCCGATTGGCACGCAGATGAGATCTACGCGGTCTACAACTCGGTGCTCAGCACCTAGGTCGTTGGTCCAAGACCCAAGCGCCTCGTACCAAGACCCACGACCCAAGCGCCTCGTACCAAGACCCACGACCCAAGCGCCTCGTACCAAGACCCAAGACCCAAGACCCAAGACCCAAGACCCAAGACCCAAGACCCAAGCGCCAGCACCAGCACCAACACCAAGCACGACATGCCGTGCGCCAGACCCACGCAACGAGCATCAAGACCGTTGTGACAGCAAACGAGCACGAAGACCGCGACCGTCGGCCGAGCGATGGAGTGGCTGACCGACTGACTGACCGGTCGAGTGCTCGCTCTAGTGACCAAACGCATGCATACCAGTAGCCGCAGCAGTGCTCCGTACGCGCTGCTGCTTGTCTTGTCTTGTCTTTTCTTCTTCTGTGCGCAATACACTCACTGCGCTTCGCTATCCCTCGTGTCTCTTGCTCTTCGTCTTCGTCGCCTTTGTCTTCTTCCGCCTCCTCTCGTCTCGCCTTCTCGTCTACTTGTCGTCCTCGCACTTGGCCACGTACGTGCGCTCGCGCCTTCGCAACTGCGCGAGACCTGCGACGTCATGTGCTTGACGCACTTGGCACACGGTGCTGGTCTTGCGACTGCGTCTCGACGTGTTCAAGTGCAGAGAGAGAGAGAGAGAGAGCGCTGTACACGAGTGTCTTGTTCTTCTTGCTCAATGGATCATCATCGACAGCCTACGAATGGACGTCTCAAGTGCGCTGCTCGCTCTCGACGACTGGAGCTGCTGGCGCTTTGCTACGCCACCAGTCGACAACGTACGTCTGCAGGTCCTGGAAGTGCGCGCTCGCGTACACGTGCTTGAGTCCCTCGACGATCGCACTGCTCAGCAGACACAGAGCAGCGTGAGAGAGTGGCGCAGTTGAGATCCCAGCGCCACTGACGCGTCTTAGGACGCACCTCGAGTCTTGCGCGACGCGGTACGCAGTCGAGAGGTGATCCGGCAGCTCGTGCACGTTCGCCGCCACGCCTTCGGTCTTGAGACGCGCAGCAAAGGTTGCGAGGCGACTGGATCATGTCCACATACACAAGCACAAGCACAAGCACAAGCACAGCATCGTCAGGTCTCATGCACACGGGACGCACCAGCGCGACTCGACTGACGCACGCACCTCAGATGCATCGCTGCAGTCATGATCTGCGTCCCCGTCTCGACGGCTTTCGAGAGCGTCACGCTGCCTTCGAGGCAGTACACGGCTGCGCGGACGTTCTCCCACACGCGCAGGAGCGGCGACTCGAGCAAGAGGATCTCGAGACCGTCGAGACTCTCGAGCTCGCCGCTCGTGTACAGACTGTAGAGTGTCTCTGCAGCGTGGGCTTCCGACCAGAGGAACGGCGCGAGCGGCAGCGCGAACGAGCCGTAGAACACAATGAGCAGCGCGAGCACGACGAACGACGTGCAGCGCTTGGCAAACAGTCCTGCGCAGTCCGTCACAGCACATCCGATCAGTCCGATCAGTCCATCAGCTCGTCCATCACAGAGTCACAACATCACATTACAAGGGTCGTACCGACGAGCCCGACGCTCTTGGGCGGAGGAATCGCCTGGAGACTCTGCTTCAAGTACGCGACGAGCAGCGCCATCTCACTCTTGTCGTCGCCCATGTGCGCCACTTGGCGCTTCAGGTGCCGCAGCTCGGACTGGAACACGCTCACGGCCGTCGTCTCGAACGCGCTGAAGCACTTGCTGAGCATCTTCGTGAGCATCTCGACCGAAAAGTCCGACGGCTGCTGCCAGTAGTCGACGACCCAGGACCCGAGCCCGAGGATGAACCACGCGTCGACGTCGACGTCCTGCTGGATGTTGCTCGCGACCTCGGCGCTGAGCTTCTTCAGCGCGTTGCGCACGGCGGTCTGGAGCTCGTCCGACGTCACGGACTCGAGCACAATGCCGCCGGCGTCAATGAGCGCTGGCGGGAGGAGCCGCAGCGTATCGGCGACTTCGCCGCGCCAGACGCCCCAGTACACGATCGTCGTCGCGTACGCAACGAACTTGAGGCGCTTGTCGCAGCCCCAGCGCTGGAGCGCAGGGCTCACGCTCGCGTGCTGCGCACTGAACACGAGCGCCGCAGTGACGCTAAAGACCGCGAGACTCAGCATCGCGTCGCGCTGGAGGAACAGCACGAACTTGAGCTGCCCGAAGACCTTCATCGCGATCGGCACGAAGCACACGACGCGCGGCGCGTACGTGAACGCGCCGAGCTTGTCGCTCGACGTACGAGCCCACGTCTCGAGTCGCTCGGACACGACGAGGCGCACTTGCGACTGGAAGAGACCGACAAAGAGCATTGACGCAAGCATGAACTTGTGGCGATGCACGAGCGCTTGGCCAAAGACGCCGAGGAGCAGCAGCGCGAGTCCGAGCACCACGCGCTTGATGTGCAGGAGCTCCGTGAGGATGTAGACCGTTGCGAGGCGCGCGAGCTTGTCTCGGTCCAAGTGCTCGAGGGCACGGCCAAACTTTGCTTGAAACACGACTGCGCGGTCCTCAGGATCGCTCGTCGAGAGCGCGGTGGTCGGCTGTCGAGACGGCGCGTCGTGGCTGCTGCGCGCTGCGTCTGTCTGATGCGCGCGATAACCAGCAGTGAGCGCGAGCGCGGCATTCTCTTGCTCTTCGTCTTCTTCGTCGTCGCTGTTGCAGATGAGTGCGTTCGCGACTGCGATGCGTGCGCTGCGCAGTCCCGACTGGAGCTCTTCGCTCGTTGGATCGACTTCCAGACCTGCACATTACACAAGCGACACGCAGTTAGAGCTCTGCAGCGGCAACGTACACTCCATACAAACGTGGTATCGAGAGAAGCGTGTCCTTGCACGCACCAGACTTGTAGCACGCGACCGCGTCGCCGAACTTGCGTTGGAGACAGAGTGCACGACCGAGGAGCTCGTAGCCCACGGCGCGATTGCTGCAGGTGCGAATGCACTGGCGCGCGACGTCGACTGCCTCTTGGATCGATGCAGGCGTCGCTTCGTCGATCAGTCGCGCGTATTGCTCGAGCTGCGGCGCGAGCGCAGTCGCAGCGACCATCGCCATCTCTTTCTTGATGCGCAGTTTGACAACCGTGTCGTCACTCAGAAAGCTCACGCTAACTAAACATGAACTAATGTTATGTTGTTGTTATGTTGAGTTTAGTAAGTGATGGACATGCTACACTTGATTTCACTAAGCAAACAATTTCCTGCTCTTTACATAAGGCAGCCATGTGAGACTCTGGTGAGGTCCATTTGGTTGGCAGATAGCGCGGGAACACGTGCTCTGCACAAGCGCGCTCTCTCTCACTCTCTCATCGCCAGCTGCGAGCATTGCGTGCATCGCTACTGCTGCCTCTGCGATCGCTGACTGACTGACTGGGCTCGACGCGCGCGCTCGCCTCGCCACGCACTTTTCGTCTCGCCGCGCCCCCCGCACGACTCCGACTTCGCCTTCGTCCTACTCGTGTCGCCGCCACCATGACCGACTTCCTCGCACTCGTCGCGGCGCTCATGGCCAACGACAACGCTGCGCGCAAGCAAGCCGAGGAGGCGTACACGCAGTACAAGAGCGAGAACCCGCAGGCGCTCGTGCTCCAGCTCGTGCAGCTCCTGCGCTCGGGCGAAGACGCCGAGGCGCGCGCGTTCGCGCCTGTGCTCCTGCGTCCGCTCATTGAAGTCAAGTCGGGCGTGTACGAGAAGCTCGAGCCACAGGCGCAAGCTGCGGTCAAGGCGCAGCTCCTCGAAGCCGTGGCGGTCGAGCCTGTGGCGCACATCCGCCGCAAGATCGGCCACCTCATCGCCGAGCTCGCGTCGGTCTCGCAGAAGTTTGGTCAGTCGTGGCCCGAGCTCCTCGCGGCCGTCTCAGCGCTCACGACGCACGCCGATGCGCTCATGCGCGAGACTGCGTTCGACGTGCTCGCGAAGCTCGCCGAGTACGTCCCGGAGCTCCTCGCGCCGCACAAGGAGAGCTTCCTCGCGCTCTTCACGACGTCGCTCAACGACACGAGCGGCGAAGTGCAGATCGCGAGTCTCAAGGCCGCGTCGTCGTTCCTGCTCACGCTCGAGGAGCGCCAGGAGCTCGTCGCGTTCGCTGTGATCATCAACCCGATGCTGCGCGTACGTCCTGCTTGCTTGCTTGTCTGTCTGTCTCTGCTCGTAGTCTCGTAGCTCGCCACTGACGCTCGACGTGCTCGTTCTCTATCGCCTACAGATCATCGAAGCGCTGCTCAAGGCCGGCGACGAAGCGACGTTCCGCGAAGTCCTCTCGGTGCTCGTGCAGGTCGCGGAGCTCCACCCCAAGTTCTTCCGCAACAACCTCGACGACGTCGGCCGCGCCATGGTCTTCATCTCATCGACGCAGGACCTCGACGCCGACACGCGCGAGCTCGCCGTTGAGTTCCTCCTGTCGCTCGCGGAGAACGCCGGCGGCATGGTGCGCAAGTCGCAGTACATCGTACAGTCGGTCGTGCCGCTCGTGATCCAGATGATGTGCGAAGTCGAGGAGGACGACGCGTGGGTGACCAAGTTTGACGACCCCGAGACGTTCACGGAGGCGAATGAAGCCGAGAACAACATCAGCGAGACTGGCGCCGCGGCGATCGACCGCTTGAGCTCGTCGCTTGGCGGCAGCGCCGTGCTTCCCGTCGCGATCCCAGTCATCAAGGGCTTGCTCGGCGACGCGGACTGGCGCAAGCGCCGCGCGGCGCTCTACGCGATCTGCCTCCTCGGCGAAGGCTCGAAGGCGCTCATGACGCGCGAGCTCGACAACGTCGTTGGCATGGTCGTGCCGTTCCTGAGCGACGCGCACCCGCGCGTGCAGTACGCGGCGCTCCACAGCATCGGGCAGCTCGCAGAGGACTTTGGCGAAGTCGAGAAGGGCAAGAATTTCCAAGCCAAGTTCCACAGCGTGATCCTCCCCGCGCTCACGGCGCTGATCCAGCACGAGCAGGGCGTCCTGCGGACGCGCGCACTCGCGGCGAGCGTCGTGATCAACTTTTGCAACACGAACGTGTGCAAAGCGAAGCACGTCGCGCCGCACAGCCAGGCGCTGCTCGAGGCGCTCTTCAACGCCATGCGCACGTGCCCGCGGCAGGTGCAGGAGCAAGCGATCACGGCGGTTGCGAGTGTCGCAAAGGTCATTGGCGAAGACTTTACGCGCTTCTACGACATCTTCATCCCACTCGCGAAGGATGTGCTCGTGAACGCGCGCGGGAAGGAGTACGCGCTCCTGCGCGGCAAGGCGATGGAGTCGATCGCGCTCATCGGCCAGGCCGTGGGCAAGGACCGGTTCGTTGGCGATGCGAAGGAGGTGATGGAGATCCTCATCCGCGTCCAGTCGAGCGAAGAGCTCGAGGGCCCTGAGGTCCAGTACGTCGCGCAGTCGTGCGTGCGCATCGGGAGCATCCTCAAGGCCGACTTCGTGCCGTACTTGCCGCACGTGATCCCGCCGCTGATCAAGCAGGCGCAGATCGAGCCGGACATTGTGCTCTCGGACATCGTCGACGGCGAGAGCGAGGAGGACGGCAAGACCGCCGACGGCAAGGACTCGGTCACGGTCGACATCCGCGGCGTCGGCAAGAAGCGCCTGCAGATCAACACGAGCGCGCTCGAGGAGAAGACGAACGCGTGCAACATGCTGTACCAGAGCGCGCTCGACCTCGAAGGCGCGTTCTACCCGTACGTCGCCGAAGTCGCCGACGTGCTCATTCCGCTCCTCAACTTTGAGTACGTCGAGGACATTCGCGTCGTGAGCTCGCTGAGCATGGCCAAGCTCCTGCACGCCGCGGTTGACGGGACGCTCCACTACGGCTACGGCGCGTCGGCGCCGCACTTCCCGCAGCAGCTCTTTGAGAAGTTCCTCGAGCCGCTGCTGAACGGTTTGCAGACCGAGGAGGACCTCGAGTGCCTCGGTGCGTTCGCCGAGGCCATGTCGGCGTGCTTGGAGGTGTGCAAAGACAGCGTCGCGCAGGGCGTGCACGTCGGCGTGCCACTTGAGCACGTCCCGCGCGTCGTCGACGTGTTCAAGACCGTTGCGACGAGCAGCGCGGAGCGCATGACCGCGACGCTGCAGGAGAACCAGCAGGACGAGGACTACGACGAGGAGGCGGCGCAGAAGCAGAGCGAGACGGACGAGGTCGAAGAAGGCGTGTTCCGCTCGATGATCGACTCGATCGGCTGGATCATCAAGACGCAGAAGGAGGCGTTCTTCCCGGTCTTCAAGATCCACCTCTTGCCGTTCCTCACGCCGTTCCTCGAGCTCGGCGTCGTGAACGTCCTCCGCGGCCAGGCGATCTGCATGATCGACGACATCATTGAGCACTGCGGGCAGCCGGCGCAGGAGCTCGTGCCGATGTTCCTCACGCACCTCGTCGCAGGTCTCGAAGACGTCTCGGCGTCAGTCATCCAAGCCTCGGCCTACGGCATTGGCGTGTGCGCCGAGAAGTGCGGCGCTGCGTTCGCGCCGTTTGCGCAGAGCTCGCTCGAGAAGCTCGTGCACTTGATCAGCGTGTCGGCGACTGTCGACGACGACGAAGTCGCCGCGGCGCGCGACAACGCCGTCAGCGCCGTGTCGAAGATCATTCTCCACAGCGACGGCAGCGTCGACGCGGCCAAGCTCTGGTCGGTCTGGCTCTCGTGGCTCCCGCTGCGCACAGACGTGCTCGAAGCCCGCGACGTGCACGCGCGACTGATTGCGCTCGTCGACAGCGGCAACGCGGCGCTGCTCGGTCCCGACTACGCGAATCTCCCGCTCATCCTGAACGCGTTTGCTGCGATCTTGCGTACGTCCTCCTCGCCTGACTGCGCTCTCTCTCTGTGTCTTGAGTATGACGACTGACGTACTTGCGCTTCTTGCTCTTCAGTGCACGAGCCGTTCGAGGGCGACGACTTTGCAGGCGACGAGGACGAGGACTTCTCGATCATCTCGGACGACGCCAAGGCGCAGCTCCGCGCGCTCCTCGCAAAGCTCCAGGCGCAGCTCCCAGCGCCAGTGGTCCAAGGCGCATGGAGCGCGCTCTCGGGCGACGCGCAGCAGGCGCTTGCGCAGCTCTAAGCGCGAGTGTGTGTGCACAATGGACAGCGAGTGATGGTCCAGTAGGAAAGTAGGACAGAGTAGGACGAGTAGCAGTAGATGTAGGACGACAACGATAGATACGACAGCAGCAACAAGAGCGTGAATGGAGAGCAGTAGGTTCTTCAGAAGCGAGTCGCATGCGACGCAACGTGTGAGTGTTTGTGTACTTGAGAGAGAGCGAGACGGAGAGAAGACCTGACAGAGCAGGTGAAGAGCGGACGTGTGTGCGTGAGCGCTCGCTCATCTCCGTAACAGCAGCTTGAGCGCAATGCCGACGACCACGACTGCGCCAACGAGTCCGACGCCGAGGATTCCGTCTGCAAGCGCCACGCACAACGACCGACGCGTGCGTCAGTGATCTGAAGGCACGGCAACAAGCGAGAAGAGAGAGAGAGTGACAGAGCGCGCACCTTGTGCTGTGACCTCTCGGATGCACTCGCGCAGCGCCAGTGCTTTCGTGTGACTCGGATCGATGCGAATGAGGTGCTCGCAGTGACTGCGACTGGCGCGGTACTCGCCCAAGCCGTAGTGCGTGAGCGCGATCCAGTACAGACACTCTTTCTCGTCGTAGCTCTGGTCCAGCAGGTCTGTCGCCCAAAGCACACAGTTGTGGGTTTAGACAACTGCAGCGAGAGCATGCGCCAATCGACAGCAGCTCGTGCACAATACACGACGCAGTGCGCACCTTCGAGCAGCCCAATGCCGCGGTACTTGTCGTCACGCTTCTTGCTCTTTGCGAGCGCAATCGCGTAGCGCAGCTTCACCTTCGCAGGGCATTGCAACCATGACGTACATGCATTCAGTGCACAAGCAATGCGCAATGAGCACACGCGCAAGCAGATGCACGCACCTGTGGCGACGGCAGGTCTTTCTCCTGCTCCATGAGGTAGTTCTCGCGCGCAGTCTCGAGCTCTTCGACCGAGAACCACTCGCTCGAGTCCGAGAGCGAGCCGCCCGACTTGCTCGGCGACGCTGGCGCGTACGTCTTCATCACTCGCTGTGTGTGTAGGCGAACGGACGCGTCAGTCGGCGCTTGCTCGCAGCACTCGCACTCGCGCTTGCTCGAGATGGAGATGCCGATGCAGCGTGAGGCTTGAAGAATCGACTTGCACTTTGCGAGAGAGAACGCGCACATCTGGAACGGTCTAGTGTGTGTTCCATCGAGTGTCTCAGAAAAAAGTGATGTGGGTCACACGATTTTATCTTTCAAAATACTGACGATTATCAATAGTCACTATTTTGAAAGGTGGGTTCACTCAATGATTTACGAGCTGCCAAGAAGAGCTCACAGTATTGCTCGAGCGGTAGTAGCTCTTCGTCGATCGGCGCGAACCAGGACGACGACGACGAGAAGATGCAGTGCTTCTGGGCTGCAGCATGTGCAGCATTCCTTGCGACAGCTTTGACAGCTGTGAGCGCGTACGAAGATCTTCGCGTCCCGTCGCTCGATTTCCACGCCATGGCGTTCGACGCATCGCTCGTGCACAGCCTCCAGCTGCACGGGATCGCCACGATCAAGAACGTGCCAGGGTACGCTGCACTTCGCAGCGAGTACTTGCGGGCTGCAGCGACGTGTGCATGGCAGCGGCGCTCGTTGGACGGACATAGCGGTATTCTGCACAGTACGCTCGACGACGGCACGGAGCGCCTCACAATCAGCGCGATCGGCGGCGTCGACGGTCTTGACGCGAGCGACTGTCTCGAGTACCAGCAGCGCAAGCAGCAGTTCAGCGACGTCGTTGCGAGTGCGATCAACAAACTCAGCAAAGCGTTCGACGCGTCGCTCACTCCTCGAGCGCCAGCGAATGCAAGCGAGAGCCTTCATGCGCTCGTGTCGGAAGCCGAGATGATGGACCACTTCCACGCGTACGTGCCGGTGCGCAGTACACCCAGCGCAACCAACGATGCTCGCGTGGCAACTCAAGCAGACCGCAAAGAAGCATTTGCACTGAGCATGCACTCGGACTCGGGCGTGTTCATCGCGATGAGCGCGCCAGCGTTCTTCCGCGTCCATACACCAGCAGCAGCAGGAGCTTTGGAGGCGCTCGATGAGATCGCTAACCCCGATCCAGCGGCCGGACTGCTCATCAAGCTCGCGAACGGCACTGTTGTACGACCAGTCCAGCACGCTGACGAACTCACAGTGATGATCGGCGACGGATTCTCGTCGTGGGTGCACTTGCCCGTGGCGATCCCAGCAGTCGTGCACGGCATGCTCATGCCGCAGACGTGCCGCCGAGACGCGCCTGTAATCCGCACGTGGTTTGGCCGCATGGTACTTCTGCCTGCGAACGCTGCGATGCGGAACAGTGACATGGACTTTGCCGCGTACAGTCGCGAGCTGGGCGAGCTCGTGCAGCACGGCGAGGCGTTCCCAGCGCACTTTGCGTCGGTCGCGTGCCCCGCGACGCGGCGCCTCGCAGTCAACGCGTGCAGCTACCGCATGTGCCACCCGTTCACGCTCGACATCTCGCGCGAGCAGTGCGCGTTCTGGTGCAACGCGCACACGATGACTACTGAGTTCGACTTTGTGGCGCTCTGCCAAGCGAACTGCGTCTGCTCACACCACGCAGTCACGAAAGACACGTACCGGTGCTGGATGAGCTGCTTCGAGGTCGACGAGAGCTGCAACCGGCACCAGAGCTGCACGACGCTTGTGCTCAGCGACAAAGTCCCGATCCCCGTGCGCACGTGCAGCGACTCGCCGCCGCCAGTCAACATCACGACGCGCCACCATCGTCACCACCACCGCATGCACGTCAAGGTCACCGACACGCGCGAAGCTGTAGCTGGCGCGAGCGACGGCGCAGTCTGAGCTCCTGATGGCTTGTGAGTGAAGAACACAGAGAGCTACACACACAGTGCCAGGCAGGTCGAGCCACTGAACAGGGCGTGGACAGACAAGGTACTTTGATACATTAGGTTACAAAAGGCGGCGGCGAGCGCGCGCGCCTTGTGTGTGTGTGTGTGATAAATCATCGTCAGAGGCAGCGACCAGACGCTCGTCAGGCGCTCGACGCCAAGTAGCGCAGGTGCCGAGCGAGCTTCACGAGCGACGGCTCAGCTGGAACGCAGACGCTCAACGCGCGCATGCGCCTAGGCGTCTTCGCGGCAGATGCGCTGGAAAATAGATAGACGCGAGAACCGCGCGCTCGCCGACTCGACCGACGGCGACGTCACAGCGAGCGACTTGGACGGACTCGCGTGGAGGTCGGGGACGGCGAACGGGTCGCGGAACAGGAACGAGTCGATCGGCGCTGCACCTGGCGACGCGCTCGAGCGACCGGTCGACGTCAGCGGCGCGAGCGTCACTTGCTTCATGCCGCTGAAAGGAATGCGCAAGTCCACGAGTTCCGTGCCGTGGACGTACGGGTTCACCATGAGGTCCTTGAGCGGCGAGTCCTGGTCGTCAGACTCGCTCCCGGTTGACGAGAACGAGTCGTCCTCCGGGTTGTCACCGTGGATGAAGCGGCACCGGTTCCCGTACATGCACTTGCCGGTCGACACGAACGCCTTGCACCGCGTCGTCTTGTACTTGGGGTGGCGCAGCACGCCGCGGAGCTCGTGCTCGCCGTGCGCGAACTGGCACTTGCTGCCGTAGCGGCACGCGCCAGTGTCCATAAAGTGCTTGCACAGCTCGGTCTTGTACAAATTGTTGCGCGCAGTCTGCGGCAAGCGACCGCAGTCGATGATGTCGCCGTTCGCGAGCACTTGCATGCGGCCGGGGCTGCCGTGGCACGGCGCGTTCGGGTTCAGCGTGGACTGCGGCACGTCCGAGAGCTCAGCTGGCGGCACCGGTGGCGGTGGCGGCGGCACAAACGTCGCGCCGACCGAGAACTCGGGCAGCATCGTCATCGTGAGTGGGAGGCCTGCAGTGCCGTACTCGGTCTTCATTGCGATCTTGAGAAGTGCGGGTGTGACTGAGCTGCGCGCGGTCGGATGCCAACGAAAGTGGGATTTGCTGCGCTAGTTGGTGACTGCGGCAGCGGCTGTGAGGAGCTCCTGTAGTGACGTTCCGGACGCGGCGCAGCGACGAGAAGAAGCGAGTCGGGAGGACGGACGACTCGAGGCGCGAGTGAACGAGTGAGCCGTGCTGCTGTGCTGCTGGTGATCGCGCGCGCCAAAGAGCGAGAGTGCGTCAAACTGCCGGAGCGGCGGCGAACTGGGTGTGTGCGTGAGCTGTCGGTGCTCGCGTCGCTGGTCGTCCACAACGCTCGGCTGGTTGCTGCGGCAGCGGCGCTCCCTTTTATGCCCGATGACCACTTGCTCGCTGGCTCGCTCTAGCTCTTTCACGCGTCGCGAGTCACGCTCACGCCGAGACAATCGAGCGCAACTGGACGCACGCAAGGACGATATCCGCTGCGCTTGGTGGTGACTCGCTCGACCTCCGGTGCTCAACGAGCGCTCGACGAGTGTGCGTGTGAGTGAGAGGCGTAGAGACGACGACGCCGAGCTCCTCTGCTCGCTTGCTGCTGTTGCTGCGCGCTGCAAATTTTGGGAATGGAGTGTCCAGGCGCTCGAGCGAGCGAGCGATGGATCGAGTGATCGATCGAGCGCGGCAGACTACGCGGAGCAGAGAGAGCGTATTGTGTGACTACGATCGCAATGTGCACGCCCTCGACACTCTGAGCTCGCGCTCGGTGTCTGGTGCTCCGCACTTATCGGCAGCGACCATGTGGACGCGCAGGACGACGTGCCAGCCGCACACCGTGGCAGCAGCAGCAGCAGCAGCACTTGGTCACATGTCGAGCGCACTCACACACCTTATCCTCATTGCACGACGCCACCATGCGGTGGTGGTTGCTCTCGAGCGCCATGCATGCATGCCTCGAGTTCTTGCGCTCGTCGTATTTGCAGTGAGGACGATGACGACAAACAGCGGCTCGCCACTCGGATTAACGCTTGCTCGACCCTCAACAAGGCGTCCAGCAAGAGGTGCGGAAGAGAGTCAGAATCCAGGACGTTCTTCCCAAGATCCAGCATTTCGCAGCACGAAGCGGTGCGCTCGCCCCGGATAACGAGCTGTTCCGCCCCGATAAACACTCGGATTTAGCACGATCCAGCGAAAGAGCCATTTGCCAGATGTGCATGGCGCAAGCGAGCAACACACAACACACAACGTGCAACATCGTGATCGCGCTCCTTGTTGACTGCTGTCTGTGTATGAGCACGAGCAAGTGCTTGATCCTGTTGCGCTCGATGAATTGAACGCGTCGACTGCAGACGTATGCAGACACACAAGTGCTCACATGACAGGCAAACAGTACTCCTTGATCCCTCAAAGCATACCTGGTGGTCTCGATGCGCATTGCGACGCTTGCCACCACCTCTCCTCCCATCGAGTTCGCTCGCGCTCGTCCTCACACATATAGGCGCTCATCGCGATGCACCAACACGAGGATGGTCGCGATCTGGTTTCTTTTTCGTCCTCGCGCTCTGGTGCGCGTGTGTTGACAACCAGAGAGCAAGAGCAAGAGAGCATGCAGCGGCTGGTCAAACCGCACCAGCCAACTGGCGACGCGCAGCATCCGGTGCTTTGCCCATGAGCAAGTGCTGCTGTTGTCCGTGCTGCAACTGCACCTACCAGCAGTCGCAACTGCAAAGATACCAAGATGTTGTGCGCGAACTTTTGACGTAGCGACTGCCTCGTTGTTGATGAACTGACTGCATCGAGTGACGATACCTCTCGCACGCGCACTCACGTAGCGCTCTCACTCGGTCGACTTGGCCACGAGGTCCCAGTAGTGCGCCACGCCCTTGGCTTCCATGACTTTGCGCGCAGTCGGCGCCGAGCGGCACTCCTGGAACCGAAAGTTCGAGAACGCCTTGCGCGCCACGACGCCTTGCCACACGAGACTGCAGCCGTTGCCCTTTGTCTCTTTGCTCTCGTCGTCTGAGGCGTCCGAGTCGTCCGAGTCCTCAGCGTCGCCGAGCCAGTTGATGCGCTTTGTCAAGAGCCGCGCGTAGTGCTTGATCGCCTTCCGACCGCCTTCGACGACCACGAGGTTCACATTGCCTTCGGTGCACATGAGCACGCCGCCTGTGAGGTGGTACTGCTGCGCGTTCACGTCGACTTTGAACCGGTGCTGCGGGTTCGACAGGTCGGGCACTCTACAGACACACAAGAGCGCTCAGTCAGCTACTGCTATACACAAGCCACAGCGTCACACATCAGCAGCGTACGTACTTGAATACAGCGACGTGGATGTCGCCAGCGGCGTCCTCTTTGATCTTCCGGAGCTTCTTCTCGCGCCGCTCCTCGGGCGTGAGCTTGCGCGCCAAGTTGCGCATCTCGTGGTTCTTCTCGCGCTGCGCCACTTGCTCGCGCACTTTGCGCTCGATCGCAGACGGATCGGCTACGGCTTGGTCTGCGAGCACGCGCATCATGTTGGAGAGCTTCACCTTTGGCTCCGGTGGCGGCAGCAGACCCAGTGCGATCTTGTCCTGCTTCTCCTTCTCGCGATCTGCGCGGTTCTGGCGCCGGATCTTCTTGCGCTCCTGCACACAGCAAGAGAGCATCGAACACGTTAGCGCCGTGTCCTTCACACAGTCACCGCCATACGAGTCGAGACACAGTCAGACGTACTGCAGCAGTGAGCATGAGCGGCAGCACAATGGGCGCGTCGTCCTTCTTCACGAGCGGGTTCACGCGCGCAGGGTGCTCGATCACGTGCACCGTCGCGCACCATTTGAGCTTCATCGACGCGTACGCGATAACGAGGTCCGGCTGCTCCTTGCGGCTCGCGGGCTTGACGAAGCCAAACTTGTCGACCGCCGTGCGCTGGTCCTTTGGGAGGTACTCGATGTCCCACCACTCGACGTCTGGCACTCGCACCACTGGCTTCAGCGGCACGTCAACCTCGATGTGCTCGACTGTCACAGTCGCCGGCTCAGACACGCTGCCGCCAGTAGCGTCGCCAGCAGCAGCTTCCGCGGCGTCTTCGTCGACAGGGACAATCGACTCTTTCTGGTATCCGCGCGGGTTCCGCCCGGACGTGAAGCCCGCGAGCATCTTCTTCGCTTCGCGCGCGCGCACTTGCTCGCCTTGCTTTACGTACGTCCCTTGCGTCACGAACTGGAAGCTCTTGGCCGCGCGTCTGATCATTCAGAGAGAGAAGAGCAGAAGCGAGTGTTAGACTCTGCAGCAGCAGTAGTAGTGGTGAGCGATCATGGCGCGTTTTACGTACGTCTCGCGCTTGCGGAGCATCAAACGAGGGTCGACAGCGTCGACAGCGTCCGCTTTGTCCACAGTCCGGTGCGACAGGTACGGGTTCTGGTTCTGCGGCTGCTTCGTTGTCGTGGCACTGCTGCTAGTGCGCGACGCACCGCTTTGGTTCAATTTGAGCGTTGTCACAGGCGTTGGGATGCTCTCTTCGATCACGTTGCCTGCTTCGTCGACCTGACGTCCGTGCTCGTCGAGCAGCAGCGGTGCTGGCATGAATGTGCTTGGCGCTGCTGAGTTGGAAGCACCATCAGTGGGTTTGCGCAGGAGCGCTTGGATGTGGCTCATTTGCTGCTGCACTGACTGGTAGATCTGGTCGGTGCGTCGGCGCTTCTCCTGCGCGAGTCGGATCTGCTCATCGACGTCACCTGTAGCTCGCGTAGCAGCAGCAGCCGAAGCAGGAAGAGCTGGCGGGATGCCGCCTGGCAGTGCGCGCGCGATCTTCTCAGCGGCAGCTTTTGCGATCGCGACCGCATCGAGAGTTGCAGTCGCAGCAGCGCCGGTCGATGTTGGCACAGCATGTGCTGTAGGCGCATCCGTGCGCTCGACTGCGTCGCTGAATCGGCTCTTGCGCTTACGACGACCTGCGGCGTCCGCGCTGCTCGAGGCGTCCATGTTGGCTAGTGTTGTTTGCTGGCGACGAGGTCAACACGAGTGCTGACCGTGACGACTCGATAAAGTGCGTCACGTTTTCGCAACAATGGGTTGGTATTTGGACTTGTTGATTGTATTTGTAATGTCGAAGTGTGTCAAGCCACTTTTTGTTAAATATTAGAATCAAAACCTAAATTGTATGTTCGAATCGTGAAATATGATGGGTGAAACGAGATTCATGGAAAGAAGCGCAATCCTGCGAATCTGGTTTCTTGATCACTTTGAATTTGTATGTGATCTAGTCTGGCATTCCTCAGATACTGGAACACAGCAAAACCTTCACACGGTCTTTTGCATTTGAGTGCAAGACCAGATGTACATCGCAAAGCAGCAGCACTTACAACAGCAGTCACCGCGACCAGAGCACATAGCTCTGGTATTCAATGACGACTGCGAGTAGGCATTCATCATTCCATGATGAAGTTTGAGTCGAATGGCTCTTTCTCAACGGCAAAATTCTCAATTCCAGCACTGTTTTTCTCAAATGTCGGGTTCACGCAGGCGAGATGACCCGCACCATTTGCACGAATTTTCTTGTCAAAAAGCAGGCGAGACGACGTGCTCCTTGTGAATTGCGAGAATCGTCTCTTGGTCTTTGTAAGATGCATTCGCACCACACAATTAGCCGAAGCGCTCAAAGCATGGGGGCGTTTTTTGTGCAGAACCGAAAACGCAGCGCAAGCGCAACGCGAGCAAGCGAGCGAACGCACCGCCAGCTCCGTCAGCTCGAGCTTCAGCACGCACGCGGCGACGCAGCAGCAGCAGCAGCAGCGAACGACGCCACGCGAGCGCGCTCAGAGCAGAGCAGAGCAGAGTACGCTACCACAGACCGCAGCGAAGCAAAGCAAAGCGAAGCGACCCGCCGTCGACCGAATCGTCGAACGCGTCGCGACCACCAGTGCGAGGAGCAAGTCCGTCCCGCTCGCACACTTGACGGCATCGCTCTCTAGCAGTAGCAGCAGCGCGTCCGTCACTCCGTCTATCTGTTCCTCCGCCACCGATCTCGCGTGTGTGCTCCTGCGTTGCTCATTCAGCAACAGCCAGCAGTCGCACCAAGTCCGCAGTGCGCACAGGAGAGAACGCGCGCGCCGTGCATCGAACGTCCGGCCGCAGCCACCGCAGACGCACAACAACCGCAGCAGCAGTTGCGCACTCAAGCGCTAGCAGCCATGGGCGAGCGCAGCAGCAGCAAGAAGAGCAGCAACAACAATGCAAAGAGCAGTAGCAGTGCACCGTCGCCGACGATGGCAGAAGTCATGGACGAGCTCCAGAGCCGCTTCCTCGTGAACTTGCCCGCGAGCGAGCTGGCGTCGAGCGAGCGGCTCTTCTTCCAGATCGAGCAGTGCTACTGGTTCTACGAGGACTTCTACGCCGACCACATCGCGCACTTGCACCACGTGAAGCTCCACGACTTTGCGAAGCAGCTCTTTGCGCACTGCCCGCTCCTCCAGCCCCTGGCGCACCAGTGCGAAGACATGTTTGCGGACTTTAAGCTCTACCAGTCGCAGGTCCCAGTCGTCGGCTGCATCCTGCTCAACGCCGCGCGCACGAAGCTCATCCTCGTGCGCAACTGGAAGGGCACGTCCTGGAGCCTGCCGCGCGGGAAAGTGAACCAAGGCGAGTCGGACCGCGAGTGCGCGCGGCGCGAAGTGCTCGAAGAGTGCGGCTACGACGTCGGTGAGACGCTGTCGGAGAAGCTCTACATTGAGTTTGTGCAGAACCAGCAGCGCATGCGCATGTACATTGCAAAGGACGTGCCGGAGGACTACAGCTTTGCGCCGCAGACGCGCAAAGAGATCAGTCTCATCCAGTGGTTTGAGTTTGACGCGCTGCCGAAGAAGACGTGGTCGGTCATGCCGTTCATGGCGCGGCTCCGGCGCTGGATCAACCGCGACAAAGCGTCCGCAACGAAAGACAAAGCGCGCAGCACGACGCCTGGCAAAGGCCGCGCGGCGTCGGCGCCGAAGAATCGCCCGACCATGGCAGTGATCACCAACACGGTCGGGACGGTCGCTGGCACTGCTGGCGCGACTGGCGCAGCCGCAAGTGCTGCGTCGAGCGAGCGCAAGAAGAACCGGAGCGAGCGCTCTGTGTCGACGCCGCACGGTCGCCCTGTGAGCCGGAAAGGCCGCGGCCACTTTGGTACGGAGTTTGAGACTGCGACGTCGTACGACGGCGTGAACGACGTGACGTTCGGCGCGACGTCTGCGGCGTTTAGCGTCGAAGACATGTTCAGCGTGAACGAGCGGCTCACGGGCCAGAAGTTTGTCTACGACGGCAATCCACACGACTTTGGCCGCGTCGCGCCAGCGCCAAGTGCGCGCGGCGTGTTCAACTACAGTCCGTACTCGAAAGGCGTCGTGCCGCTGCAGCTCTTGCAGCGCCCTGCGTCTGCGCCGATGCGCAAAGTCGACGAAGAAGCGCCGAGCACGGGCAACACGTCGACCGCGTCGACGCCGAGCAAGCCGGACGCGCCGTTTGGGCTCTTTACGTTTGACGCAGTCGACATCATGGCGTGCGTGACGTAGGCGCCTTGGTATGAGCAGGCGACGCCGCGACGCGAAGAGAAGCGAGCGCACGACGAAGAAGAAGGAGAAGAAGAGCGAGGGGCATGGTGGTTTTGTTTCCTGCCCCTGACGCCCAACAAAGTGTACGATAGTGAGCTGCCACACGCGCAGCACAAGGTGTTTCTCAACACCGCCCAGCGCCAAAGGAAGCGTCCGAGTGACCGCCGCGCAGGTCTCTGAGCCTGTGCTGCGTGGTCACAAGCGTGTATTGAACGTGCAGGTGCTGGCGAGTGGGTCGATCCAGACTCTCTCTCTTGGAAGATGCAGGACGAGCTACTGACGCGGCGCCGTCGTGTACGAGATCCAGCACACGAGCACGAGCTGCAAGCACGAGACACTGCAGTGACGGAGCACACGACTCGGTCAGTGACTTCTTCGTCAGAGTGACAGGACGACGCACATGCGAGACGTACCCAAAGAGGAGGTAGTTGCGGAACGCGCGCGTCTCGGGCGTCGGCTCGGCCACGCTGCCTTTCATGCAGTTGAGCTGGTTGGTGGAGAGCAGACAGTGTCAGTCGACAAGGCACTTGAGACTGCAGACAGACAGACAGACGAGCGTACCGTGAAGAACGAGACGGCGATGCCAGTGTAGAGCAGCACGACGTAGTACGCAATGGGGCCGAGGAGCTGGTACACGATGGTGTTGATCACGAGCGGGATGTACTTGTAGCCCGAGAACGACACGAGGTCCCAGAACGCGATGGAGCTGTTGAGCAAGTAGAGACACGCTGCGAGCACGCCGATCTCCACGAGCTGCATCACGAGGCAGTAGCTCGCGTCTTTGCCGATCACGTCCGGACTGAACCTGCGCATATCGTGCAGTCACAAGAGGCAGGAGCAGTAGCAGACCGTTCGTTAGACGCGTGCCGTATGCGTAGATCCACGACTCCGCTGCGCATGCACGAGACCCAAGTGAACGTACTGGTTCGACGCGCCTTTCGAGTACCCGACGATCAAGATGTACGTCAAGAAGCCCATGAGTGGGATGTACAGGTCTGGCGCATTGATGTCGCGCGACGGCGGCGCGTACTGGATCTGCACAGAGCAGTCACGACGAAAAGCAGAACAACGACGACGACGTGTCAGTTCATCGACACACTCAAGGCTCACAGGAGACGCAAGACGCACCGGCTTGTTCGCGTCGTTGTTCTCCGATGCGCCTATTCTGCGCCAGTTCTTGTGCCAGAACGGAAGGAGCAGGATCTGGTCACACGAGCAGGAGAGAAGGAGAGAGGATGTGAGCACTCGGTGCGTTGAGCGAGCGCCTTTCAGGACGATCCTCATCCGTACAGGAGAGACGCACACGCACGTACCTTGAGGCGGCTCGTCACGTACGAGTTGTTGACCGTGAAGTAGTACTTGAGCGAGCCCCAGACGCCGTAGGCGCCAGGGAGGTAGATCGCCGACTGCTTGTGCAGAAAGTCCTGCGCCGTGTTCATCGCGAGCCCAGCCATCGGGTTCCTACGCACACACACGAGTCGCTGTCGTGAGTCCAATGGCTCCGTCACTTGCGCCACCATCGTCACATCTGAGACGCACGTTGAGAACTGGTTGATAAAGTCCGGCTGCTGCTGCTGCGACTGCGACTGCGGCTGCATCATGCGCGGCGCGCCACTGCCGTGGCTCCCAGGCGGCGACTGGAAGCTCTGGCCACCCCCGCCAAAGCCAAAGCCCAGCTGCTGCTGCGGCTGTTGGCTAAAGCCAGCGCTTGGTGCGTGGAAGCCTGGCTGCGACCCTGGCTGCGGCTGAGCAAACTGCACATGAGAGAGAGAGACAACGTGTCAGTGCTCGGCGCTTGCTCCTGACTGTGCGAAGTGATGGAGGCGATCGATAACTAATAGCAGTCGATCGTACCTCGTGCGACGCTGGTGCGTTGTAAAAGCCGTCCTGCGACGCACTCGCATCGAGTCCGCCGGCGTAGAACGGTTGCGACTGCGGCTGCGGACGCTGGTGGAACTGGTGCGGCTGCGGACGGCGGTGCGCTTGCGGCTGCGGCTGCGAGTGGAACTGCGGTGCCGGCGCAGCAGCTGGGCTCGCGTAGTTGAACGCTGGCGGAGGTTGCTGCTGCTGGTGCGCCATCGGTCGTTGGCGCTGCTGCGGTCGGAATGGCGCGTTCGGGTCGTGGAACGGGACTGGCAAGATACGCACAAAGAAGCAAGCAAGAAGGCGACGAAGACGACGAGAGAACGAGGAGAGATGAGGGAGGGGATCGAGACGCACAAATAATGCGAGCACACGACATACCTGGTTGCGCCATGGTCGCGTGGGTTGCTCGGTCGCGGAGGTGGCAATGGACGTGCGGTCGCTTGTTGCTGCGATCGAGATCGAGGTGGTGAGTGCTGTCGTGTTGCCACGCAGGGTTCTTCACTCACTTGATTAAAGTATGCCTTTGCTGCTGTCGAAACCGGTGTACCGATGTACAAAACTGACTACTTGGCTATCAAAACGGATTGACGTTTGACGGCCAAGTAGTCAATTTAAACCAACGTCCTACGACTCGAGCTGCTTGCGACGTAAGTGACTCAAGTGACTTTCAGCCATTCGTCTGCATTCGTGCAACGCGTGTGTGGTAGCAGCAAGCAGTGCGATCGTCGCTGTGCATGAAGAAGAAATGAGCGAGTGGATTGACGGCGACGGCGACATTGACCTCATTGCTACGCCGCGTCTTCCTTCGCTCCTCTGAATCATGATGCGGCGCTGGCAACAGCAACCTGCTCGCTCGCAAGGCTGCCTGCAGGAGCGATCCGGGTTGAATCGACCCTTCCAACTTAGTTGTCTGGCTGGTAGTCGGGGTTCTTCCGGAGAATCACGACACCTTCTAAGACGTTCGTGAGCGGAATGTACTCGTCCGACGCCAGCTCCGCGCGGTCCTTCACGTTCAATAGCACCGGCGTCGTGTGCGTCTGGAAGCCCGTGATCGACTTGGGACGACCGGCTTGACCGACAATCTCCACCTGTCAATCCAGTCATTTTGCGATCATTGATACCAGTGTGAGTCGTCCGGTTACTACTAAAAGAACAAAAAGCACAAACACAAAAGAACAAAAAAGAACGTACCGCTTGACCCACGCGCACCGACACGGGGAGCGGGTTGAGCTCTTCGTCGAGCGTCACGAGCATGCGCGGCTGCATGGCCGTGGCGATGCAGTACAAAATGTAGTGCGACGTGTCGAGGATCGTGTGCTCCATGTCGAGCGACGCGTGGAGCACTGCGAGGATCCCGCTCACGGCCACGCGCGACATCACGAGGCGATCCGAGTGGTACGGGTGCAGCGTGATCAAGCCCTAGCGATCATCCAGACAGTCGAGCGATGTTAGTCCCACGTGGACCTTCAAGACCACTCCACTAGCCATAAGACACACGCAGTGACGGTACCTTGCCCATGTGCAGCAGACCCTGCGCAATGCGCACGACAAAGAGGTGATTTGCCTCGCGGCTGTAGAACTCCGAGAGCTGGCGCAAGAGCCCAGCGACGCGCGAGTTGTTCGTGCCGGCCGAGACAAGACCGAGCGCCAGGATTGCGTTCTGCGCCACGCCGCTGTCGGCGTCATGTGTGAGGCGCGAGAGCGTGTCGATAAGCGTGTACTCGGGGTTCGAGATGCTCAAGAGCGCAAACGCGAGCGGCACGGCGCGGCGCACAGCGACTTCGCCGTACTGGAGCAAGTGGTCGAACGACCGCATCGCCATCTCGCTCCCGACGCTCTCGCCCATCGCAATGAGCGCAATGCCAATCACTGCGACGCTCTGGTGCTGCGCCGCCTCGGGCTCTTCAATGTGCTCGGCGCACGCGCGCAAGAGCTGCTGGATCTTCAGGACGTTGCCCGAGCCAGCGTACGCGCACGTCTCGAGCGTGATCGCGAGGTACTTGGAGATCTTGTGCTCGATCGTCTTGGCGGCTTCGAGCATCGCTTCGACGCGCTCTTGGCGGCTGGAGGCAGGCAGAGAGAGAGTACCAACAGTGTGAGCGCCATAGTACAGACTGACGCAGCGAGGCAACGCATACAGAGACGCACCCCAAGTACAAGAGCCCGAGACCGAGCGCGAGGAAGCGCGAGCACGACGCGTCGAGCTCCGTGTCCGAGCTCTCCATCAAGCGCTGCATCAAGACGCTTCCAGCTTCGTCGTCGCACGTCCCGACCTCGACCATGCCGAGCGCGAGCGCCGCGTACGACACTTCCTGGATGTCGGCGTTCTCGTCGGCGTGCGACACGACGGGGATCAAGAGCTCCGAGACGTCTTCGCGACCCGAGCCAGCGTACGCAATGCCAAGGCCGAGGCATGACGCGCACCGGATCGAGCAGTTGCCCGAGTCAATGTGCTCCGAGAGCAGCGCGAGCGGCGGGTCGACTTCGTTCCGAATGCCTGCGCTCACGATGCCGACGCCGAGGATCGCGCCGGCTTTGACAAACTCGTCGCCCGAGTACAGGAACTTGTCGATCTGCGTGATGCCCTCTTCGACGTTCCAGAGCATGATCATGCCGAGCGACGCCGCGGCGCTCATCATGCCGTGTTTCTTGTTCTTGTACAGCCACGTGTTGCCCTCCGGCGTCATAAGCTTGTCGGTGCCGTAGCCAGCGTTCACGAACGCGTTCACAAACGTCGACGCGAGGTTGTGGCGCGCCGAGTCGGTCGGCTGCGCGCCCGAGTCGCGGCTCCGTGCAACGGACGCAGTCTCCGACAAGTGCGACTTGTAGATGTCCTCTGGCGTCTTTGCTTCGACCACGTCGAGGTCGCGCGCCAGGGCGAGGAACTTGTCGCTCAGGTCCGTGTTCCCAATGATGTCGTTCACTGACGTGTCGTTCTCGTCTTCGTAGAAGAAGCGCTGGCGCCCCAAGAGGTACCCGAGCTGCTTGCGCACGACGTCGTCCTGGGTCTTTGCAAAGACCTCGGCGACAAACGTCTCGTCGCCGAGGCGCAGTGCGACGCGCAGAGCGTCTGGGTACTGCTCAAGACGCAAGAAGATCGCGTAGGCAGTCGTGAGGAGGTTCTGGAGGTCGTCCGGGTCCGACATGTAGTCTGCGCACGCGAGCAAGTACAGACACACGCGCTGGTAGTTCTTCTCGTCGATCGCAGGCGACGCAGCGAGCGACGCGAGCTGCTGAACCTCAATGAGGATGTCGATCGCCTCGGGCTCGGCGTTGTGGTTCATGTGGAACGGCACGATCGCGTCCACGAGCACTTGGAGGTCCGACATGTCCGGCTCCGTGGACACGTCCGACGTCAAGCGCGCGTTGTACTCTTCGCCGACTTCGCCAGCGAGCGAGCGGACAAACTCGTGGCCCCACGCGCCGAGCTCCGTGCGCTTGCCCTGGAGCTTGAACTGGAGGCTCTCACGGCTTCCTTCCTTCGCCATCGTCATGGCGAGGACAGCAAGGATGTCAGCGAGGTCGACTTTGGTCGGACCCGCGGGGAGCGCCTGTAGCAGCAGAGAGGCGGCAGTGTCAGTCGATTCATCGATGCGTCTGTAGAGAAGCAGATGCACAAGTACGTACAGCGAACGCCTGCTTGAGCGGCTCGTACGACGGACGGAGGAACTTGAGCGGCTTTGGAACCGACGTCATCGACGACGTCGCCGTGCGGATCTCATTGCGGAGGTGCTCGAGCGCGAGCTGCTTCACGCCGTCAGCTTCGTCCGCTGCACACACGCGCGCGACGGCGACTTCCAAGTCGTCTTTGAGCTTGCGGTCCTCTTCCGACTGCGTGGGTATGTGCAGATAGCGCCCGTGTGTTAGATCCAACTGGCAGACGTGCAAACACTGTGTATCCAGACAGACAGAGGCATGCCGTCTGATATTTTGCGCTGTTGTCGTCATGGTCGCTACCACGACATTGTGACCGCAACGACAGACACAGCGAGAGATGCACACAAGCGGATGCATGCAGCCGTGGGTGGCGACAGGAGATACACATTCGCACGCACCAGTTCGTCGTCGTTCGGGGCCTTTGCGTCGTCCTTTGGCGCGCCGCCCGTGTCGGCGTGCACGGGCGTCTTGTCCGCGTCCTTCTTGTCCGCGGGGTCTTTCGACGGCACGGGGATCTGCGCGGTCTCCTTCATGCTGCGTCCTGCTGCTGCTGCGTCCTTGCGGCGTCTTCTTCGGCTCTGTCAAGATCTCGCGCTTGTTGTTTGGGGGAGCGATCCAGAACTCGGGTGTGGTTTCTCAGTTATTTCACTATCACAACACTCGATTTACCTTGATTATTGCACTAGCTGGATCTGTCTATATTGCGCCAACAACCTCAAACGTCACGCACTTGAAGCGTCACACACATATGGATGCAGCCATTCCGGCATTCGATCACTCGCGACGTGTGCATTACAGCGGACGACACCACGACACATACGCACGCACGCACCAATGAGCTACCGCAGCAACAGCAACAGCAGCAGTAATAGCCGTACACGGCAAGCCTCGGTGCGCTCGTCGACCGCAAGTGCTGCGATTCCTGCAACACCGTTCTCGATCGAAGCGTACAAACGCAAGCAGAAGATCGCAGCTGCAGCCGCAAACAACAAGCCGCGTCGACGCGCGAGCACAGCTAGCAGCACTACTGCAAATGGCGCGCTAACCACTGGCGCGCGCACTGCCTCCTCCAGTCGAACCAGCCGCAGCAACAGCAACGTCAGCGCGTTGCACTCGACGACGTCGAAAGCAGCGCCGACGTACTCGACAGCGCAGAAGCAGTACCTCGACTTTTGCGTCGACAAGTTCGTCGAGCCAGATATGAAGCTGCTGAGTGCGATCTGGTGCGTCTCCTTGCGCTCGTTAGGGATGATGACGAATGTGCACCAACGTGTGTGAATCGATGGGATCTGCTTACTATGCGAGTAGCGAAGGCGGCTTCCTGCTCAAGCTCGACCCGTTCGGAGACGAAGAGGTGCGTACTGCTTGCCGCAAGTTACTCGCGGCGCTGCTTGCGTATTGGCGTCGCTCACACCTGTTCGACTGGACGAGCAGCTCGACGCCCACATGGACTTTGTGCAAAAGCACTCGGCATATCGACAGATCTGCGTCTCGCTCGGAAGCGTCGAGATCAAACGAGGTTCGTCTTCATGCGTAGTGTTCGCTCGCGCGCATCCACAGCTCACTCACACAAGACATACACAATGCGTCAAACGTCTGCAGACTTGCGGAACAAGTTTGAACGTCTTGGGATCAAGCGCGGCGCTGCGTTCACGGAGAGTGGCGCGAGCAACGTGATCAAGTGCGTCGCGCTATGACGTACTTGGTCGGCACTTAAGTGTGCGACTCGGTCACTCTCACTCACTCATGCACCTGTATTGACTGCGCTTGGTCAGATCCGTGAGCTCTGCGGCACTCAAGACGACGCACTTGATCCGACTCGAGATCGTCGGCGTCCGGATCCCATCGACGCTCGCGCCGCTGCTCGCCAAAGTACCGAATGCGTTGTGCTGTGTTGTGCGACTGTGTTCTACTAGCTCTCTTGCTCAGCGTAAGACTGAACGTGATGCTGATGCGGTCGCAGGCGATCGTGAGCTGTTCGAAGCTCGAGTTCGTGAGCTTTGCGCAGACGCGTCTTGGTGACGCAGGCATCGAGGGTTCGTGCGATCAGCTACGACGCCATCCACTGCGCCGCTCCGTGCGCTCGTGTCTGACAGTCTCTCCCTCTACTTGTTCTCTCTCATGAACTCAGCCATCGCAGTTCCGCTGGGCAAGTGCCCGAGTCTCCAGCAGCTCAGCCTTGCTGGCTGCCACTTGACGGACAAAGCGCGCGACCACATCACGAAGATCGTCACAGTGCGTGCTCCTTGCCTCGTTCGCTGACAAGAGACCCTCGCACCTCATCGCACTCTCTCTTGCGTGACGCACATGCGGTAGCTCCACGGCATTCTCAAAGACGAGTCGGTCTGGAGCTCGAGCCTGCGCGGCGAGACAGTGAGTGTCGCAGCGGCGCGACCTGCGCTGCTGCTCGACCTCTCGCACAATGCGCTCGGCGACGCTGCGGCCGACGCGCTCTGCGACGCGCTCTACCACGACAAGTGGCTCTTGGGGCTCAACGTTAGTCGCAATCGCATCACACGCGCTGGCATCGCGCGCTTCGCCGACACGCTCGCGCAGAGCAACCGCACGCTCGCAGTGCTCGCTGTGAACGACATGAAGGAGCCAGGTGCGTGCGTCCTGGTCCATAGGCAGGCTCTCCATGCGAGCTGTAGCAGCGGACGCTGACGCTCGGGTACTTTTCATTGTGTGTGTCTCCAGTCGACCAGACGAGCGTCCACCGTCTCGAGACGCTCCTGCACGAGCGCAAGGCGTATATGCAGCACGTGGCGCTCGAGACGCGCGAGAAGCGCCTGCTGCTCTGCAGCGTCTTGCTCGAGTGGCGCGTGAACCGCGAGCTCGTGCTCGAGATCTGCCAGAGCAGCGACGCCCGACGCGACACAAGCGCACAGTCGTCCGTGTCATCGTCGGTGGTGTCAGAGCCTTTGGTGCACGATCGCTGGCGAGACGACCGAGCGTCGACAGCGCGCTCGCGGTCGAACCAAGAGGAGGACGGGGACGAGAGCGACGACACGGATGAGAACGACGTAGTGCGAGTGCACAAGCGCCGTGAGAGCGAGAGCGACAACCAGCGCCATCTTCACCACGGACATCGCCCGCAGCTCAAAGCAGCAGCGACGCGCTCGCCGCAGCGCACGATGAAGCGCTCACCAGTGCGTCCCATGGACGACCGCAGCGTGTCGGCGACCGAGACGCACATGGCACATCTCCAGACGGTTCGTCTCATGTGTCGAGTGACTCGTGGTGTCGCCAGTGCCTGATGAGACTCTGCTGGACGTGCGCGCGACAGATCAAGTTGCTCACGGAGCGCATGAGCGCCATGGAGGACGAGCAGCGGCGCGTCCGAGCGTACATGCACAACCTCGAAGTATGCATTCGTGCGTCCGGCCTACGTGATGTCTCGCTCTCTCTCACATGATCTCTCTGTGTGTGTGCGACGCTGTGGTCCTAGATCGAGAACGAGCAGCTGCGGAGTCAGCTCCAGACGACGAGCGGCATGTCGTCGACCGAGGAGCGCATCATCGCGCGGCTCGAAGACACGATCAGCTCACTCGCGCACCAAGTCGGCGAGCTCGCATTGGAGAAAGTGGTTGCGACCACCGACGACAACGACGAGACCGAGCGTCGAGATGACGACGTCGAGGCAAACGCTAGCTTGAGACGCCTCGCGTAGTGCCCTTGGCGACTTGCCTGGCGTGATGGGAATGGAGGAGCACAGCGCTGCACAGAGCTGTGAGAACAGTCAAGTGTCTTTGTCTCGCGCCTCACAGACGTGCTGGCGTGGGGTACCTACCGACACAAGCGCAAGCGCAGTCAGTCACACAGTCAGCCACGCTCCAGCAGCTCAAGCGCATCGTAGATCGCCGTACGTGAAGCTCGGGTTTGGGAGGAACTCGTTGCGGACCCACGAGTACGACACGCGGTGCGCCGCGAACCACGCGCGCATCGCAGTCTTGCGCTCGCGCGGACCGCTCATGGTCTCGACGTGGTCGCGATACTGGTCGTTCGTGACGACGCAGCCGTCGTACATGCCCGCGTACTGGATGCAGTACGAGTCGTCGTAGTCGTGCGCAGGCGTCGGGACCAAGAGCCCTTGCTCGACCATCGTCTGCAAGAGCGCGACGTCGTCTGGGACCTTTGCCGCTGGGACGTCGTCGCCCGCGTCTGCAGCGCGTCGGCGCGCGTCGACCTGCGCCGCGTCGAGCAAGTAGTCGGGCAAGAAGCCCACGACGCGATGGCCACGCGCGACGTAGTAGTCGCACGCGAGCCGAATGCCAGCGCACGAGAAGCGCTTGCCGTAGCCGTGGCGCATCGCGACGTTCGGCGCGTCGATCACGATTAGACACTTGCGCGCGTCGGCGGATGCCGTTGCGCTCGATGCGTCGTACAGCGTCTTGTCGGCGCCGATCGCCATGACGGCAGCGAACGCGAGCGACGCGTCGTCGCGTGGACGATCCGTCGAGTCGCTCGCACGTGACGACGACACGGGACGCGTCGCTGCTGGGAGCGATCGACGACGTCGCGCAGTGCGATTCGCAGCAGGCGGTGCTTTGGACGCGACTGACGTCGTCGACTGCCGTGGCGCTCGCATGGCTGCGCTGTCTGGACTCGTAGGTGACGATGGTGCACTGCTGCTGCTATCGCCTTCGTTGTCGTCGGACGCACTCGCGCTCGACTCGAACGTCGGCAGTGGCAGCGCACTCGCAAGCGGCGCGACTGTGCTCGTCGCCACGCGCAGAGGCACTGGCGCTGGTGAGGCAGCAGCGGTTGCCATCGCGTCGTTCAGGCGGACAAAGTCGTCGCGGAAGCTCAAGACGCGGCACATGCGCATGTCCAAGAGCGCGTCATCGTCGCGCAGAGTTCGAGACGCTTCACACACACTGACGTTCGCTGCCATGTTCTGTCGACTGCTGCGTTCGAGCGGGAGGAAGCCACGGAGCTCGCGGTCCTCTGGCAGCTCCTTCGCGGCCATCACGTGCACGTCTTCGTCCAAGATTCGGTCCGCGAGCAAGCTCGAAGCGATGGCCGAGAGGAAGCGCACAGTGGCGCTGAGGACACGGCTCGCAGTGCCGGACGCGCCAGCGCCTGGCGCGAGGAACCACGAGTGGCGCCGGAGCCAGTCGAGGTAGACGCTGATCGGCGGCAAGAGCGTGTTCATGAGGTCGCGCGCGATCGCCATGTACTCGGGCGCGACGACAGCTTTCGCACAGGCGTGTGTGAGCGCCGTGAAGACAGAGCAGCCGAGCGCGAGCGCTCGCTGTGCGTTCGGCCGCTCGCGCCAGCCAGCGACTTCATTCTCAAAGCTCTCGGGCGTGAGCTGCTGCTGCGAACGCGCTTTGGCGCTGCTTGTCGGTGGCATCTACGACGCGTAAGCGTCAGTATGGCAGCAGAAGCGATGATCCTAACGAGCCGAGCGCACCTGAAGGTCGTGGACAAGGAAGATCACGACGCTCACGATCTGCTGCAGCCCCATGCGAACGCTGTCGAGCTCGAGTGGCGCGCGTGTGAGCATCGCTGCTGTGACTCTATTCAGATACAGCGGCAGACTTGCTTCGAAGCGATGGACGCGTGCGTGGAAGTCGGCGCCGCGGCGACTCGCCTTGTGCGCGTACAGCGCGCTCACGCACGAGACAAAGAGCGCGTCGACGTGACGCTGCACATCAGCGACCGTCTCGTCCTGCGTCGCTGGCGAAGGCTCCGCGCCAGTGTCGACGCGCTTGAGCGCCGTCACAAAGTTGTCGCGCGACGCAAACGGCGAAGCGCACGCAAGGCTGCGGGCGTTCAAGTACACGGCGGCGAGCACGCGCTTGTGGAAGAGCGTGACGAGCGCGAGCTGGTTGTACGCTTTGCCGCGCGTCGGCGCGTACAGCAGCGCGCGTTCGTAGTGCTGCTGCGCAGTGGTCCAGTCCAACGCGCTGCTGTGGCGTGGCTGCATGCGCAGTGCGTACCGCGCCGTGTCACCGAGCGCAACGAGACTCGTGTGGATCAAGTACTGGATCACTTGGAGCTGCGGCAGTGGCGCTCCAGTCGCGTCGGTCTTCGCTCTGCGCTTGGCCGCGTTGTCGAGCGCTCGCTGCTCGCGTGCCAGCAAAGCGCAGAGGTCGCTCACCAAGCGCTCGTAGAACGCAGTGCACTCGCTCAAGACGCGCTCGAGCGCGCGCATCGCGTCGTCTGTGACGTCGTCGGTCAATGACGCTGCGCGCGTCTCTGTCGCGACTGCTGCTGCTGCGGTCGTTGCGATGCGGAGCTCTGCTTGGCGCCGCGAGATCTCTTTGTACCAGCTCGTCCAGAGGCGTCGGTCGAGCATCTGCAGGCGCGTCGTATGACCACAAGAGCGAATGTGAGTCGGTAGCAATGCTCGTGAGCCACAAGACAAGGCGCACGCACCATCTTGTTGGCGCTCTGCGGGTACTGCCGCATGATCTCGCCACACGCCGTGCGGAACGCCATCGAGAGCGCGTCCGAGCCCTTAAGTGTGCGCGTGCTGCGTCCAACAGACAGTCCCATACACACATGAAGATCACGTCAGTAGGTGCTTTGGACTGCGAGTCGCACACACAAGAGACGTACAGCAAGTGGAGCGCCGTTGTCGTTGTTGATGCCGTTGGCATTGACTGCACACTGCTGCAAAGCTCTGCTTCCAAGTGCTGGAGACGCTCAATGACCTCTTCGCACGATGGCGCAGCGACTGCAGCTGCAGACGCAACGACTGGCGCCACGAGCGATGGCGCAGGAGCTACAGCAGCAGCAGTAACAGAAGTGGCGACAGAGGGCTCGCGCTTCTGGATGCTGCGTGGCGTTGGACGCGCTGCGATCTTTAGTGTCTGGCCACGACTGCGGCTGTTGCTGCGTCTGTTGCTTTGGTGACGCGAAGGAGCTCTAGCGCCACTGCCATCGCCGTCGTCGTCCTCTTTCGCAGCGCTCCAGAGCATCTTGACGCGCGTCGTGCCTGCGCCAGTCTGCGAAGAAACCTTGGACGTGCTCGCGAGAGGCGCAAACTTGCTGCGATCGTACTCGTCGAAATCGTCGTCGTCTAGCATCAGTGCGCGCGTTCGGCTCGCATTGCGCGCTTGCGTCGCGCTGCTCAAATAGCGCATCGGCGGTCTTGCGGCGTCGGTCAGCGCCATCGGCGGGTCGTCCGCGCTCTCGCAATGGGACGCAGTGGACATGTGAAAAGCGTCGGTGCGCCTGCCATTCACGTCAGCGCGTCGGTCGAATCGGTGTCACGCGCACGCGCTCGAGACGAGACAAAGTGGCGAAGCGCAAGCAGAGGACGCAGGAGCTGCTGCTCGCGATCTCGAGATGGTCGATCGCCTTTTCGTTCTGCTCAACCGAGAAGCCTCGTGTTGTCCTCGTTTTTATCACTATCGAAACAGCAACTGCGAACATGCGCCAGAAGAATGGCGTGCTTGACGCTCTGGCTTTGCTTCGCGAGCAACACGAGCCAAGAGGTCTCGACCAAATGGGTCTGCACACTGCAGGTGCATTGTTCTGCTCTCTAGGGCCAACACCGCTCACTGTGGCTCGACCTCGTGGCGTCCACAGGTGCTCGTCGCATCCTCGGTCGTCCCAGCAGATGCGCTGTCTCCATGCACTCGACAGACGTCAAACAGCGCAGTGGCTTGGAACTTGAGCACCTACGACACACACGCGCACGTCCAGGTACATACAAAGGAAGACGTGAGGTCACTATCGTGTCTCTCACTCGCCAACCAAACTGCCAGTCAAACAGTACGATAGACAAGCGCCACGCGCCACGCACCTCGTTACCAATCGACGTCCAGTTTGGACGCAACTCGCGAGCAAAGAGCTCGAGCTTCCGCGCCTCGGTCGGCACGATCGAAGTGTCAAAGAAGCTCTCGGGCGGCGGCTTCCACGAGTGGCGCAGCGGTGTGCTCATGCGGAGCTTCGGTGCAGTGCCGAGACGCTTCGATAACGCACGAGTGCGCTCAGCATCTGCGCATCGCGTCGCGACGATCAGCTTCTCGAACGGCAAGCGGTGCGAAGATGTGAGTGGCGTCACGAGCGCGCTGTTCGCGCAGACCTTGAGCCAGTACCACGTGTCGTGGAGCGCAAAGCCCCACGCTGGCAAGAGCGTCTCGAGCACGAACGTCGTGAGCTCGGGGCGGTTCGTGACCCAGATCCCCAGCACGCACGCGTGCTCGTCTGCAAGCGCCGAGATGTCGATCTTGAGCAGCTCGGCGTGGTGGAACGTCGCGTACTGCTTGCCGCGCGCGACGCTCTTATTCTGCCACGGCGGGTCCATCACAATGAGGTTGAAGCGACCAAGCGCGTGCGTCGACAGCGTCCGGACATCAGTCTGTACGAACGCACACCGCGGCGGCAAGAGCACGTCACATGCGCCGCTTGTGCGCGCGAGCCGTACGCTGTCGGTTGCGTTCGTGTGCAGCGCATCGAGCGTGAGTTGCGACGTGTGCAGAGCTTTGATGCATGTGCATGCGTCGTCGTGACTGTGCTGTGCCGATGACGGCGGCGATGATGTACAACTGGCTGCTGGAGTACTGGCACCGCTTCTAGCAATGAGCTCAGTGTGCGCTCGCGTCAGTGCTTGGATGAGACTGTCGTCGACAGGAACGAACTTGCCAGCAGCGATGAGCTCTTGCTGGCGAGCGTCGTTGCGCTTGCGTTTGCGACTCGCGCGCTCCTGTGCTCTCGCGCTGCGGGGTGCGTCGCAAAAGTACGCTTGTTGCGGGAGTTGGAGTGACGACGCGTGCACGCGCGCAAGACCGTCGTAGTACGTGTGCACAAGTGCGAGTTGGTCGACACGAGCTGCATCCATCTTGCTTGGTGTGTTTCCCAAGTGCAACAGGCACAGTCACTATTCTCACTATTGAACACCACTATTAATGCATACCCTTTTGAACTCGTTTACCTCTTCAAAACGATAACATAAATGCCATTCATTTTTTGCAAAACACAACGCAAAAACAACGACATCCAGCCATACATCCAGCCATGACAACCAAGCCTCGAGCGTCGTGAGTGCGCCTCACGCGTGACGAGAAGCACGCGTTGCTGGTAGAACACGCTGAGTACCCAGAGCTTTCACTGCGCTCGCTATGTGCTTGGGCTGCAGTCAAGTTCAAGCTCGCAAAGCCTCCTGCACCGTCGACGCTGGTGCTCCTGTTCAAGAGCAGCAACATCGACACCGACGGTACCACGCGAAAGACAAAGCAGCCCATCGCAAGTGATCACCTCGAAGAAGAGCTCGTGGCGTGAGTCGACGCCTGTGAAAGGCTCCTGCTGCCAGTGGTGACTGGCGCTGCCATCATTGCAAAAGCCACCAAGATCCGCGATGTGCTGATGCACGACCCAGCGATACCGTCGTCCAAGTTGGCTCGACTGAAGTTCTCCGTCGGCTCGATGCAGAAGTTCCAGAAGCGAGACGGTTTGAAGGCTCGTCGCGTGCATGGCGAGGCACCATCAGCGCCAAGAGCGAGTGTGGAGTCAGGGCGATCGAAGCTTCAGCATGTAACGAGCCAATACAGCAAGCGAGACGTTTCAACATGGACGAGAGCGAGTACTTCTACTGCTCGATTGCTGACAAGACGATCTCCAAGAACAGCGTACAAGGGCGGAAGAAGGCGAAGTAGCGCATCACCGTGGCGCTGACGACGAATGCTGACGGATCGCACAAACTTCCTTTGCTCTTTGTAGGCACAGCAGCGAAGCCGCGCTGCTTTGGCAAGAAGACCCCGGAAGTGCTTAGTCACGAGTACACGAGCAGTGCGAAGGGATGGATGACAACCGCGCTGTTCCAGCGCTGGGTTGAGCGCTTCAACGAAGAGATGCACCGCGAAGAACGACACATTCTGCTGCTTCTTGATAACGCATCCCGCATCGCGTCTCGGCGCCTCTCTCAAACATCACCATTCGACTTCTCCCGCCGAACACGACAGCGCACCTGCAGCCGCTCGACACTGGAATCATTCGCAGCTCAAAAGCGCGATCAATGAGCACCGCAACAGCCACGTTGTCGAGAAGCCCGACGCGCTTGTTGAAAAAGCAGCTCGGGCGAGACTGTCGATGTTGGCAGAAATGTGGAGCGACTTCATCACGTCGATGTCCTCACTGCAATGCGCTGGGCAAGCACGGCGTGGGTTGCTGCCACGCAGAGTACCATAGCAAACTGCGGGAGGCACACAGGTATCATAGATACCGACATTTACGAGCTCGTCGAAGCTGTTGAGTCGCTGCAGCTTTAGTGTTAAGGTGATAAGCTCGATTTCACCTGGGATTGAGGCTGGCAACATGACTTGCGTTTGATATGGTCTCTCGTTGCCTCGAACTTGCGTCAACGCAGCGCAGCGAGATGAATTTGAAGTCAGTATGCGGCGCCTCAAGCTCGATTTCTCCAGGAAGTGAGGCTACCATAACCACCTCCTCATTTTGTACCTGCCAACGTTGGAAAACCTTTGAATTTTAATATTTTTTGAGCCAAAAAAGTATTCAATAATGAGAATACTGACTGTATCGTGAATCTATAGTGTGCAATACAGTAATTTCCAAAATAGATTGCGCTTGTTTCAATAATGTTCACAATCGTACTTATTTGAAGACAACACGCGGCAGCGCCTGCACCACTCACAAGCACAGAAACGAGCGCAGCAGCTGGCGCTCAGTGATCGACTCATTCTCGCAGTGACAGACAATAGCTCACATGGGTAACAGACGCAGACACAACCGCTAGAAAAACCTACTCACGCTCGCTCAATTGTATCTCGAGAAGCGAGATTGCATGCGATCGATCTCGTGATCGTCAAGAAGTGGGCCGCAAAAGACGTGTGCGAGGCGCTCAACATCAACAAGAGCACGCTCTACACAATCCTGCGCAAGTACAGAGCAACTGGCATCGCTGCGCGCCAGTCTCCGCCTGGTCGCGTACCTCTACTCACGTCCGCACAGAAGGAGACAGTGTGCGACTGGGTGGACGACGACTGCACACAGACACTCGCACAGCTTAGTAAGCGCGTACAGCGCGAGCTTGGTGTGTCCGTGTAGAAGCAGACCGTGCTCCGAGCGCTCAAGGACTTCCACTACAGCTTCAAACGCACGTCCCTCCTCACCGACCGCTGCAACTGCGCATCAACGCTCGCTCTTCGCCACACGTACGCACCCAAGTTTGTGCGACTGCTGCCACGCCGCCGGAGCTTTGTGTTTGTCGACGAGGTCGGCTTCTCATGCTCAATGCGCAGTCGCTACGGTTGGAGCCCCGCCAACACGAGAGCGAACGTGTCGGTCGGCGCTGTGCGCTCGCAGAACATCAGCGTCTGTCGCGGCGGCGATGATGGAGCGCGGCCTCGTGTACTACAAGACACGGAAGGGCGCGTACAACACAGAGCTGTTTGGTAAGTACGCGGATGACCTCATGACAGCTCTTGAGGCAGCGAGCGTGCGCCATGCAGTTGTAGTGATAGACAATGTTGCTTTTCATAAGGCGACTGTCATTCGCAACTCGCTGCAAGTGTTTGGGCACGAAGTCCTCTTCCTCCCTCCGTACTCGCCATTTTTGAACCCGATCGAAGAGTTCTTCAGCAAGTGGAAGGACCTGGCGAGACGTGGAGCTCTACGAAGCGAGCGCGAGTTGCTTGAACTCATCGATCGCTGCAGCGAGCAAGTGTCTGAACACGATTGTGCTAGCTACTTCTGTAATGGGCCTAGGTGGCCGTTGCATGTTTAGTTATTTACGTTTGTAGGCAGGATTACGACACCCTCGTGTGACTCGTGTGCGTCACGAGTCCACGCGCCTGGATTGTTTTCATTGGCTGGCAGGTCTGAGATCTCAGCCTATCAGAGCTCGCCAGCGCATGCATTTAGTTTACGGAAAGTTTCGTAAAAGTAAGCTAAGACGAAATATATTCAGAACAGATTTTACCTCACAACCTATACGTCTTACAGCTCCCTCCTTTGTCACGCGCCGCGCGTGACCAAGACACCGCTTCCTCGCACGCAGATGTACGCCACGTAGCGGGAGAGACCCGTTACAACTTCCAGCACATGGAGAGCTACATAGCGGCTTGCTTGAACAACGAGCCAGTATTGGATTAATCAAATGCATTGACTTCTCCCCAAAGTACGATTGTGAACATTTTTGAAACAAGTGCGATCTCTTTTGGAAGTGACTGTATTCTCTTCGACCACGACCAATTTATAAATTGGTCATGGCCGAAGAGAATATATAGGTACTAGCCGAGCGCCGCCCGCTGCGCGGGGGGGAAATAATGTTTGGTTGGAGTTATTTGTCAAGTGCTAATTGGAGTTGAGGCCTCAGCACCACCGCGCAAAATCTCAGTAGCACCATGCAGAGTGTAACGGGGTTGCTGTGCTAAGTACGAAGTAGCACAGCAGACACCCAATTAGTGGCTCGACCTGATTTATGGACGACCCTGGTCGTCCCATCAGACAGCTCACTATTTAGGTTAGCTCCCTCACTTTCATCACTATACATGATCCTAATACAAAAACCTCAGAGTTGAAAATACCGAGTTCAGCGCAGTCCCTCTGCGCTTCACCACATCGCTTCCTCGTAAGACCACGTGTAAGCTACGTCACGGAGAACACTCCCGTGACACCTGGTAGCACTTCGTAGTCCGTCTAACGACCAAGATGAGCACGCTCCCGATCGAAGGTGACAACGGAACGTCGCTCAACTACAGCGACTTCGCGCACCTGACGCCATACGAGTGGGACGCGCTGCGCCGCCTCGCCGACGTGTCCGGCCTGACGGCTGTCGCGGCAATGCTGTCCGCGATGTCGCAGGAGCACCAACGTGCAGCTGCACAAGAGTTCATGGTCCGCGAACTCGCCGACGCGCGTCGGCGAGGCTCAACTCCCGCGGCATCATCGAAGGGCGACGTCGTCAAGCTCGACGTCACAAGCTACAACGGAGAAGGCCCCAATCGACTCGCTTTGAACCGCTGGCTTTGTGAGATCGACATTGCCATCCACGCACGCCAGCTCACCTCCGAGCTGTCACGCACCCACTTCCTCCTGTCCAAGCTCGGCGGCCGTGCAAAGGAGTGGGCTTTGGGCCGGCTTGTCGCCGACCCCGATTGCTTCCCGACGCTTGACGCGCTCAAAAGTGACCTGCGACTCGCATTCGAGCCGCCTCAAGACGAGATGCACCATCGCGCTGCGTTCCTCGCGCTCAAGCAAGGTCGCGCGTCCATGCGCGACTACGTACAACGCGCTCGCCACCTCGTGTCATGTGTGACATCGGCCCCAATCGACATGGCGACGCAAGTCCATGTCTTCATCTCCGGTTTGAACGCCGGCCACCAGCGCCTGTATTTGACCCGGAAGCCTCCGGCGTCGCTCGAAGAGGCTTTTGCGATCGCGATTCGCGAAGACTTCAGCGTATCCGCCTCGCGGGGCCACCACGCGGTCGTCCCGCGAGTTGACAACGGCACCGAGCCGATGGAGATCGACGCGATCGAGCACGACGCAACCCCGCAGCGCGCCAGCAGCGGTAACGGCAACCGACGCAGTGGAACAAGCAACAAGCAGCTCATTTGCTTTCGCTGCCGTAAGGTCGGTCATCGCGCGGCGGTGTGCCGCGCGCCAGCTCCAGTACTTGCTACTGTTGAGGTCGAAGGCGAGTCCGAGCAGCCCGCGCATGCAAAAAACGCGGGCTCCCAGTAGGTGCAGGGCGACCTACTGGGCTCATCCAGCGGAACGTGCCTCCGGTGGCGTCACCTTCTGCTAGCCCCTCCAACGCCGCGCTTCATGCGCAGCTCTTTGCCACCACCTCAAGCAGCGACAAGCGACTGATCGTACTCAGCTTGCATGTCGCCGGCGCGAAGCGATCACTTCGCGCCCTCGTCGACTCTGGTGCGACGAACAACTTCGTCCGAGCCGAGTCTTTGAAGCTCCTAGCCTCGCGGGTGCGCGCCCGCGAGCAACCAGGTGCGATGATCGTCAAGTTCGCAGACGGCGAGCCACGGTCGCTCCCGCGGCGATCGGTCGAATTCCAGTACGAGTTCGACGGATTCAAGAGCACCGACACGTTCCTCGTCGTCGACCTCGGCGGCTCGTTCGACTGCATCTTTGGAATGCCGTGGCTGGCGCGTCACCGGCCAGACATCGACTGGCTGAGTCGCACTGTAAAGCCTCGCGACATCGACGTCGACGGTGTTCTCGCTCACTTGAGCGATTGCGCGAACATCTGGCCGCACGTGGCTGTCGTGGACCCGGACACCACGACCCTCAACCCGCACGAAGTGAGCGATGGCCCTTCATGCGCGGTTTGCTGTAAAGTACCGTGCGCCACGACAACGAGACAAGAGATCGCTGATGACCAGTGGGTCACAGTGTGCCGCAGGAAGCAGACCGATCCTGCGGCGAGAAGCGGAGAGGCCCCCGGCCGTTCCAAAGCCGACACAGCACGGGCAGTGGCTCGCGCTCCAGCGTCTCAGGCGCGCGAGAGACATCCACACGCGCCGTCTTGGCCCGTCGCGCCGGCGCCGACGTTCGACACGATCCACGTCGTCGACATGACTGGTCACGGCCCGCCGCGCCATGGCATGAAGATCACAAGCCCGCCTCGCGATGCAACCGAGCTTACTCGGCTGCCTGTGATGTCTTGGAAGAACATGCTCAGCGAGATCAAACTCGGTCGTGTCGAGCAGCTTTGCGCCGTCGTGGTCGACCCAGCGGATCCGGCGCTCGCTGTCAGCGAGCGCCCGATTGGCGCGGAGCCGAAGTCTGCTCGCGAAGAACGCTACGCTGCGCAGTCATGGAGCGAGCTCGAAGCATCTGGGAACCCCGTCTTGGATCTCGCCCGCGAGTTCTCCGACATCTTCCCCGACAAGATCCCGCCGGTGCTTCCGGCTGACAGAGGCGTGCGGCATGAGATCGACCTCGTGCCTGGGACGAAGTACTGCGTAACGCGGCAGTGGCCACTGCCGCGTGATCAGGTCGACGCGATCGACGCGTTCTTCGAAGGCCGGCGAGCTGCCGGCCACGTACGCGAGTCGACGTCGCCGCACTCGAGTCCAACGTTCTGCGTGAAGAAGGCGACCGGAGGCTGGCGCATTGTGCACGCTTTCAACAAGCTCAACGATGCGACGATCCCAGCGCAGACGCCGATCCCACGCAAAGACATGGTTCTAGACACCATGTCTGGCAGCACGATCTTTAGTACCATCGATCTCACCGACGGCTTCTACCAGATCCTCATGCGCGAGTCGGACGTTCCGCTGACGGCAGTCAGTACTCCCAGCGGCATGCTCTGGGAGTGGCTGGTGATGCCGCAGGGGCTGAAGAACGCCCCCGCCACGTTCAACCGCATGGTGTCGCACGTGCTGCGCCCGTTGCGTGACTTCGCTCCAAGCTACTTCGACGACATCTTTGTGCACAGTCGCGCCACTGAGGGCGCGACAGATCTGGATATCCACCTCGGGCACTTGCGGAAGGTCTTCGAAGCCGTGCGCGAGAACAAGCTGTACGCGAACTTGAAGAAGTGTATCTTTTGCGCTCCCGAGATCCCAGTGCTCGGCAGCTACGTGAGCGCGGACGGGGTCCGCGCTGATCCGGAGAAGGTTGCCTCGATCGTGTCTTGGCCGGTGCCTCGTGATCAAAAGGAGCTTCGGCAGTGGCTCGGGCTCGCGAACTACCTTCACCACTACGCGAAAGACTTCGCGTCCGTCATCTTCCCACTCTCACAGTTGCTGAAGAAAGACACCACGTGGGAGTGGCGTCGCGAGCACCAGACAGCGTTTGACGACGTCAAGACGCGGCTCTCCACCGCGCCGGTCCTTGCTCTGGCGGATCACACCAAGGCGTTCCACGTCGTGTGCGACGCGAGTGACTTCGCGATCGGCTGCGCGCTCATGCAGCACGACGACGAGGGACGAGGGCGCGTCATCAGCTTCCAGTCGCGGCAGCTGAAGCCCGCGGAGCGCAACTACCCCGTGCACGACAAGGAGCTGCTCGCGATGCGCTACGCGTTGGTGAAGTTTCGCGTGTATCTGCTGGGCGAGCAGACGTTCGCGATCTATACCGACCACGCGTCACTCCGTACCGCGACAAAGTCGCCGCATTTGAGCCAGCGCATGGCGCGCTGGCTGTCGTTCTTTGCCGAGTACAACTTCGTCGTCTTCTACAAGCCGGGCGCGACGAACATCATCGCTGACGCACTGTCGCGGCGTCCCGATTACGACCCGCGACCCGACTCGCCGCAACACGCTGTCGACGATGACGACGAAGAATGCAGCGCGTGTGTCGCGCTTGGTATAAGCGCGACAACGTCGACAGCTGTGAGCCCGCTTCGAGATGAGATCGCCGCGGCGTACTCCCGCGACCCGTCGTGCGCCGCAATGCTCAAGTACTGTCGAGACCCGTCTCCGTCGGCGCTGCTGCAGCTGACGCCTTCAGCGCGGAGTCAAGCACCGCGCTACTCGGTATCCGGCGACTTGCTCAAGTACCAGATCGATCGCTTCGACAGCCCTCGCGTCGTCGTGCCGCTCGACGACGACCTGCGCGCTCGTATCTTGCACGAGTACCATGACGCTGCGCCTGGCGGTCACCTTGGCCGCGAGAAGACGTATCTCGCTCTTGCGCGCGACTTCTACTGGCCCCACATGTACAAGTGGGTGCGCAAGTGGGTCCGTTCATGCGAGACATGCCAAAGGGTCAAGCCTTCGCAGTCGTCGCAGGCCCCGCTTCAGCCGCTCCCAATCGCCGCGGACGCCTGGCGATCCGTGAGCATGGACTTCATCTTCGGGCTGCCTCGTGATCAAGCTGGTCGCACAGGCGTCTTCGTGGTTGTCGACCGCTTTAGTAAGATGGCACACCTCGCGCCGGTCGCGGTCGGCATCACCGCGCAGGAGACAGCTGAGCTCTTCCTCTCCATGGTGTATCGGCACCATGGCATGCCAACGTCGATCGTCTCTGACCGCGACCCGCGCTTCACGGCATCGTTCTGGGATCGCCTCTTCCAGCTCCTCGGGACGCGGCTGCTCATGTCGACCGCGTCGCACCCAGAGACCGACGAGCAGACCGAGCGTGTCAATCGTGTCGTCGAGGACGTGCTGCGCAGTTACGCGTCGTCGCACACGTCGTGGAGCGCGCTATTGCCGATGGTCGAGTTCGCGATCAACAACGCGGTGCACGAGTCCACGGGCCACACGCCGTTCTTCATCAACAACGCGCGTCATCCGCGCGTTCCCGCGGTCCTTGGCTTTGACGACGGCGGCTCTCTTGAAGGGGGAGGGACACCGAGTACATCGGTATCGCAAGGCGGCGCTCCAAAGTTCGCGGTCGGTGACCGTGTTTTGCTATCGGCGTCCGGCATTGCACCTAGTTCTGTCACGAACCTTGGCGCGACCAAACTCGCGCCGCGCTTCATCGGTCCGTTCACGATCGTACGATGCAAAGGCGAGGCGTACACACTCGACATGCCTAGCGCATTACGTCTGCACCCGACATTCTATGTCGGGCGCTTAAAGCGCTATGTACCGGCTATGCCCCCTACGGACGAGCTGCCTCGCCAGGCTCGAAGCGCGACCCGACGTGACGAGGACGCGGCTTCGTCAAAGCGCTTGGCGGCGTCTGACCCGCGCGGAACGCCCGATTGTCCGCGCGAAGAGCCTCGTTTGCCTGGACCACCTTCTCCAGCTGCGCTCGAAGCGCAGCAACCTCTTGGTCGAGTCGATCCGCCTCCGCAATCGCGTCATCGGCGCGGCTCAGAGCAACGTCGGCGTCGTGCGACACCATCTCCAGCCGATCAGGCACAGGCGCGACTGTCGTCTCGTCGCGCCACGTTCCGCCGCGATGGTCCGCCGCCGCTTGTTGACAGCGCGGGTCACCCGCGCTGGATCGTCGATCGTCTGCTTGAACACCGCGACCGTGGTCGCGGTGCCAGTCGCCGCGAGTATCGTGTCCGCTGGCTTGGCTTTGACTCGGCCAGCGACTCGTGGGAGCCTCGCGCCACTCTCCTCGAAGACGTTCCCGACTTGGTGATGGCGTACGAGGCCGCCACTGCTGCTGCTGCTGCTCGCGCCAAGGCGACGGCGCGCGCGCGCGACCACGCGACCGAGAGCGTGAACGCGATCGTCTCGGCTCTTGCCACGCCACATGCCTCTCCTGCGAGCGCGCGAAGCGCGCGCTGCCCTGATACGCGCGCTCAGGGGGAGTGCGCGGGCTGCGCCCTCGAGACAAAGAACGCGCGCTTGTCGCGCGACGAGACGGAGACGATGAGCGAGAGCGAGAGCGCGGAGCGCGCGCGCGTGCGAGCGACGTGGTGGCGAGACGCCGCGGCGGTCACCGCGCGCAGCGCGGTTCGCCGCAAGCGCGCGTCGATACTGGGCGAGGAGAGCCTTCTCGTCTTCGTCGAGCGGATACTCCGCGAGCATCGCCTCCCACTGCTCGAGCGTCGGCTTCTCGCGGTGCGCGCAGATGCGACAGTACGCGACGACGTGCACGAAGCAGCACGGCCGGTCTGCGTCCCACGACGCAGAGCACACACGCTCGGCGAGCTCGCCGAGATGGTATCGTCCGTGCTGGGACTCGCGGCGCTCGAGGGCGAGCGCCATGCCTGGCTCCAGGTTCCAACGCGCGACAAAGCGCGTCCACGACTCGTCGAGCGCCTCCTTCGTCACTTGGCCGGTCGTCGTGATGGTCTTGCCGCGCGACTGGCGCCATCGGCGCCACATGTCGGCGAGCTCCTCGTCGCCAGGGGAGTCGCGCACGGTGCTGCAGTCGTACAGCGACAGTCGGCGAAGCGCGTCGGCGTACGTCGCCGTCGCTGCGATCACGCTCGAGCTCGGCAGAGGCTGGCGGCAGGCGTCGCACATAGCTCGGCTCTCGTCGCCGTGCTGCATGGTCTTCGGGGTCGTCGCTGCTGTTGCTCGCTGCGTCGCGCCACGTGTGCGCGTCGTGTTGCTTCTTCTTGTGTGCTTTTGCTTCCTTTTGCTTGCGTGTCTGCAAGCTTGTGTGGGGGATGGTGTAACGGGGTTGCTGTGCTAAGTACGAAGTAGCACAGCAGACACCCAATTAGTGGCTCGACCTGATTTATGGACGACCCTGGTCGTCCCATCAGACAGCTCACTATTTAGGTTAGCTCCCTCACTTTCATCACTATACATGATCCTAATACAAAAACCTCAGAGTTGAAAATACCGAGTTCAGCGCAGTCCCTCTGCGCTTCACCACATCGCTTCCTCGTAAGACCACGTGTAAGCTACGTCACGGAGAACACTCCCGTGACACAGAGCGGTGCTGCCGACCTACGCTTCGCTGCGGTGGCAAGCCCCGAGCTGCATGGCACTGCTTCGGTCCGCGCGAGGTGCTGTCGGCTCAAGCCGGGGCAGTTCCGAACATGTCCCGAACAACATATACCTATAACGACAATTTCTCATCGGGACAGTGCCGAAAATATCCCAAAATTCGACTGACTTCATTTTCGCAAACAATTTTCGAAGCATGTGACACAAAACAACCGCCACAAATCTGATCTCAACTGACCAAAAGCGTGACAACTAACTGCGCGGTTCCGAAGACAGACAGACTCACGCACGCAAGGACAAAAAGGTAGCTTAGTTAAAGGTAAGATGTGTGACCGTGACGCGCTGTAAAGAACAATGTTACTGATTAAATTTGCAATAATCAAAACGTTATGTCCTATATAGCGAGCCATTGGCAAGACACTATGGATTTATTAAAATCTAGACCGCAAATGCAACTAGATTGTACAAATAGTTTATAGGTATTCCACCATATAGACATAATTATTGTTGGTGCATGGCATATATATAATATTATTAAATACCTACCACTCCAATGTGGTGTGTAGGTAGGCATATAAAATTTAGATTACTAGTTATAGTAATCTAATCTATTTTGTATAATAGGTAGGCATACATGCGCTCATCGAGTACTGGCGGACGGCCGCGAGCCTTCTTTTCCTTCTGCTTGGGCTTGAGTGTGCGAGTGATCGTGCTCTTGTTCCGCTTCATGTGTTGAGCAATGTCGGACGCGGTCATGCCTGCAAACGATATGCCTCTTATCTTGGCCTTCTCGATCTCAGTCAGATGCTTGCCCATTGTCTTGCGCTTTGGGAATGAGTGGCAGCGCCAGTGTGTTCGAGAGCGCTACTTGCCCTCCATCAATTCATTATCAAAATATCGGTCATTTAAACTTGGTTTTTGCTGGTGCATTTGATTTGTCGCGCCAAAATGTGAGCAAATTTTTGTTGCTCACATTTTAGAGCGAATTGATCAAATCTGGATATATGGGCGGATTCGCCTTGACTGTGCGAATGCAATGAAGCAAACCGCTTTCAAAAAAGTGCAGTTTTGATTGCAAGAGCACAGATTTAGTGCGGTTGCAATTTTTGGCGCGGAGTGTAGACCACCTCATATCTATACATACTCTCATGGCACTACTGCTCTTGATAAATTTTCAACACCAACCTTTCCATTCCCATCCCGTACACTGTACAAAACCAATAGTCCAATTCCTTTCAAAAATGATCAATACCTTTCGAAAATGATTGTGTGAAAAAACTCTCCGCAGACATCAGATATCGTCAAATGTGTGAAGCGATGTACACAACAGAAACACTATACAAAAGCAACTGAAAACAGCACGTCAATCAATTGTGCTTTTCCTGCCATTAATGCTCATGTAAGCCGAGTGCTTCTACATGTTTGTTGTATGTTGACGACGTCCATGGCACTGTGTACGCCACGACACGACACCTTTAGCAGATTTGTACAGCTCAGTGGATGCATGTGGTGTAGAAACCTCGCAAATTCGAACATACATTCCCGACTCATATTCTTCGGGATTGAATAATATCATACGCAATAAATATCATAGAAAACTCATGGGTTGTCGCAATTGGAATATCGTACAACATTCCTCTTTAAGAGTGGAATTTCTACAAACATTTAGAGGAATATTGTATACACTTTACATCCAACCTTTTTGACATTACAATACGGTAGCCAAGTCAAGATTCCAGTGATAGTAAATCAAAGATAGATGTCGTTGTAGTTTGTAAAGACTTTGCGCACAAAGTCGATTTTAGCACTATGCTAGTTATTCTGTTTCGCCATTTTTTCGTACGTCTAGCAAGTCTGGTTTGCCATTTTTTCATACATCAAGCAAGCGTCGAAAGTGCCGTCTCGAAATGTTTGTGTCTTTGTATGAGAGAGTCATATGAGAGTACTCGCAGGCGAAACATCAGCAAACACTCAAACACAACATGCTCATACATACTTACGCACTCAGATGTGATCATGGTAGTGTCTAACTGTCTACTAGTAGCTTGCTTGCCGATGGTGGTCTGACGGTCTGACGGTCTGACATGTGAATTTCATGTTTAGACTAACGTATAACTATTTTGACCTTACTACATTATAAATCGTCAATTAGTCTGGCTCAAACTAATTTTGAATATGTGTAATTATTGTGGTTGCCAAGAACTTTGTCCAAGTCAGAATCGCCGAACTATACGGGCATGTGTAGCTAAAACCTCCCATAATTAAGGGTTCATTTTACGATATATCAGAGTGGATTACCAGAGTGACTTTTATATGCGTGGTATCTGCTAAACAAGCCTGATACGTGATCGATTTGATGTACGAGAGATGGATTGCCCACAGTAACGTGGGCAAACTGGCCAATTTACGCATAAATCGACGGCCTCACCGATTTGCATTCACATTCACCATCTGGTCAGGTTATCACAAATCGGACTGGATGTATCGTATTTATATGTAAAACAGGGTTAGATTAACAAATAAACACGTTGCAGGCGTCGATTACTTGTCGATTTGGACAAACCGACTGGTGTTCACAATAGTGTGTATAGATAACATAATAGCTAGTTTACGGACTTGGCTCTCAGATTTAAACTAATTTAAGAGCTAAATCAAAACAAAGATAGATGTAAGGACATTGTGCACTCACTCGATTTTAGCACTACTTGTAAATTATCGCACTATTAAATTTTAGCACTTGATTTTAGCACTATGTGTTTTGACAACGACTTGGCTTCAGCAAGCAAAAGACCGTCGACAATGTTGACATTCTCGACAACGTCGAGAAATAGATCTTGACGCCTCGCAGTGCGACAGACTGTCTACCGACTGCCGGTACATGTATACCGACATGTGCCGAATGTGTTTGTGCATGCATGTTTGCCCAAGTCATTATGCTCGGCAGGATAGTGGATGCACCATATGGTTGTATGCATTGGATTTCAGCCACGAACCGCGACACCTGGGCTTAGATGTAGGTGTGGGCCAGCGCCCACATGCGAACTAAGGACCTCAATCAATCACTTTGTATTTTGCATCCCAGCGACTAGTTCACTTTGGACTGCTCTAACCAAAATGTAATGAGCCCAAGGCCTGCCGCTTCTGCACATGCCGACACTAGACCAACCACCGCCGCCTTCACCACGACAAGCATGAACCCCGTCGCGCCTCGCATCAGCAGGTTCAACAACAACAACTTTCACGTCTGAAAGTTCAATATGCAGATGGTGCTCGAAGAACGCGACTTTTGGGACGTGATGTGGGGGCTGATAAAGATCGAGAACTGCGTTGCTGAGGAAGACCAAGCGATGTGCCAGCGCAAGGCGTTCGCGATAATCTGTCTCGCGATGGAAGACTCGCAACTTCTGCTGGTGCGCTCAGCCACTGGTGCGCATGATGTCTGGTCTCGCCTGGAATCACACTTCAACAAGAAGACGCTTGCCAACAAGCTCTTTCTGCGCCGACGCTTCTTCGCGATGATGATGGAAGACGGCGACGACGTGCTTGCGCACCTCAACAAGCTCAAGAATCTGGCGGAACAGCTCGACGCGATCGGTGCTCTCGTCAGCGACGAAGACCTCGTGATCACGCTGCTCGGCAGATTGAACGAGTCGTACCAGTTGCTGATCACGGCACTTGAGTCGCGTTCGGACACGCTGACGTGGGAGCTGGTGACGGCGCGCCTGATGCGCGAAGACATGAAGCGAAAGGAGCAGCACGGCGACGGTGCTGCGTCTGAACAAGCTTTCATGACAAGCAACACTCAGAAGGGACGTCCGGCGAAGTAGTCTAGCGCGTGTCGTCATGCGGCAAGCACGGCCACTGGGTCGCGGAGTGCCCTGTCCAAGCGCAAGAAGACAGTCGGCGCAGTGTGTAGGCCAACCTGGCGCGCGACGACAACCGTGCAGCTCAAGACATTGGAGAAGACTACCTCTTCATGGCTCAAGTTGGCTGATTCTCGACACTCGATAATCAGCCGAAACAAATACCGTACAAATGTTGTAGGATATTCCTCTTACCGCATAAATTTAGATATTGCAGACGAAATTACAATATAACACGATAGCCAAATCAAGATTCCAGTTTGTACCAAAATTGTGTTATCGTGATAGTGAAACAAGTGAGGGGCCACCACATTTGTACAAAACAATTCTGTACATTATATTTGGACTTTTTCGGATTTTTTATGACATATTTTCTGATTTGTAAAATAGTACAATCCGGTACCGGATTCCTTTGATAACGGAGTAGTCTTATTCTAGGTTGTTTTACCTAATTTTCACTATAGTTCAAAGGAGTACGGTACTGCCTTTAACTGAATATTCACATCATAACGACGTACTTGTAATTGTAACGACTTTGTGCACTCTCTTGATTTTAGCACTACCGGCTTCACTATGATACGTCTCGCAAGTGTGTTTTGTTGTGGATCTTTTTTCACTATACACACTTCAAGAGAATACTGAAGTATCAACATGTATCATTTAAGTACGGACGACGACGACGCAAAAAATCACCATTATACATGTCGAATGGACCTAAAAAATCACCATTACATTCGAATGGCCCCAACAATTACAATTGTCCAATTGTGGGAAAGGGTCTGGGAAGTGCGTTGGCTCCATAATTGGCAGTGTTTTACTGCTCTGCACATACTATAATTTGTTGTTCTACTGCAATACAGATCATGTAACATGGCTCGACTCGGTCGCTCGCTCGACACTAGATCAAAGTGTCGTCTCATGGCAGGCGACCACGTCCAGGTCCATGCGGCGGCATCATGCAGCGGTGCGTGTGCAGGGGCAAGTGTGAGCGTCAGTGGCGGCAGCGGAGATGAAAGCAAGTGCAAGGTGACCCAAGGTGGCGGCGCGTCGGCTTCGTCTCCGCTGTCGACGAGCGAGCACCTCTCTGCAGCGTTCGAGACTGCGATTCGGCTGCTGCCAGGCAATGACGTACGTGAGCTGCTCGTGCGTTTGAATGGCGATGATGTCTCTTGGTCGTAGCAAGTAGCGCATCAACCGTACTAATTGTTTCTTGTGTGTGTGTGTGCATTTGGGACCCCTTGCTCTCTCCGCTTGAATCTACGCACGCAGCGCTGCGTAGACTGCAAAGCGGTGTACCCGCAGTGGGCTGCTGTGTCGTTTGGCGTCCTCGTGTGCCTCGCGTGCGCTGGGCAACATCGGTCGCTCGGCGTTGGCGTGAGCTTTGTCAAGTCGCTGGGCATGGACAGCTGGTCGTCGACAGAGCGGCGGTCTCTCGAAGTACGTCCGCTTGTGCTGCGTCTGCTCCATTCGCGAGTGCATCAGAGCCGACGAGACAGTGAACTCACACTCTCTATCTTGACTCTGTTGCTCCTGATGCTGCTCCCTGATCGCTGTCTCTGACCTCAGGTCGGCGGCAATGCCAAGTGGACTGCAGTGTGCATCGCGACATCAACTGGCGACCTGCCACTCGCAAAGAAGTACACGTCACGCGTCGCAGAGGCGTATCGAAGCAGGTGCGCTCACAACAACAGCCGATCCGTCATCTCGTGAGTTCGTGAGTCAGGCTTGCTACACGATCAGTTCTCATGTATTTGCTCGTCGTAGGATCCAAAGCACTGCTGTGAGTGCGCAGGGGCCAGAGACGCACACTGCAACCGAGTTCCTAGCAACGCTCGCCCGTGCGTCGTCGCCAACTGAGAGCGCGACGGACAGCGAACTGCCTTCGCCAGACGTCGCGACGCCGCCAGGTCCGTCTCAGAACATGCATTCGCGTGCCACAAGGTCGTCACAAGGTCACGCACTCACACTCTTCTTGTTCATTGTACGGAACCGATAGCACTGCTGTCGCTGCCGCTCGCGCTGCACGACGCAAATGCACTCGATACGACGGACGTTGCGCCAGATGCGCTCTCCGTCAAGTGCACGACGTGTCAGCGCGCAGTGGCGCTCGAGCACCTCGACGCGCACTCCAAAGCGTGTGTTGTCAGCAGCAGCAGTGGCAGTGCGTCGGTACGGAGCTCTTGTCCACACTCACAAGCCGTCCACAATAGCATGTTCACTAACTTCTGTGGCTGTACATAGCCAGCAGTGGCGTGGCGCAAGTACGCGTGTCAGCTCGGCGTCGCAGCCGAGTCGCTCGGGATTAGTCTCACAAAGACGCGCGGCGGCTTCGCAGAGGTCACGCGCGTGACGCCAGGCGGCGAGGCCGAGCAGCTCGCAGTCGTCGTTGGGAGCTACGTCGTGGGACTCAACGCTGTCCAGACGTCGGTGTTTGAAGAGATCGTTGCGCTCGTGCGGACGCTCCCGCGGCCGATTCAGTTCCACTTTGCAGTGCGCAGTCTCTCGCATCACGAGTCACATGCGCATCATGCGCCACTGACAACTGCGATCTCGTCCGTGCCCGAGCCGATTAGCGTCGACGTCGAGATCACGTTCCACGAGCGCGAGCTTGGGTGTTTGCTCCAAGTCCGCGACTTTGGCTGCGTCGTGCAGCACGTCGACCACGGTGGGTCGTCGGTACCCCATGCCTATAAGCGACTGCACTTGCTTCGCACGAGTAGCTCACGTCTGTACAACTGGATGGGATCAGGTGGCGCAGCGCACGCACGCGGCGTGCTCGTTGGCTCGCGCATCGTCGAAGTGAACGGGCGGCGGTTCGTCAAGCCCGAGGACGTGATCCGCGCGATCCAGACAAGTCGCCGCCCCATGCGCGTGACGTTCCACCGCGTCGAGGGACTCATGCGCGGCTGGACGCGCCGATAACAGCGACACGGATGTACCACCGCTGCAGTAGCAGCCTACTACTAGACCATGCGACGCGTTGCTCGCCATTGTACTCTAACGCCACATACACATGCACACACTTTGCTTGCCTCTCACGCTATGACGCGACGTGGCGCTAGACGTCTGGCAGCGCCGCGGCGCTGCTGGTCCCTCCTGGCCGCTTGTACGCGTCAATGACGTAGTCTGCCACGCGCAACTGCGGCTCCTGCACGCGGAGCGACGCGAAGAACGGGTGCAAGAGCACGCGCTTCATGCTCGGACGCTGCGTCGGGTCAAAGTGCATGAGACTCGTGAGCAGCGCCATCGCGCCGTCGACTGCAGTGATGCGAGCGCGTGCACGTGCGATCGTCGCGTCTGCGCCATGACCGAGCGAGTAGAGCGCGCAGTCGAGCTCAAAGCGCTTTGCGACCGAGTCGGCGGGCTTTGCTGCGCGCGCTGCGGCAGTCGCACTGCGCGAGCGTCGCGTGACCATTGATGGCGCTGGCGCTGCGTCTGGACGCAAGTGCTTGAGCAAGACGTCCCAGACGCGCTCAGTCGCTGCGCCACTCGGGTTGTCGTCTGGCAAGCCAAAGAGCACGAGGTAGCGGTAGAGCGTGTGGTAGAGCACGTTCTCGTGGTCGTCCTTCACGATGCGCCGGAGCACTGAGAAGCCCGAGGACTTGCGCGGACTCTGTCACGAGCATCCATCGATCGATCCATCCATCCATTCGCAGTCGTGAGTCATCCGAGCGCTTTAGGAGCGAGTGCATGTGTCTCTACAAGTTGGACGCACCGTCCAGATGAGCTTCAAGTCGGTGAGGAGCTCGGGCGGACAACGCACACTGTCGAGGATCTCTTCGTACGGCGCACTGCGCGTGAAAGAGGGATACGAAGAGAGCATCACAGTGTTAGTCGCTCTGTTGCTACGCCATTGCTGCCTGCTACTGAAGCAATGACTCGATAGACGCACCTGCCCGTGAAGAGGTGCAAGAGACTCAGTCCGAGCGAGAACGTGTCGCCTGCGAACGACTGCACAGCGGCGTCGCCTGCGAGCAGGAACTCGATCGGCGAGTTCTCGAGCGTCGTGAATTGGTCTAGCGCCACAGGCTTCCCGAGCGTCTCGGCGTTCGACTCAGCCGTACCGTAGTCGGCCATCTTGATCCAGTACGCAAACGACGCGGGGAGTCGGAGCTCGAACGCAGTGGCTCCGACGTAGTACTGCAGCACAACGTCGTCGTCGTCGTCACTGCCGGTCGCGAGTCCCGGGCGACTGATGTCTTTCAAGAAGAAGTTGAGCAGCTGCAGCGATGACATTCACACAGTCAGTCAGTCAATCAGTCAGTAGATAGACGACCGCGCACAGGGAGCTCGAGCGCTGGGTACGAACAGCGTCAAGCCATTCCGCACCTTGAGGTCGCAGTGGCGAAACGCAAAGCGCTCGCGCGCGCAGTAGACGCTGAACGCCATCTGGAAGAAGAACGGCACGACGACCGAGTCCACTGGCAGCACTTGCTCGCGCTGCAAGCTGATAAAGTCCTCGAGGTCGCCGCCGTCACAGAACTCCATCTGGATGTACTGGTAGAGACTGCTGCTGCTGTTGTTGATTGTCTGTGACGCACTCGACTGACGGCGCGATGCGAGCGACGCTGGGTCGACGCTGAGGCGCCGGTCGCTCAAGATGTCGCTCGGGCGACGGTGCTCCGCGCTGCCCCAGCGATCTGCTCGTGGACCATCGGACGACACAAACAGATCGTAGATCTGCACAAAGTTCGGGCAGAACGCGCTCTCGACGAGCTCAGAGAGCAAGATCGTGTGCGCGATCTCCTGGCGCACGACGCTCTGCGATGCGCACATCCAGCAAGTGGGCAAAGACACGCACACACATGCACGTCAGTGAGTGTGCTCTTGCCTTGAGTGACTGACTGGTTCTTTGGACGCGAAGTGTCCTCGACTCAAGCTCTCTCACACACACACAAGCACAACGGCACGCACCTGGTTGCCCGTGCTCGCGATCGCCCCAATGTCCATGACGCTCACGGCCTCGAGACGCTTGTCGCGCGTTGAGTAGACCTTGTGTACCTCTTTGTACGCGCCATCCGAGAGGTAGTGGCCGCGCGGGTAGTCCACGTAGACGTCGACCATGGACTTGCGCGGTTGACTGGCAGTCGTAGGAGCCATGACGACAACACACAGGCGATAGACAAACACACAGACACACAGGTATGAGCAGCGACTTCAGATATTGCAGGAGGCTAGAGAGAGAGACAAGTGAAGAGGACGTACTTGGCGTAGTCGGCCATCACCCACGCGTACGCACTATCGAGTCACAGCGTCCATCGTGTGCACAAGACAAGAGAGCGTGAGCACCGCATCCGCTGGATCAAGCGACAGCACTTGCTGGACGTACATGGTCGAGATGTGCCGCCATGACGACGAGACCTGGCGCAGCTCGCGCCGGAGCGTCGCGACTGGGAGTAAGCGCGCGTGGAGCACGAGGCGCAGGACGTTGTCAAGCAGGAGCTTGCGCTGCTGCTGCTTGAGCTGAACGTGGTGTCGCGGCTCGATCGACGAGCGGCGACCGCTTGCACCTCGTGCGATCGAGAGCGACGACGCGCGACCCTCGCTGATCGACAGCTTCCCACTCGCGCCGCCGCCAAGTGACGAGAGACGACCGCCGCCAAGTGACGAAAGTCGACCATCGCCACGAAGTGACAGCGACATAGAGTCGCGCGCCATGCCAACCGACGACGCGCGCACGAGTGGACCGAGTCTGTCGTCGTTGTCTTTGTCTGCGTCGCTGTCGTCCCACGCAACGTCGTCTTCCAGGAGCGACGGGAGTACCGTCGACTGGGAGAGCGGCACGATCGAGATGCGACGACGGCCAGCGATGCGGCCGAGACGCGACAGACGCCGCGCGCGGCTCTTCTCTTTGCGCACCGACGGCTGCGCCAACACGTCTTCCATCGCGTCGGCGATCTCCATGTGGCGTGTTGACGAGAGCATGCGGTCGTGCTCTGAGAGCGACACGATCTCGAGCGACTGCGCATCGAGCGCACTGAACAGCGCTTTGTACGACTGCAAGCTCGGCTCGTCTGCGAGTGCGTCCATTGAGACTGCAGCGTCGACTGCACTCGGGCCACTGGGATCTGCTGTTGCGGATGCGGATGGTGCAGCCATGTCAACTTGGTGGTCGTCGTCGTTGCTAGGCAGCACGCGGCGCCGCAGCTCGTGGAGAATCACGTCGGCGCGCAGACTCGCGATGCGATAGAGGAAGCGACTGATGCTCACCAGCGGCGTGAACCCGAGCGCTTGAAGCCACGCAGCGAGTCGCGCGCGGTCTTTCGTGCGCTTCCACGCGCTCGCACTCGCGCCGGGCGTCTTGACGAGGTAGCCCTGTCCAAAGCCAAACTCGCGCGCGAGCTGCGCTTGCTGGTGCTCGTCAAGCTGCTCTGCGAGGAACTGCACGAACTTGTCGTCTGCATCTGCGACCAGCTCCTTTGTGCTTCGGACCACGGGCAGTGGCGCTGTGCGCACCTATGATCACCAATTACACCCATCGTCAGTCAGTCAAGCACACAAGACATCACATACGCATACGCTACGAGCGTGTGCAGGACCTGGACGCCTGGAATGCTCGTCGCTTTCTTCGACTGGCCGCTACCACTGCTACTGCGGGCGCGTGGCTTCGTCGTAGGTGCAGTAATCGCTTTTGGCGCCGGCTTTGGCTTGCGCTGCGCTCGCTGTGCGACTGTGACGGCTGTGGTGCGACCAGCGCTGCGGCGCTTTGACGCGGCTAGTGGCGGCGGCGTCAAGTCGACGTCGATCATCACGACGTCCTCCTCGACCTCGGGCTCGACGTCGTCGTCGTCGTCCGACGAGAGCGGCGAGCGACACGTCCCGCCGCGCACGACCACGGCCGGCATCTTGCTGCTGCTGCGCTGCATCGTTGTCGAGTTTCCTTTTCAAAGGCAAGCACACTGTTGTCGAATTTGACTTGGTGTTTGTATTCGACTTGAATCCTCTTCGATCTAATGTGCTGCAAAAGCAAACTCTCTCGAGCACTGATCAAACAACCGCCTGGCTTGCTTGCTTGCTTGCGTCAAAGCTTGTTTGCTGCTGCAGTACTTGCTCCTATCATGCCGCTCTGACGCTTCTTGCTTGCTTGCGCACTTGCTTGCCTACTTGCTCGCCTACTTGCTCGCTCGCTCGCTTACTTGCTCACAATGTGCACTTGAGCTGCCACCGAAGCGACACTGAAGCCATGATCACGAACAGACTGACTGGTGTGACTGCATCAGCGGAATCGTGCGAGCGCGTTCGCTCGGCTCCCGCGATCTTCCGCCCCGCTTGTCGCGAAGAGAAAAGGAGGCTGACGCGCGTCCACGATCCGGATCCAGTGGTGTGGTGTGTTTGAGTCGCTTGAGTCCACCGATTGCTCGATCGATCGAGTCGCTTGTCGACTTCTTGCAGCTGCACACGTTAGAAGATCGCACGATGACAAGCGGGCGGCGGCACCACAGCACGACACGACACGGCGCTGATCTTTCGCTGCGAGTGCGTGCGTGCGTACAAGCATGCGCATGGCAGCTTGACGCACCTTGGATCTGGACGCAGAGCAGAGCAGACACGAAGACACGACTGCGACGGCGTCCTGGTCCTGGTCCTGAGCAAACCTCGAGCAAGCCGAAGCAGACGCGGTTGACAAAGCACAAAGCGCACGCACGGAAAGATGCCAAGCGTGTGTAAGGAGGCAAGTGAGCAAGTAATGGTGCAAGTGAAGCAAGTGCAAGTGTGTGTGTCGGGGAGGAAAGCGTGAGTTTATTCTACATCGCGGGCATGGATCGCCTCGGCCATCCCTCGCACTGAGGGTCTTGCTGGCGTGGCTACTGGTGCGCTCGCTGGCGATAAATACGAGCCGCTGCGGTGCTCTACTGCTGCTGCTGCGTGATAGTGGAGTCGCAGTCGCAATCGCGGCTCTTGGTCTAGTCTTGTGTACAGTTGGCTGTGGCGTGCTCGATGCGCTTGTGTGTGTGTGCTCGATGCGCGCTCGATCGATCGCTTCATCGCTCGATCGCTTGTTCGCTTGCGCGGTGAGTGTCACCGATACCGTTGTCTACGCGTGCGCTGGGAATGTCCGCTGCGAGAGCAGCACGAGGAGCTCGAGCTTGGAGATCGGCGAGACGTCGATCGGGCTGCGGTCGACGCTCGGGTCCGCGCGGCCGATGATCTCGGGCGTGCACGCGAACGAGACGCCTTTGCGTGCCTTTCGGCTCGCTGTCGACGACCGGCGCTGCGGCTGCGGCGGGTACTCCCACAAGTCGCACGCGCGCATTTGCTTCTTGTAGAGCGAGCGGAGACACTCTTGGCGGTAGTACTCGGTTAGGCTCGCCTCCATGTGCGACGAGATCTCGGCGGCGTAGCGCTTGCCCAGCATGGTGGCCATGGTCGTTCGTTGGCGATTGGTTGGTGTACGAGTACGAGTCGCTTGTTTGCACTTGTGTTTGCACTTGCTCGGGTCGGAGCAAATTCACTTGTGTGTGCGTGTGAGTTGAACGCTGTTGTTTGTTGTTGCTACAGCACTGGGCACTGGAGCTCGTCGTCCGACAGCAGCAGTAGCAGCGCCGCTTCAGTTGGACGACGGACGGAAAGCCAGGTCGCGTTGCGCTCGTTGCTCTGGTATTCCAGCTGGCAATTGTGCGCTTTCTGCGACAGCGCCTGGCCAGGTGGCGATCGACCGATTCGGCTCGTTTGACTCGAGAGTGTATCGAAGCGAAGGAAACGGCACGCGTGACTAGCATTACCTCCCATGCGCTCCTGCCTGCTGTTATTGCTGCTCCACAACAACGGTGGCGTGGCGTGGCGTGTTGACTCGCTCGCTCGCATGACAGGCCAACCAACCAACCAGCACGTCCTCGTCAAGTGCCCAAGCGCTCGCTCATATGCGATCGATCGTCGTGCAAGGCTTATCTGCACCATGCATGCACCATGCGCGAAGGAGCGGCGCGAGCGCCTGGCGAACGCGAACGCGCTTCTTATCTTTAGGGCAGCCCATGCGACTCGGATTCAGACTCGCATGAAGCTCGACGTGGCTTCGGCGCGACCAGCTGCGGTCAAGTCCAAGTCCAAGCCCAAGTTCACACGAGACATCAACTCACACGTACGAGTATGCATGCCGGCCAGCTGTGCCAGCTCGATGTTGCACCAGGCTCGTTTGTGCTGTGTGAGAGTGAGAGTGCTGGCGAGCCGGTTCAGCGCCGTGTCCACCAGGCGACACGAGAGCGACACGAGACGCATAGCGAATGCACTCGCTGTGCGTGAGTGAGTGACTGCCGATGGCTGGATATTGTTGAGCGGCAACGGCTCGTCTCGATGTGCGTCGGCCACGTCAGCACCGCTCGCTGGTAGTCGTTGCCTGCGCATCTTGCTCAGCCACACGCGCGCAGCGTCTGCGATCGCAGAAGACCAACCAAGTTCACTCACGCCCACGAGAGTAGCGCGTATTGTCGAAGTTGTCCCTAGTCCCTAGTCTCAGTCCTTCGTGTCGACATGCCTAGTCCCTAGTCTCTAGTCTTGAGTGCCAACGTGCCTACCGGTAGTGCATCAAGCTCAGGTTGCCAAACGCGTCTTCTCTTGTCGCCACGTGATGCTTGCGCTGCACAAGGACGTAAGTCTCTGATGATCTCTGATGGTCTTCAGGCAGTGCTAGTGGACTACAGTACGCGAGTACTGGTGCACTGGTACTAGAACCAGACAACAAACAACAAACACATGCAGCTGGAGAACGCGACAACACGCAAAGGCGGCAGGCATCTCGACTCTGCTCTGCGCATTCGTATCCACTTGCTGCTCGTAGCCACGGACGGAGCCATCCGCCAGCTGCAGCGACTCGACTCTTCATCTCAAAATCCTGTGGCATCGGTCACACGTGCGACGCCATCAGCTGTCTGTCGGTGCTGTTTGTTGCACATGCCGCACGCTCGGAACTATCCGCCCAGACGTGGAGCTCCTTGGCACGCTCTATCCTCTATCCTCTACTAGCGCCGACGAAGCAAAGCGTGTGACTACTCTACACAAGAGGCGCTACGATCGAGTCGATGGCATCGACCATTGATCATTGACCACTGGCTGACTGGTCGATCATGGACCAGCTGGAGTCTTGCCTTGCCATGCCATCCGCAGCAGCGGCAGCACGAGCGTGTCCATGAGCCAGCGCAGGACGCGCGCCGTCTTCTCGCTCGGAACCAGCATGAACGCGAGCCGGTGCAGCGCAAAGAACGCGAATGGCAGCAGGTCGCGGCGCTGGCCTGGCAGCACCGGGTACAAGTCGCCAAAGTTGCTGCAGAGCACGCCGTCGACAAACACGTTGCCGGTTGTCGTGTAGAGCGTGAGTGCACCGCGTCGCAGCACGACCGACTCGATGCGCGTGACGCGGCTCGGGACGACGCGGCGCGGTTGTCCGGCGCGACTGTCCAAGGCGAAGATCGTGTCGCCGACCACGAGCTCTTGCGCCGCCTTTTGGAGTTGCATGCTCGCCGCGAAGGCGCTTCGTGCATCGCAGCTGCGAGCTGCACTGTTCACATGAGCTGGATCTTTGTTCACATGAGCTGGATCTCGTCGTGATGGCTCTGGAGCTTGTGCAAAGGAGGTGTTCTGGCAATCTTCGTGGGTGTAGAAGACGAGATGGTGACTGCGGCTTGCGCTGCGCTCGCTGTGCGACTGTGACGGCTGTGGTGCGACCAGCGCTGCGGCGCTTTGACGCGGCTAGTGGCGGCGGCGTCAAGTCGACGTCGATCATCACGACGTCCTCCTCGACCTCGGGCTCGACGTCGTCGTCGTCGTCCGACGAGAGCGGCGAGCGACACGTCCCGCCGCGCACGACCACGGCCGGCATCTTGCTGCTGCTGCGCTGCATCGTTGTCGAGTTTCCTTTTCAAAGGCAAGCACACTGTTGTCGAATTTGACTTGGTGTTTGTATTCGACTTGAATCCTCTTCGATCTAATGTGCTGCAAAAGCAAACTCTCTCGAGCACTGATCAAACAACCGCCTGGCTTGCTTGCTTGCTTGCGTCAAAGCTTGTTTGCTGCTGCAGTACTTGCTCCTATCATGCCGCTCTGACGCTTCTTGCTTGCTTGCGCACTTGCTTGCCTACTTGCTCGCCTACTTGCTCGCTCGCTCGCTTACTTGCTCACAATGTGCACTTGAGCTGCCACCGAAGCGACACTGAAGCCATGATCACGAACAGACTGACTGGTGTGACTGCATCAGCGGAATCGTGCGAGCGCGTTCGCTCGGCTCCCGCGATCTTCCGCCCCGCTTGTCGCGAAGAGAAAAGGAGGCTGACGCGCGTCCACGATCCGGATCCAGTGGTGTGGTGTGTTTGAGTCGCTTGAGTCCACCGATTGCTCGATCGATCGAGTCGCTTGTCGACTTCTTGCAGCTGCACACGTTAGAAGATCGCACGATGACAAGCGGGCGGCGGCACCACAGCACGACACGACACGGCGCTGATCTTTCGCTGCGAGTGCGTGCGTGCGTACAAGCATGCGCATGGCAGCTTGACGCACCTTGGATCTGGACGCAGAGCAGAGCAGACACGAAGACACGACTGCGACGGCGTCCTGGTCCTGGTCCTGAGCAAACCTCGAGCAAGCCGAAGCAGACGCGGTTGACAAAGCACAAAGCGCACGCACGGAAAGATGCCAAGCGTGTGTAAGGAGGCAAGTGAGCAAGTAATGGTGCAAGTGAAGCAAGTGCAAGTGTGTGTGTCGGGGAGGAAAGCGTGAGTTTATTCTACATCGCGGGCATGGATCGCCTCGGCCATCCCTCGCACTGAGGGTCTTGCTGGCGTGGCTACTGGTGCGCTCGCTGGCGATAAATACGAGCCGCTGCGGTGCTCTACTGCTGCTGCTGCGTGATAGTGGAGTCGCAGTCGCAATCGCGGCTCTTGGTCTAGTCTTGTGTACAGTTGGCTGTGGCGTGCTCGATGCGCTTGTGTGTGTGTGCTCGATGCGCGCTCGATCGATCGCTTCATCGCTCGATCGCTTGTTCGCTTGCGCGGTGAGTGTCACCGATACCGTTGTCTACGCGTGCGCTGGGAATGTCCGCTGCGAGAGCAGCACGAGGAGCTCGAGCTTGGAGATCGGCGAGACGTCGATCGGGCTGCGGTCGACGCTCGGGTCCGCGCGGCCGATGATCTCGGGCGTGCACGCGAACGAGACGCCTTTGCGTGCCTTTCGGCTCGCTGTCGACGACCGGCGCTGCGGCTGCGGCGGGTACTCCCACAAGTCGCACGCGCGCATTTGCTTCTTGTAGAGCGAGCGGAGACACTCTTGGCGGTAGTACTCGGTTAGGCTCGCCTCCATGTGCGACGAGATCTCGGCGGCGTAGCGCTTGCCCAGCATGGTGGCCATGGTCGTTCGTTGGCGATTGGTTGGTGTACGAGTACGAGTCGCTTGTTTGCACTTGTGTTTGCACTTGCTCGGGTCGGAGCAAATTCACTTGTGTGTGCGTGTGAGTTGAACGCTGTTGTTTGTTGTTGCTACAGCACTGGGCACTGGAGCTCGTCGTCCGACAGCAGCAGTAGCAGCGCCGCTTCAGTTGGACGACGGACGGAAAGCCAGGTCGCGTTGCGCTCGTTGCTCTGGTATTCCAGCTGGCAATTGTGCGCTTTCTGCGACAGCGCCTGGCCAGGTGGCGATCGACCGATTCGGCTCGTTTGACTCGAGAGTGTATCGAAGCGAAGGAAACGGCACGCGTGACTAGCATTACCTCCCATGCGCTCCTGCCTGCTGTTATTGCTGCTCCACAACAACGGTGGCGTGGCGTGGCGTGTTGACTCGCTCGCTCGCATGACAGGCCAACCAACCAACCAGCACGTCCTCGTCAAGTGCCCAAGCGCTCGCTCATATGCGATCGATCGTCGTGCAAGGCTTATCTGCACCATGCATGCACCATGCGCGAAGGAGCGGCGCGAGCGCCTGGCGAACGCGAACGCGCTTCTTATCTTTAGGGCAGCCCATGCGACTCGGATTCAGACTCGCATGAAGCTCGACGTGGCTTCGGCGCGACCAGCTGCGGTCAAGTCCAAGTCCAAGCCCAAGTTCACACGAGACATCAACTCACACGTACGAGTATGCATGCCGGCCAGCTGTGCCAGCTCGATGTTGCACCAGGCTCGTTTGTGCTGTGTGAGAGTGAGAGTGCTGGCGAGCCGGTTCAGCGCCGTGTCCACCAGGCGACACGAGAGCGACACGAGACGCATAGCGAATGCACTCGCTGTGCGTGAGTGAGTGACTGCCGATGGCTGGATATTGTTGAGCGGCAACGGCTCGTCTCGATGTGCGTCGGCCACGTCAGCACCGCTCGCTGGTAGTCGTTGCCTGCGCATCTTGCTCAGCCACACGCGCGCAGCGTCTGCGATCGCAGAAGACCAACCAAGTTCACTCACGCCCACGAGAGTAGCGCGTATTGTCGAAGTTGTCCCTAGTCCCTAGTCTCAGTCCTTCGTGTCGACATGCCTAGTCCCTAGTCTCTAGTCTTGAGTGCCAACGTGCCTACCGGTAGTGCATCAAGCTCAGGTTGCCAAACGCGTCTTCTCTTGTCGCCACGTGATGCTTGCGCTGCACAAGGACGTAAGTCTCTGATGATCTCTGATGGTCTTCAGGCAGTGCTAGTGGACTACAGTACGCGAGTACTGGTGCACTGGTACTAGAACCAGACAACAAACAACAAACACATGCAGCTGGAGAACGCGACAACACGCAAAGGCGGCAGGCATCTCGACTCTGCTCTGCGCATTCGTATCCACTTGCTGCTCGTAGCCACGGACGGAGCCATCCGCCAGCTGCAGCGACTCGACTCTTCATCTCAAAATCCTGTGGCATCGGTCACACGTGCGACGCCATCAGCTGTCTGTCGGTGCTGTTTGTTGCACATGCCGCACGCTCGGAACTATCCGCCCAGACGTGGAGCTCCTTGGCACGCTCTATCCTCTATCCTCTACTAGCGCCGACGAAGCAAAGCGTGTGACTACTCTACACAAGAGGCGCTACGATCGAGTCGATGGCATCGACCATTGATCATTGACCACTGGCTGACTGGTCGATCATGGACCAGCTGGAGTCTTGCCTTGCCATGCCATCCGCAGCAGCGGCAGCACGAGCGTGTCCATGAGCCAGCGCAGGACGCGCGCCGTCTTCTCGCTCGGAACCAGCATGAACGCGAGCCGGTGCAGCGCAAAGAACGCGAATGGCAGCAGGTCGCGGCGCTGGCCTGGCAGCACCGGGTACAAGTCGCCAAAGTTGCTGCAGAGCACGCCGTCGACAAACACGTTGCCGGTTGTCGTGTAGAGCGTGAGTGCACCGCGTCGCAGCACGACCGACTCGATGCGCGTGACGCGGCTCGGGACGACGCGGCGCGGTTGTCCGGCGCGACTGTCCAAGGCGAAGATCGTGTCGCCGACCACGAGCTCTTGCGCCGCCTTTTGGAGTTGCATGCTCGCCGCGAAGGCGCTTCGTGCATCGCAGCTGCGAGCTGCACTGTTCACATGAGCTGGATCTTTGTTCACATGAGCTGGATCTCGTCGTGATGGCTCTGGAGCTTGTGCAAAGGAGGTGTTCTGGCAATCTTCGTGGGTGTAGAAGACGAGATGATCGGGTGTGAGCTCCAGTATGAGGTGGTCTTGCGCCGGCAGCTCATACTGGCGAGTAGCAACCGAGATCGGCTCGTGCTCGACGCGGAGGAACCGCATCGCGACTGTCGCGTCGCTCTCGTGTGGGATGTAGTAGACCGTGGAGAGCACGGGCGTCGCGCCATCGGCTCCGAGCGCGAGCACACGGTCGCCAACCACAACGTCGCGGATCGCTCGGTGGGCAGTGCCGCTTTGCACTTCCACGACCACCTGTGCAGTCTCGGGGAAGCAGCCCGCTGTCGATCTGCATTGTCAGCAGGTGCGGTCGCTCCCACGTGCACTCGACAAATAAGAGCAGCACGCTCGCACGTACACGTGTCGAGGATCGTGTAGTCCAGTTCGCTCTCGCAGAACGGTCCGCGCTTGCCGGCGTTGCACAAGCACGTGCCACCAAGCGTGCACACGCCGACGCCTGAGCAGATCACGCCGTCCTTTTCACAGAGCACTACCACAGACAGACATGCCCACAAGCGCAAGAGTGAGCTCGGATCGCACGCAGAGTCGTCTCAAAAGCGTCCATGCAGTCACCGCTACGCACTCCCATCTGCGCTCCGGAACACGTCCTTGACCTTTTGCGTCCCCACGTTGCCTGCGATGACAAAGAGCGCTGGGACCTTCGTGGCGTTCACGTACCGCGACGCCTCACCTGGACAGAGCTCGCACCGGTCTGGGTACAGCGTCACGGTCGAGACGCTGCTGCCGCGCAGGATCGTCCGTAGCACCGGGACGTCCGGGAGGAACTTGGCGGCGTTGCACACTGGAATGACCTGGTTCGCGAGGCTCGTGGCATTTGTGCGCGTCACGCACGCAGGGCTGCAGTAGTACGCGCGCGGCACGGTGCGCTCGAACGCGACGACCGTGTGGCCCCACTTGCCCGTGCACACGTCCTTGTCGCGTGTCGAGACCATGCTCCACTCCGCTGTCGAGATCCCTGATGCGTCCGAGCTCGCAGCGTACCAGTCGCTCCCGTTGCGCGAGAACCAGACGTCCGAGTACGGGAACATCTTGGTGATCCCGCGGCCGACGATGCCGCCGCCAATGAGCCACAGTCGCGGTCCGAGCTCGACGTCGCCCACCGCGCGCGAGTCGAACGACACAACCGCGTGCCACGCGCGCTTCTTCCACGGCGCAGCCTCGGTGAGCAGTGCCCACGTGCCTACAGGTGTAGCCATACAGCATATAGCGAGAGAGCTTGGACATCAGGACTGCAGCGTGGTGCAGATCAAAGCCTCGGTCTGACACGCACAAGAGCACACACCTGCTGCATCCATGCGCCAGACGTCGTTGAGCGAAGTCTCGCGCCAGCCGCCCATGAGGAACAAGAACGTCGTTCGCGACGCGTCACCGAGCGTAGCGTTCGTGACGACAGTGTGTGCAGCGCAGCCGTGAGCAGCGCGCGGCGTCCACGGCACGTTCAGCTGCTGTGTCCACGGCCCTAGTGACGCCGTGTCCAGACACGCAGTATGACCATGTGAACACTGGTGCATGCGGCTGTTGCTGTCTCTTGCTGGTAGCACACGCACCTTTGACGACAGACGCAGTGGACCAGACGTCATTCGTCATGGGACTACCGCCGAGGACCCAGAGCCTGTTGGCGAACGCCACGGTGCAGTGGTAGCCGCGACCTGCCCACGGCATGGCTGCTGCCGCCTCGGTCCACTTCTCTGCTCGCATGCACCCACATCTCTGTGAGCTAGAGGAGCACATACACACATGGATGCACCAGCACAGACACACGTACCGCCATCGATCGACGTCCAGACATCAGTCGCAGGCTCGGGCGAGAAGCCACCGAGGAGCACGAGCCGCTCGACACTGTCGCTCTGGTCCGTGAACGTCGTGAGCGAGTGGCCGTAGCGCCGGCGGAACGGCGCTTCTTCGAGCGCTTCGACCCACGTCGAGCCGTCCTTGGAGTGCACGACGTCCGAGCGCGTCGTGGTCTTCTCGAGTCGCTTGGTGTAGTACGTCGTCGAGACGCCGCCGACCATCCAGATCTCGCCTCGGAACACTGCAGCAGCGTGGGCTAGTACAAGACACAGAGAGCTCGCTCGTGTAAGTTTGCGGATCGCGCTAGGTCGTGCGAGTGTGTAGACGCATAGCCAACAGAGACGCAACGACGCACAGTCTCGCGAGAACGTCGAGCCTGTGACTGGGATCGAGGTCCAGCGCGCGATCGCGTCCTGCGTCACGCTCGTCTCATTGCAGCTCAGCGCTGTCGCCGCGCGAGTCGATTGGAGCACGAAACTGAGCAGCACCACGCTCAACAGAAGCGCTCGCAGCAGCAGCAACGCCGGCTTGAGCGTGTGTGTCATGGCGCTCGGTGCGTCGTTGTAGGAGACGAGCACGAGCGGCACGAAGCGTGCGGCAGATCGTCCAATGATCCTGAACGGACGTGAAGACAACGTATAAACAGCTAACGTATAACATATAAACCGACATGCATCATGAACCCCAAAGAGATGGAGCCGCTTCCCACCGGCGCCACGACGGCTGCGACTCCAGCGACAGCGCTGCCTGCGAGCGTCGCGCCTGCGCCTCGGCGTGCTGACAGCGGTGTGTCGCTCGGACTCTTTAGCAAGATCGCAGCGGCGCGGAAGGAGAAGCTCGTGCCAGTCAAAGACGATGGACACAGTCGAGGCAGCATGCGCGCGCTGCTCGACAGTAGCGCAAACAGCGGCGTCAGCAGCAGCAATGCACCGGCGTTCGAGAAGCGAGCGCCGCACTTGCCGGCAGCGAGTGCCGCTCCAAGCGCCAGTGGTCTACCGAGCCACTTTCCAGAGATCCACGACGCAAGCTTGAGCCGCACTGCCGTGTCGCGCGCACCGCCAAACCCGCGCAAGGTCACGGCGCGCACGTTTGCGCAGAACTTGCGCTGGACCAAGCACGGCTTCGCGGCGGACGAGAGCGCCAAGCCAGCGACAGCGAGCGGGTCCTACATCAGCAATAGTAGCAATGGCACTCCACAGCGCCGCAGCACGACCATATCGCCTGCTGTGCGGACCATGCAGCCCGAGCGCCTTCAGCCGCCACAGCAACAGCGTCGGTCCGTGCTCGAGTTGGTGCGTCGCTGCGCTAGTCACGACGAAGAACACAGCATTGAGTTGTTGATCATACAAGTCTGACTTGAGTGTTGTGCGTCGCAGCCGCGTCAGAGCACGGACAAGCAGCTGCCGATCGCAGACTTTGCTGCGCGTCCGGCAACTGCAGGCGACGTACGTCGCTCCTCAGCGTCATGTGCTTGCCAAGCTTGCAAACAAAGACCGACGCACTTGCGCTTTGTATCCGCATAGGCGATAGAGACGCGGCATCTGCCACCTCAAGACCCGCACTTTGCCACAGTGCGCGGATACGTGCGGTGCGTCTACGAGCGCATCGAGGACTATGCGTACACCAGTCAGCCACTGACGCACGGCTGTGTGTGATGCGCGATGTTGCGCACGTCGTGCCAGGCGCGCACCCGAGACACTTGGCAATGCGCTCGAGATGCCGACTGAGGTTTGCTCGCAGTTCATGACGCTGGTGGTTGCTCTATGCGCTTTGAACTGACTGCCGCCTTGACCTCACTCTACGATGCCGACGCCAGCTCCTGCATCGCCGACCGCTGTTCGAGCGCAGCAGCAGCAGCATCCAGAAGCCCAAGACAGCCGATTTGGCGATCCGATGCAACAGTCCCCAGCTCAGCAAGCCTCTGACTGCAGCTACTGCTGTTGGGTCTGAGACGACAGCAGCGAGCAGTAGCTCAGGCACGACGTCAGCACATGCAAAAGCGCCGACAGAAGCACACGCTGACTCGAGTGAGCAAGAGGTACATGAGTGTGTGTTATACCTTCGCTCACTGTCCCATGCAAACACTAGGCGACTCACACGTCGTGGTCGCTAGCTCTACTTTGCCGAGACTGCCGAGATCCCAGGCGTGCCGATCGTGTATCGGAACCAAAAGGTGCGATCGCGTCTCTTTCTCGTCTCTCTCGCTCTCTTCCACACGCACGGGCCTGACTGACTGACTGCACACGCGCTAGTCAAAGACGACGAACCCAGAGCGCCTCAACATGGACCGACGCAACCTCCCAGTCATCCCGCTCCTCGAAGGCGAGCAGATGCTGCGGCTCCTCAACCTCCAGAACAACGCGATCCGGAAGATCGAGAACCTCCTCGGACTCCCGAACCTCATCTTCCTCGACCTCTACAACAACCGCGTCGAGGTGCTGTAGCGACCTTCACTCACTGTCCTTTCAAGTGTCTCGTGTGTTTCCACTCACACTCGCTGACTGGTTCACTCACACCACTGACACTCGCACACTTGGAGCGCAGAGGCTCGAGAACTTCCACGTCGTGCCCAACTTGCGCGTGCTCATGCTCGGGAAGAACCGACTGAAGACGATCGAGAACCTCGAGTGCCTCAAGAAGCTCGACGTCCTCGACTTGCACAGCAACGAGATCGACGTGATGCAGAACTTGAACGACTTGCGCGAGCTCCGCGTGCTCAACCTCGGCGGGAACCGCATCACTGCGCTCGAGAACATCGACAAGCTCACGCTCTTGACAGAGCTCAACCTACGGCGCAACCAGATCGAGCGCATCGGCGCCGTTGGGAAGCTCCCGTCGCTCCAGCGCATCTTCTTGTCGAACAACAAGATCGACGCCCTCGAGACGCTCGACCCGCTGCTGCTGGTGCGGAGCTCTCTCTCTCTCGTTCGCATCCATCCGTTCACATGCGCAGTCGCTCACTCCCTTGAGGCTGCTATCCTGACGACGCGCTGCGCTACTAGGTGACGTCGATCAGCGAGCTCCGACTCGATGGCAACGCGGTGTGCGAAGTGAACCCGAGCGAGTACCGCGTCAAGATGATCCAGAGCTTCCCAGTGCTCAAGCACTTGGACTTGCGGCTGCTCAGCGACGCAGAGCGCAAAGAGGCCACTGCTCTCGCGTTGCAGCCAAACGCTGCAGCGAAAGAGCGCGACGAGGTCGAAGAAGCGCATCGCGCACATGCGATCGCGTGCGCAAAGACGCTCTGGGAGCAGCGCGCAAAGATCGCGAGTAGCGCGGCGCCAGTCTCGCGCTTGATGAGAGACCTCAGTGCCATGTCTACATCATCATGGGGCAGTAGCAGCAGCAGTAGCGCAAGCAAAGGCATGACAACAGCTCCAGCTGTCGCACCGAGCGCCACAAGCCCAGACGAGCGCGAGGTCAAGCCCACGAGCCGCGAAGACGCGACGGTGCACAACAACCAGACCGGGTTCTCCGAGATCGAAGTGCGCGGCGACTACCGCGTGCTCGTGATCTACGGCGACGCGCTCGAAGTGCTCGCGAGCGCCAAGATGCACGCGCTCGTGCACGCGATCACGTTCCGGTACGTGCCCATCGACAAGGTCGCCGCAGCAGCGACGGCGTCGTCGAGCACGAACCTCAAGCTCTTTGGGCGACTGCGGCGACTCAACTTTGCGCACAACGACGTGCAGTCGTTCGAGCAGCTCCTGTGGCTCGGGACGCTCGGCACGAAAGCCGAAGAGGTGTTCATTGCACACAACCCAGTCTGCTCAAAAGCGCTGCTCCGGCGCTTCCTTGGTGCTCGCATCAAGAACACACTGCGACTGAACGGCGAAGAGATCTCTGCGAGCGACCGGTACTTGGGCAAGCAGCTCTTTCCGAAAGCGAGTCACACGAAGGCAGCGACTGGCGAGTCGACAGCAACGACATCACTCACGGGCGCGAGCGTCGACTTGTCACTCAATGCAAAAGCGAAGGAGCCGCCGCTGCGGTCAGTCGCACGGCTTGGCGCCTGCAGCACGACTGCGCTGCTCGTGAACGACATCTTCTCTGCTGCGCACGACATCGAGCGAAAGGCAGCGGTGCGCTCCTCGCGTGATTGGAGACTCTGTGTGATGGCCACGCTTGCACGTACTCACGTCAGCACGTGCGTCTTCTCATGCCTCTGTGATGTGCGAGCGAGCAGATCCTCGACGACGCCTGGCATGGACTCCTTGCGTCCATCGTGCGCGTACGTTTGGTCGTCGAGAGGACCACGAGCGTCCATTGCGTGTGAGTACTGACTGTAGTGACCGATGTGTGCATGTGGGACTGCTGCTGCTGCTTTAGGAGACGCTGCAAGACATTGAGCGCCGCGACAGCTTCATGTCTGGCTGCCTTGAAGGACTCTGAGCTGCGCATGATAGCGAGCGAGAGAGAGCACGCGAGCAACAAACATGTACGATGCAGACGTGCATTCGATTGCGCTCGAGTCGATGCGACTAGTGGCACAAGAGAGAGAGAGAGAGAGAGTAGCAATGGATGCTCTACTCCTCCGTCTCCATCTTCTCGGCCTTGGCCGGCTTGACCTCGCCGCTCGCTTCCTTCTCCTGCTGGCGCAGCTTCATCCGTCGCAGCACCTTGTTCGAGACCTTCTTGACCGTCATCGTCGCGTCCTTCTTGGCTTTCTGAATGCGCGAATGGTCATGCAAAGAGAGAGTACAGTGTGTGAGAGTGCACGCACACATCGAGAGCGAGCGAATGCATGCACACGGACGCACCCGCTCGCGCTTCATCTGCAGCTTCTCCTTGCGCTCCTTCTCCTTCACGACCTGCTCCGTGACAATTGATTTGATTAGCGATGGATAGAGCGCAAGTGCGAGCATATGCGCACACACACAGGACGGACCTCGAGCTCGTACTGCGCCTTGATCTTGTTGCGGTTGTTCTTGCGCGACATCGTGGACCTCGAGCTGCTGCTTGAGTTGTGCCGTGTCTTCTTCTTGTGTGACTTCTTGTGACGCTTGAACGTTTGACTGGCAACGGCAGAGACACTATTATAGAGTATGCACTATTTTAGTCACAAGTAATTGCATGCAATCCTCGATTTTGTCACTATACACTAGACTCAATTGACACCAGATCAACCTCATGCACCGAGGACGTCGAGCAGCGCCGTCGCCGCGCTTCCGCGTCTCGTTCGCGGCGCGCAACCTCCGGTAAAGTCGCGCTTACTGTTAGCAATGCTTGCTGCAGCTGCGCACGCTACACTAAGCACTGAATCGTGCACGTGCTGTTAGCTCCACGCTCGCAGGTGTCGCACTTGGCATCACGATCGGCTCGGTGAGCGTGCTGGTTGCGCTCGGAAAGCACAATGACAATGACACTACGTCGGTAGTAGAACGCCGCACGCACAAGCAGCCAAGTGACGCACTGCAGCACGAAGCGCTGCGCTACGGCGCGCCATCGACTGCGAACGTGCTCGTGCGCGCTGGCTACGTCGCGTCGTACGACTACAGGTGCGAATGGCGCCATGGACTGCAACACGAGTAGACGCACTGCAGGAGCAGCTACGCTCACCAACGAATACGACCGCATCTGCATCTGTATCTGCACCGTTACTCAGAACGCGGAATGCGTCGTGGGTGCTCGAGCACTTGACGAAAGACTCGCTGCGCGTCTTGGACACGAGCGACAGCGACGACGCGCCGTCAGCAGATCGCACCAAGTCGAGCTTTGCGACTGATGCGCTCGTGCCAGCGCCGTTCCGCGTCCATCCGAACGTGTTCCTCAAGAGCGGCTACGACAAAGGGCACTTGGCACCAGCACGTACGTACACGACGATCCAGCGCAACGCATTCAGGACTGACGCACGCCGTGTGTCTTGGATCGAGCAGGCGACATGGCGACGTCGCAGCACGCGATGGACGAGAGCTTCCTCATGACGAACGTCTCGCCGCAGGTCGGCGTCGGCTTCAATCGCGGCTACTGGGCTCGCCTCGAGGGCTTTGTGCGCCACCTCACGCGCCACTTTGACGACGTCTACGTCGTCACTGGGCCGCTCTTCCTCCCCACGGTGCGTCCTGTGTGCAGTCCACACTCACTCGCACCATCACTCACTGTCCAACATACCTCCACAACAACACACGTAGCAAAGTAAAAAGACTGGCGCGTACCACGTCAAGTACGCACTCGTGGGGACGCCGCCTGACGCTGTGGCCGTGCCGACGCACTTTTTCAAAGTCGTGCTCGTGCGCACGCGTGGCGGCGCGTTCGCGACTGCGGGCTTCGTGCTCCCGAACCGAGCGATCAGCGAGAAGCAGGCGCTCACGACCTTCCTCACGCCCATCGACGCGATCGAGAAGGCCGCAGGCTTGCTCTTCTTTGACAAAGTGCGTCCATTGTCTCTGCTCACTAGTGCTGACTGCTCGCTGTGACTCGGACGCTCACGTGGATGTGGGTCTGCTCGTGCGCTAGCTGAGCTCGGTCGAGAAGCGCGAGCTGTGCAACGAGACCGCGTGCTCGCTCGCGAAAGCGTACCGGCGCGCAGTCGACAAGTAGAGACGCAAGTCAATCGAGAAGACGCTGTCAGGTGCAGTTCGTTCATTCGTTCCTACGACCTGCGACGCAAGGCTTCGACTGCTCCGAGCTAGCGCTGCGCAGGCGGCTGCTGGCCTGGCGGCGGACGGTTCTGGTAGTACTGCGGAGCAGGGGCGCCGTAGCCCTGTGCGTGATACGGATCTGCCATCGCAGGGTACGCGCCGTACTGCATCGGCGGCGCTTGCGCCATCTGCTGCGGCGCGTACTGCCCTGGCATCGCAGCGTACATCGGCATAGCGTACGTCGGCACTGGCGCAGGCATGACAGGCGCCATGTTGGCGTAGCCGCCGGCCATGTTGCTGCCGCCGCCGCCCGCGCGCGAGCCGCCTTGCGACGCCAAGTTGCACGTTGTGGTGCGGCCCTAGCGTCATACAGAGAGAGCGAGAGACGTGAGCCACCAGTGTTGACAGCGCCACTCGAATCGACAAGTGCATGGACGTACGTCAATGATCTTCTGCGGCTGCTGGAGCGCGAGGTCCGCCGACGCCTTGTGCTTGAACGTGATGAAGCCAAAGCCCTTGCTCTTGCCGGTCGCACGGTCGCGCGCGATCATCGCTTCGTCCAAGTCGCCGTACTTGACAAACTCGGCGTAGAACATGTCGTCTGTCGTGTTCCACGACAGCCCGCGCACAAAGAGCTTGCGCTCCGACTCGTCCGAGTAGCCGCTGCTGCTGCTCGCGTTGTTTGCGCTCGCTGGCGCAGACGCGTACATCTGCTGCTGCTGCGGTGCAGCTGCAGGTGCAGCGTACTGCTGTGGTGCACTCGCGCTGCGGTGCGACTGCTGCTGGTGGTGGCCGTGGTGGTGGTGGCTGCCTCCCGACTGGTGGTGCTCGTCTGCGTTCGCACGCATCGCTGCCAAGTTGCACGTCGCGCGGCGGCCCTAGACATCCATAGGACCATCAAGCAGTGTCTGTGAGCGACTGCGTGGCGCATGAGCTATCTCAACACGCTCGGTACGTACGTTGATGTCGATCGTCTGCTGCTCGACTGCGCGCTGCGCTGCTTCCATGTCGACGAACGTGACAAAGCCGTAGCCTTTCGACTTGCTCGTGGCTTTGTCGTAGATCACAGCGGCTTCTTCGACGGCGCCGAACGTGCTGAACGTGTCCTGGAGCGTCTCGCTCGTGGCTTCCCACGCGAGGCCGCGCACAAAGATCTTGCGATGCGCGATGTCGGTGCTCGCGACGGCCTTGATTTCATTGAGAATGTTCGAGTACTGAGACGCGCTGTGAGGGAGCGACCGAGAGAGAGAGGGACGCAGCATATGCAGACACACACGCAGGCGAGCGGTCGTGGCGCAGCAGCCAAGCAGACACAAAAGCAGACGCATGGCGATGGAGACCACGGGCGAGCGCACGCAGACGGCAGACGGATCGATCGATCGATCGAGAGACAGAGAGAGAGCGATGGCAGCACAAGACACAACAAACGACGACGATCAACACCTCGCACACGCCATCTCACGACCGCAGCAGCAAACAACTCGAGACAGAGCAAACGCGCACGCCGCTGCCACTCGACAGACAGACTGACTGGCTGGGCGTCTCTCCTTCCATCTCGCGATCGCACTCGGACGAGAACAAGCGGGAAGGAGGAGACGCGCACCACCACAGCACGCACTCGCACAGACACACATAACAGGCGCAAGCAGTCGATCACGAGCATATACAGAGACGTACGCGCTAGCGAGGATCGCAATGAGCTGCTCGCGCGAGAACGGCTCGAGGAGCTTGACAACGCGCTGCTTCTCTTCTGCGAGCTGGAGCGAGAGGACGTTCGTGTCCGCGCTGGCGCTGCTGCTGCTGCTGTCGGTGCTTGTAGTCGTAGTCGTGGTAGAGGATGCAGTCGCGGCAGGGGTCTCGCTCGCAGCGGCCGCGGCTTCCGCCACTTCTTCGAGCTTGCGCTTCTTGTGCTGCTCCGTGTCGCTCATGCTGCTGCTTGTGGTCTTGCTGCTTGTGCTCGTGTGTTGCTTCTCAGTGTCGTCGTCGATGCGCTGGTTGGTGGAACCGACGCTTCCAGTAATCTCATTTTCGCCAATCGTTGGCAGATGTGCGCATTTTCAACCTATCAAAAGTCTATATCAAGATGTAGCAAAATATTTTAGCGAATAAGAAGTGGGAGAGTTGCAATGAAGCAACCAAGTCGGCTATCTATCGCAGCTCAAACAGCGAGTTGCAAGATACGAGACACTACAAAAGTACCGCCGCCGCTTCGAGCTTCAAGACCAGAGCGATGTCGTCGTCGATGGCGTCCGCGACGAGCAGCAGCAGCGCACGAAAGCCGGCGGCGCTGGGCTTGCCGCCTGCAGCGCCAGTGCGGTTCCCAGAAGGCGGCACCGAAGTCGTCGTGAAGCGCAACCAGTCCAAGTACGACTTTGTCAAAGTGCGCGTCTGGGTCGGCGACCACTTTTACGTCCTCTCGCGCTACTTGGTCTGTCGCGCGCTCGTGAGCACCAAGGTGCGTCGCTTGTGTTGCTTGCTTGGATAGCCTGGTGCTCGTTATCAACAGCCAAGACGCTAAGCATGCGTTGCCATGGACTGACTGACTCAATGCACGTCTACGAGCAGATCAACTCCAAGGATGCAGTGCAGATCTCGCTCGACCTCAAGCGCGTACGTACGAGCACCTCCGTTCACTACAACTGAGTACTCACGCGCTCCCATTCACACTCACTCACTCACTCGCTCGCTTCTGTTGATCTCGATGGTCCTTAGACGCTCGTGGATCTCGGACTCACCGACATTGTGCAGGAGCAGTTCGAGGACTTTCTCTACAAGACCATGCTCGTGTTTGGCTACGGCGAGGCGCACATCTCATGCTACCGGATGATGTCGAGGTCCGCTCCGCTCTCTCGTGTGTGCTTTCGACCAGCTCATTCGTGTACAAAGGTCGCTCTAACGCGCTTCGCTACGTCTGCAGCTTCCATCGCAACCGCGTGCCGCTGCTCATTATCCTCGCAGGAACGTCCTGCACTGGCAAGTCGACGCTCGCGACCAAGGTCCGTGCCTCTATCGCTCACTGCCATGTTCTCTCATGGCGCTGGATCTCTCACGTCCATGCCATGTTGTATGTCAACGACAGCTCGCGGACCGTCTCAACCTCTCGAGCGTCCTCCAGACCGACCTCATCTTCGAGCTCATGTGCAACTTCTCTGGGTACGAACGAACTGACCATCGCTTTGACTCGGCGCTTGCTGCAGCTAGTGACTCTCACACACCTTCCACTCACACTCTCTCACACGCTCTCGCTTCTGTCGCTGCAGCCGCAAAGAGACGCTGTACTACAGCGACGAGTTCGCGTCCACAGACGAGCTCCTGCACGAGTACGCGAGCGACTGCGCAGTCGTGCGCAAGGGCGTGACGTCGGACATTGACAAGTGCTTGAAAGAGGGCAAGTCGCTCATTGTCGAGGGCTTCCACATCGACCCGCGGCTGTACCAGCGCGAAGTCGCCGTGCAAGCGACCCACGCTGGATCCGGCGCACCGAGCGGCTTCTCGGGCATTGTCGTGCCGTTCCTCCTTACGCTCGACGAGTCGAGCCACAGGAACTTCATGACGAACAGTCCGGACCCGCGGTATCGCACGGACGCGGCGCAGCGCTTTGGCTTTTCGAACCTCCAGCGCGTGCAAGAGTACTTGTGCGCACACGCGAGCGAGCCGGGCATGACGCCGTTCCTGGAGATCCCGATCAACCTCCACTCGTTCCACGACACGCTCGACTTGCTCCACGACATTGTGCTCCAGCGCATCGAAGAGGAGTACGTCCTGAACCACAGCAGCAGCAGTGCGGGTCAGCAACCGTCGCCTCCGAAAGGCTCACCGACCAAGCGCGAGAGCTCGGGTGCGTAGGTTGTTCATCCTGTATGGACACACGTACACATGATGGAGGGATCGAGCGGAACGAGAAGACGCACGTGACAGCAGTGTAAACATGAGGATGTCTAGGATATGTTGGTTTTGTTGATGCTGGTCGTCCAGTATCCGCTGCATGTCCAACGAGGTGGTACAAAAGACCTTGAAATATTGGACAGCAGTGGCTGGTTGGCGCCTGGATACTCGCGAGCGGCGACGTACGAAGCGTCACGAGTGCGATCAATCAATGGTCGAGTGTCGCAAGCATGAGCGCCGCTCGTCAACATCGCGTTGCTCGTGATACCCCTCGGCGCCGCAGCCATTAGTCCATTTGCGCACTTGCACGGACGATGGCGTCGACATCATCGCACCACCACCACCACCACCACCTGCGCGTCGCGCCGGTGCTCCCGCCGCAGTACTCGGCGCGGCTCTTCCGGTCGTCGTTCACGACGTGCTGCTCGGTCTACCTCGCGCTCTCGCACGAGCTCTGGACGTGCGCCGCGATGGCGCTCGTCGTGCTCCTCACGTCGCTCAACTACTGGCGCCACCCTGTGCACGGTTGGCGCCGCACAGTCGACATGACAGCCGTGTTTGTCGGCATGGCGTACCACATCTACTGCAGCGCGTTCTGCGAGCAGCGCATCTACCAAGTCTTCTACCTCCTCTTCGTGCTCAAGACCGCGTACTGCTACATGCGCGCACGCGACGCACCCGACAAAGACACATCGTCGGCGTGGCACTGCGGCGTGCACGTCGTCGGGAACGTCGCCAACATGCTGCTCTACACCGGCTTGGCCGCGACCGTGTGAGATCATCCTTGGCTCCTCGATTTCTGTCTCCGTACCATAGTAAATCAAAGTCTATTCGTTCTCAATCCGTCTGTTTGCTCTCTATCTACTGCGCGCGCGACGACGCAAAGCCCGAGCGCTCAATGCGTGCGATCGCATCGAGCGTCCACTCGTTCACGCGCTCTTTCGATAGCGCCACGCAGTCGCACGTAATGCCGACGCTGTATGTCACGGACGTACGACCCGTCGTTGGGCACACGTACGTGTCCGTGAGCTCGAACGTGAGCGCAACTGGCTCTGGGAAGCACGCGCGCACGATCGCCGCCATCTTGGCTTCCGTGAAGCCATCGTGGGTCCAGAAGCTCATGCCGCGCGTCCACGTGAGCGGAAAGCACGCGCGCACACCGAGTCCTTCGCGACAGAAGACGTGCGAGAGACTGTCAGGCGTCCAGAACGCCTGCTCCTTGAGCTTGTAGCCGACCGAGTAGTACCCGAGCACTGCGAGCTCCTGGACAGGGCACAAGTGCACGCTGCGCGCAATGAAGCCGGCTGCAGCAGCGCAGTGCGCGACTTGCCACGTGTCGCCAAACGCTCGAGGCTTTGTGTCGAGCGGCGTGCCGCCTTGGCCAGCGCAGAGCGTGACCCAGACGAGACCATCTTGCGCAAGGACGTCCTGAGCGCTGACAAAGAACTCGCGCAGGAGCTGGCGATGGCGGTGGATCTTGTTGCGCTTGCTCCCGCCTTCTGCGTAGTGCGGGAAGTTGAACACGATACGATCAAACAGTAGTGCTGGAGTGGTGATCGTGACGGCGTCTGCTGTAGCGCTCGCCCTCGTGTGCAGCAGCGCCGGGTACTGCTGGAGCTTGGTCGCGTTCACGTCGTGCACAACGCGCACGCCGCCGTTGTGGAGCTCGTCGAGGATCACGCCCGAGTTTGGGTACATCTGCAGCAGCTCGTCGTGCGTGTCGAGCGATGTCGCTGTCAGTGCGACTGCGCCACTTGCAATCGCGTCCGTGTTGCTCCGCAGGAACGCACGCGCGAACGAGAAGTTGCCGTCACCAACGACGAGCACGCGGTGCGCTTCGCCATTTGGCTTTGAGTGGAAGAGCCCGAGGTTCGTGAGGTCGCCGACGCTCGTGTCACGCGAGTGCGTGGATGCGGACGCCATGTGCGCGCTCGAGAGAAAGCGATGGCGAGACGCAGTCGCGGTCCACAAGCAGCAGCGAGAGCTGTGCGCGAGCAGCCAGCGGATGTTCATTTCATCTGGCAGTCGTTGGCGCCATCGTTGGTTTTTTGTAATTTTGGTTTTTGATAGTACAGTGAGGGAGTCACTGAACTCGGCTTTTGTATGCTGAAAAATGACTTGGTTTCAGTAGGAGTCACTGAACTTGCTTTTTGTATGCGCTTAAGTACTTGAGCTCAGTAAGGGAACTACTATTGTGCCGCTCACAGTACTTCATATTGCACTTTAAAACTGCGAAGCGCAGTTTTACTGAAACAATGAGTGATTGTCAGAAATCAGTCTCGGTTTGGTACAGACATCTCTCTCATTTTGATACCCCGGGCATTTTCGATATCCTTTCAAACATGATCTGTTTTAGTCAAAGCACCAGCACCACACAAATCAATGGCGCCGCGAGCAGCAAGCGCCAAGATCAGCTCGCTCGCAGCAACAGAACCACAACAGACGCAATGACGACGCACGTGCGGCTGAAAGAGCGACAGAAGCAGCAAATCCGAGCGCACAAGGCCAGCAATCCTGCACTGACGCACAATGAACTTGCAGTCTGGACGTGCAGCGAATTTCGCCTGCCCAAGCCGCCAAGCCGGCTCACCATCATCCGCACGCTGCGCGCCACCGACAAACTGCGGCTCGACGCCAAGACCGTGCACCGCGTCGCGTCTCAAGAGCTCGAAGACGAGCTGCTGTGCTGGGTGCGGCAGTGTGAAGCGCTGCTGCTGCCAATCTCGACCGGCGCCACCACACGCACCAAGGCGGCCTAGCTGCGTGACCGCATCGCAGCAAACCGCAGAGCAACTCAACGTCAACTACGAGTCGACTGCGAAGGGCTGGATGACAAGCGATCTGTTCGCTCGCTGGCTCGATCTCCTCAACATGCGCATGGCGCTGGAAGATCGGGGCATCCTGCTCCTTGTCGATAACGTCTCGTCGCACAAGTGCGACACCACCCTCTCGCACGTACGCGTCAGCATGCTGCCGCCAAATACGACCGCACACCTCCAGCCAAACGATGCCGGCATCATTCGAGCATTTAAAGCAGCAGTTGCGCGCATCAAAACGCAGCACACACTCGATCGCCTCGACCGCGCGATCGAGCTAGGCAGCCAACTAGACGCTTGCGCCACACAAGATTTGTTTCAGGTCGATGTACTGCAGGTAACGAGGTGGGCACAGTGTGCATGGGAGACAGTGACACGAACCGCTATAGCTAATTGCTGGCGTCACACACGCATCGTCGACGACGATGTGTACGAGCTAGCAGACAGTTTAGACCGCATGCGCCTGACGCCGCCGTCAATGCGGGCGCTTCTCAATTGACTCCCTCTTTGTCTTTATCACTGTGCCATTCGCCTATCCTACCAAACTTAATATCTTTGAACTCGAATTTGGGGGTATCAAAATGAGAGATCTGTCTGTAGTACGAAGTCGAAGAGATCGAAGAGTGAGCCTAGTAACACCACTGACAAATCAAAGTGATCGTTGTCGCCAATTTAGACAATGTCGAATTCGTTTTTTTACACCTGTAAAAAAAGGAAAGAGTATGTCGAAAATGATTTTCACTAGCGATCATTTTGTTTTGTGGTGAAGAAAACTTGCGTTTTCTCTGTAAATATAGCGTTTTTGAGGTTCAAACTTATACTAGCAGATACAGCTCCATTAAATTTACCGAAATCGCTCATAACTTTTTTCTACTCAAGGTTTTTTTTAATATCGGACAGTACCAGCGTGTAGAGGAGATTGCGCAGATTTCAAAAATGGTGCTGGTTGCGTTTTCGAACTTAGGCGTTAACGATCATTAGTACCTCCCAATCACTCCTGAAATCGAGCCCGATAAAGTTTATGTTGGGAAAGACGCGAGGATGGTTGACATCGAAGTTCGAATAAACGTCTTTGAGACCCCGAATTACTTTGGTCTAACCTCCGATTTAGTGTAGGCGGGATTTTGCCTATCACACGTGTTTTCTAGGCACTGTTTGAAAACCGATACAAACTCAGTCACCGATCGTTCGAATCGAATATAGGAATGTCCTCAATACATGTCGAACCCGTAGGGGTTTGTTGTCGCGATTTGAAGCCCGATAGTAAAGCGAGTTACGCGAGCCTTGCGCAAGACTCCCTTTTCGCAGACCTTGTTCACATCGAGCGTCGCCGCGTGCGTCTTCTCTTTGTCGTTGAGCATGCTTCTCGTGTCCTTATGCTGCTCGTGTGTGTGTTGTGTCAACCCTGTGAAAAGACACTGTGCGCCACAGAGGATACATGCGTGCAAAGGTTTCCGAAAGTGGACGACGGAGCAAATACCGATGATAGACTCGAGTTCACTAAGAAACGAAGCAGGAAGGATTTGCGATAGTGAAAAACCACGGAAAAGATGAAATAGGCTTGCGTTCACTAGACTCTGAACCAGTCTATTTGATATCTGATAGTGACAAAAGCGAAAAACAGACATAAAAAGGGCAAAATTAGACACACATCTTGTTTTTTGCATACGCGCGGCAGATTTTTTGAAATCTGCCGCGCCTAAAAAAAATACTCTCGTATATAAGCACCACTTAAAATTTTAAGAGAAACATTTTTAATGTATACTTTTTTGCTACCCAATTCACATCGTCGCTCTTACGTGTACCACATATACCAATGTGTACCACACACCGCGGTGATCAACGGCGTCGCAGACCAATGCACCCGCTCACAGTGGTGCATTGTAGACGAAGAGATCGTCCTTGTCGGGTCGTTCAACTGTTCACACGGAACGTCGAGGTGGTCATGGCGATTCGCGACGACGAAGTCGCCGGGACGCTTGGCTTTGCCTTTCGCCGTCAATGGCGTGCAAGCTTTGACGTCCTAGAGTGCTACCTACCAGGCCTAGAGACGCCGCTCGAGCCCGAGCCCGAGCACTGTGCGCGCGAGGCCAAATTGGCACAAGCCACGCTGACGCAGAAGTGCGCGACACAAGCAACCACCACGCTCACGTGGAAGCGGGCTCTGGGCATTACAACAACAACGAACAGCAGACAGAAGGACGATGCCATGCGTGCGGTCACGGCAGCGCCGCCGCGTGCGTCGCCAGGCTGAAGCAGCTCGAAGCGGAGGTGCTCAAGCTCACCACTCAACTCGCCAAGTTGAACCTCGACATCGTCAACGAAAGAGTCGCCACTGCGGTAGCAACAGCAGCAGCGAGCCAGCGTTCAACGACAGGGCTCGAGATCTGGTGGAAGGTGCTGATCGCACCACAGGCGTGCACTCGCTCTCCACGATCCTGAGCAACAACGAGAACTGGCTGCTCGCGCTACTGACGCGCGCAACGAAGCGGCTGCGCATCTTGATCTATTGTTTGACGTCGCTCAACTTCCTCAAAACGCTCAACGCCATCGCAACGCGTGTCGAGATCTCTCTTGAAGTCGTCGCGGACAAGGCAATGGCGTGCTGTCCGAGTCCCGAGTCGCGGACCTGCACGAGAACATCAACCTCCGCACACTCCCTCGACGCCTCCACGCCAAAGTCGCTGTGATCGACGACAGCGTCGTGGTGGTCGGCTCGCAAAACTGGACAAACAGCGGCACATACGAGAACGTCGAGATCGGGCTAGCTACGAACCATCCTGGAGCAGTCGGAGGTATCGCTGCTCACTTCGAGGCTCTACGACCGTACACGCTACCGCTGGATCGCGAAGCATTGAAGCAGCGGCGCGCGCTCCCGTGTCAGTGCTGCAAATGCAGCCGGCCCCAGCGACAGCGTGCGTCAACGGTGAACGTTACTGTCCAGACGTAGTGAACGCTTCGCACACAGCTCACGCAAGCAAGCGATGCAAGCACAGACGCCTCCCACACGTCTCGGTCGTCGCGGATGTCGGCTGTAGCCTCGGCTACTAGCGCAGGGTAGTGCGCGTGCAGCCACCGCACGATCTCGTAGTGCCGCGCATTCAGCGCGTGGTGCACGGCGTCAACTGTGGCGCCTTCAGTCAGAGCCTTTTCGGTTTGTGGTCCCATATGAACCAAGTGTGTATGATCATATCCTGCGTTCACACCCGTGCATGTGTCTCGTTCATTGCGACGGCGCATGCGAGAACCACTGGTACCAGAGCAGCGCAAGCACGAGCACAACGAGCGACGGCACGAGCAGCGTCACGACGCGGCGCTCTTGCGCTGACGCAGGCGGCAATGCTGCTGCGCTCTCGCTGTCGTCAGATGCACTCGTCGTCGTCGTCGCGGAGCTTGTGCTGTTGCTGCCAGTGCTGCTCGTGATGCGCGTCGTCGTAGTCGTCGTTGTCGTTGTCGCGCTCCCATTCCTCTTCTCTTCACGCTGCCGGAGCTGTACGTAGACACAGAACGAACGAGTCATCGATCGCTCAGTCGCGACGCGCTCATACGATCCCCACACATCCAGACACACAAAGCGCACCGTGAGCTCGATCTCGTCGATGCGCACGCGCATTTGCCATGGCACAGCGACTTGCTGCCGTTCGAGCTCGTCAATGAGAATCTGCCGCAGCGCGAGGAACTTCCTGTACTGCGTCACGACCTGCTCGCCAAACTCGTCGTCGCGCTTCGCACGCGCGTGAGCGAGCTGGAGCTCGTCGTCGATCGCATACAATCGTGCAAGCAAGTCGCGGATCTTTGGCGACGCATGCGCTTCGAGGGCTCCGAGTCCTTGCGTGAGCAGCGACGTGCGCTCAGTCGTCGTCATGTGGTCGGTCAATCGGAGCTGCTGCTGCTGCTGCTGTTGAGCTGCTCGTGATGATGCGGAAATGACGAAATGCGTGCATCCACAAAACTCAGCGTCATCGTCAACTGCCGCATCGAGATGTGAAGGAAGGAAGGAGCGATTGCTAAGGAGAGCGTAAAGCGGTGACACTGGCTGATGCATGGGCAGCTGAGCGATACGTGCATGGGCATGTGCTACGTTCACAGCGACGGCGCGTGCGCGAACCACTGGTAGCACAATAGTGCGAGCACTAGTGCAACGAGAGATGGCACGAGCAGCGTCACGACGCGGCGCTCTTGAGCAGACGCGGGCGGTAATGTTGCTGCTGCGCTCTCGTTCTCGTCGCGCTGGGACTCACTCGATGTCGTTGTCGCTGAACTCGTGCTGTTGCTGCCAGTGCTGCTAGTGATGCGCGTCGTCGCCATTGGTGTTGTTGTCGTCGTGCTTGTCGTCGCATTCCCTTTCCTCTTCTTGTCTTCGCGCTCTCGGCGCTGTCGGAGCTGTACGTACACAGAGAGAACGAGCCAGCGATCACTCAATCGCGACGCGCTCATGCGATCCACGCGCACCAAGACACAGGCAAACGCACCAGGAACTCCATCTCGTCAACGCACAAGCGCAAATGCCATGGCACAGCGACTTGCCGATCCAGGAACTCGTCAACGAGGATCCGCCGCAGCGCGAGGAACTTCCGGTACTGCGTCACGACGTGCTCGCGATACTCGTCATCACGCTTGACTCGCATATGTGCGCGCTGGAGCTCGTCGTCGATCGCATACAGACGCGCGATCAAGTCGCGGATCTTTGGCGACGCATGGGCTTCGAGCGGCGCGAGTCCTTGCGTGAGCAGCGACTTGCGCTCGAGCATCTTGTGATCTCGGAGCTGCTCGATGTGGAAATGACGAAACACGAGCACACATCGTCAAGCAACAGCATCAACCGCTGCCACGTCACGATGCGAAGGACGGAGCGAGCGCCAGAGCGAGCTGGTAGTAGCGACAACAGCCCCTCACTCATACGTGCATGGGTACAAAGTCCAAGTCCGTTGATCAACCAAACAGATCCATTGTTGCATTGTGTGTGTACATTCGCACTCAAGCTAGCGCTTAGAGCTCGACAACGTCGTTCCGGCGCTGGCCGTAGCCCGCGCGCTCGTCTGCGATGTAGTGGTTCGCTGCCGTGCGACGGCTGTCGTCGTACGGCCGCGCGTCGTAGCTGCTGCGCGCCGACTCTTGCATGTGCGTGCCCGAGCGCAAGCGGATCTCGTCGCCAAACTTCTCGTCGTCGATCGCGTACTCGTTGCCCGTGTTGATGTACGGACTGCGCTGCTGCGGCTGCGTCTGCGGCGTCGGCACTTGCTGCGGCTTGTGCTGCGGCTGGCTCGACCGCGCACTCGACTGAGCTTGAACTTGCTGCTGCGCGTGGCGGTCCTTTTGCTGCGGCGTGTCGTCTTTGAAGTACTCCTGGGCGGTCTGCTCGTCGTCCTCGTCAAACTTGGCGTCGCGCTGGAGCTGGTACTTCTTCCAGAACGTGTACAGCGACCGGATCATGAGCAGGAAGAGCACAAAGAGGTTGAGTCCGACGATCGCGAGCGAGATGCCGTTCTGGAGCTCCGATGGGAAGCCGTCAGCGGTCGAGGCGCTGATCAAGAAGAACGTGAGCACGAGGACCGCGATCTTCATGATCGTGACAAAGCTCGTGGTCGTCTGGACAAAGCGTGAGTGGTGCGGCGACTGGATCTCGAGGTAGAAGAAGAACAGGACGTGGCACGCAAGGATGACAGAGACTTGGTACGTCGCTTCGGTGCCGACGTAGCCCGTGGCGCAGCCCGTGACGAGCGCGAGCATCATCTTGGGCGCAAAGAAGAACCGGTTCTTGAACTTGTACTCGTCGTAGAGCGGTCCGTAGCGCATGTTCACGGTCTTCTTCATGTGCGCGACTGTGCCGACGTCTTTGATCTCGTCCTCGTGCTTGCGCACGACAAAGTAGCCGTAGACCATGATCCCAATCGCGATGAAGAGGAGCGAGAGCGCCGCGAGGATGCACTTGGGGTCCGTCGGCTTGTCCAGCTTGACCGAGTGGTAGATCTGGTACGTCCCAGTCACGCCGATCGTGTACTGCGAGAGGATGACAATGAGGAGCTGGAGACCGATCATCTTGTCAAAGAACTTGGCCATGAAGTCGGCGCGGTCCATGAACAGCCCCGAGGCAAAGTACGCGATCACAAAGAGCGCGAGCACGCCGCCCATGACGACGATCACGCCTGCGAGCGTGACGAGGAAGAGCATGTCCTCTTTGATCCCGAGCGTGCGCGAGTACTTGGCAATGCCCGAGTCCGGCTTCGTGACGTCGTCGGCCAAGCGCCGGTGCGCCATGCCAGGCGCCGTCGCCATCAAGCGGCGCGTCGTCGCGTCTGCGTCCGACGTGTTCGCGAGCTTACCGAACGGCAGGAACGTGAACGCTGATGGCGCCATTTGCTTGCCAAAGAGCGCGAGCGCAGCGGACTTGCCCTTGAGCTCGAGCTGGTTGATGAAGACTGCGAACTGGCAGATCTCCACGGTCACGACTGCGACGTTCGCGCCTGCTGCTGCGACCGACGCACCGGCAGCGCCAGCGCCACTCACGACGCTGCTCGCAACCGCTGCGATCGTGCTCATGACGACTGTCACGCCTGCAATGCTCTTGGACGTTGGGCCGAGGACGTTCCCAGCGAGCGTCGTGTCGTCCTTTGTGATCACACCGTTGATCTGGTCCGTCTCGCGCTCCTGCTTCTTCTCTTCGTCCGTCGTGCCGTTCACGAGCAGCGCCGAGCACGAGCACGACGCAAACGAGCCCTCGGACGCGTACGCGCACTGCTGCGTCGAGTTCATCGTCGCGTTCGAGAGAAAGACTGAGCTCGTGGTCGAGCGCTCCGTGAGCCGCGTCTTCATGGCCGACGGCATGAACGCGTCGAGCGCGTACTTGGCGTACACGTCCGACGCGAGGCCGTTGTTGCCGCCGTAGACCCACGCGCCGTTCGTGCACGCTGGGAACGAGCAGATCGAGACGCACGTCGAGCCAGTGATCACACCAACTGCGCCGCTGTAGATCACGCAGCTGCTCGCGGCAACTGCTGCCGAGACGTCCAGTGGCTTGGACCCGCACGTGATCCCAAGCGTCGTCCACTGGTTGTAGAACGTCTCGTCGCACGTGAACGAGTCCTCCGCCGTGAGACTCGTGCTGTTCGAGCTCGACGTCGCGTTCTCCGACGTCTGCGGACTCGCAGTCGAGTTACCGCTCGAGCCAGGCGACGGTGTTTTCGTCGATGAGCCGGGCGTCGACGTTGGCGTCGGCGTCGGTGTCGGCGTTGGCTTGGGCGTCGTCGTGCCGGCGTCAACTGTCTGGAGGAACCGCGACGCAGGCGCTTTCGTAGTCGCAGTCGGTGTTGTGCCAGCTGCGCCGCCGCCTGAGCCAGAAGTCGGTGCAGTGGTCACAGTTGGCGCTGTCGTCGCAGGCGACGGCGTCGTGGTCGAGCCAGACGGCGACTTGGTTGTTGGTGTCGGCGTCGTTGAGCCAGACGGCGCCTTGGTTGTCGGCTTGGGCGTCGAGCCTGCCGTGTCGGCGCCGCCACCAGACGAATCGGACCTGCTGCCGTTGCCGTTGTTGCCGCTGCCGTTCTTGTTCTTGTCTTTCGTGGTCGAGCCGACCGTCGGGTCGTTATCGGACGACGAGTCGGAGCTGCTCGCGCTGTTCTTCTTGCTCGTGGTCTTCTTCGCGACCTCCTTGATCGGGTTCGCGAGCGTCGACGACACGCGCGACTGCACGTACAGCGGACACGTCGTCGCCGCCATCTGCGCGCCGTGCGCCGTCGGGAGCTGCTCGAGAACTGCAGCGCTCACGACAGCGGCTGCGAGCGCGAGGAGCCGCGCTGCGGATACGCGCATTGTATCGACAGGTGATCGATCGAGGATCGATCGATGAGAGGGTGCTGGTCGTGTGCTGTCGGTAGTAGCGGCGGCAGTAGTATGGTGGTGGTGGTGGTCGCTCCTGTGCACACGCGCCACTCACTCACTCACTTACGCGCTTACTTTCTCAATCTCTCTCTTGCGTGAGAGCGAGAGCGAAAGTGGCGGGAGCGCAGTGTCGTCGTCGTCGAGCGCAAGAGATCGAGGTCGAGGTCGATCGATCAATCGAGAGAGAGAGAGACCGCTGGCCGATGAGGTCGCCTGCTCGTCGTCGTCGATCTCGTCGTTGACCGGAAGAAGCGTAAATGGCAACGGCAGAACGAGGAAACAACGAGCCGAGGCGCCCTAACCACAGCAAAAAAGAGTGGGTGCGAGGCTGATCGCAAATGCACACCTACGCAAGCCATTTCGAGAGCACAAAGCACACGCCGTGGACCACACAGACAGATGTTCAGAAACTGCAACCCTGAAGAGTCAGTCACAATGAGCAAACACAAATTCATTCTCTACTGGTTTTTGTTGTTGTTTTTGCGAGGCTTGTAGGTTTGCATGTATTCATCCACACCCGATGCACTCAGTCACTTGATCTCGATCGATCTCGCTCTTGAGCGTGGAGCGCTTTTGCACTCGTACTTCGTAGTATACTACATACAGGCGAACGCACATGGAGCGAGCGCTGTCTGTCTGTCCTCATTGTGGCGACACGCTGTAGAGGACCAACATATGAACTGCTCTATCGCTGCCAGCAAGGAGCAACTCGAAAAGCTGGAGCGCCGCACATTAGCTGCAATGACTCAACGAACGACCACCACTGCACAACGTTGTCACACGAGTCGAGTCGAGTCGAGTCAATCGGTCGGTCGGTCGATAGCGCCAGCCGTTGATCAGCCGAGCGGCACGCGAGTTCGTGCGTGCGTGCGTGCGAGCAAGGATTCTAGCAGCACAGCATACCTCAAACTCAATCTTGCGTCATGCGTCATGCGTCCATGCATCCATCTATTCATTCGAGACAGCTGACCCATAGGCGGTCGGTCGATCCATAGACGCACGCAGCAAGTACACATACGAGCAGCTGCAGCAGCAACACTTGCTTACGCACACACCTGCAGCGTGTCCAAACAGAGCCTGCTCAAACAACAACTCGCTGTGAGTGCGAACCAAGTGCTCCTGTGCACGACGACAACGACGGCATATGTGTGGTAATGGCTCTGTCTCATTCTCGTGAATTCATTTTGAACCGATTGCAGCCATCTCTTTTTTCAGCGTCGTGTGTCCATACGAACTTGGGTGGTCTACTCAAGTTCGGATGAGTCAAGAAATCCGAACTTGTGTGGTTACATCTCACCCATTCGATTCCAGAGTGGCTAAAACCACTTTATTTTTGGTAGAAAAGTGCTACTAAAGTGGCTCTTGCAACTTTATAAAATTAGTTATTTCAAACGAGCACCATTGCTTTTTTGTGGGTAAGTGCAACACTCTTGACCGAAAAGTGCAACTATCCGAACTGAATTCGAACTGGATGCTTGATCTGTACTTAGTGGTATCTTGAAATTTCAAGTAATATTACTTGATTTTGAGTAGGAAGTGATCGTAGCAATTCACTGTACTTTTTCACGTCTTTTTTGTATTGAAAAATACTGTAAAATGCTACGATCACTTCCTACTCAAAATCAATATACTCGTTTAGGTACGAAAACGTGCGCCACGCGAATCACCCGCTCATTTGTAGATTCGCCAGACGCTCGACAGATCTCTCGTACGTTCAGCTGTACCGCAATGTGCGCGCACGTGTGCACGCAGACGGCTGACACTCTCGCTTGTGCTCGCTTGTGGTTGTATGTGCAGGTCGATCTCTGAAACACGGATCTCTCGGCCGCGTGAAGCAGTGACCTGTGCGAACGAGGCGCAGCGTGTCGGAACGTCGCGCTCTACGTGTGAACGATCTCAGCTGCATGTACGTCTCTGGCGCGCTCGTTTGTCGACGTAGCTTGTGTCACGGGAGTGTGTTCCGTGACGTAGCTTACACGTGGTCTTACGAGGAAGCGATGGGGTGAAGCGCAGAGGAACTGCGCTGAACTCGGTATTTTCAACTCTGTTTTTGTATTGAGAACATGCATAGCGATGAAAGTGAGGGAGCTAACCTAATTAGTGAGCCCACTGATGGGACGACCATGGTCGTCAGAAATCAGGTTAGGCCACTAAATGGGATTCTGCTGTGCTCCTTCGTACTTAGCACAGCAGCCCCGTTACAGCTTGCGTGCACATTGACGACCGCGCGAACGTGTTTGCGCGTGTTGATGCGTGCAGGATGTCGCGAGCTCGCAAGCGCGCCGTCGATTGGATAGACTCGAGTGATGGTGCGTTGAAGCTGCGTTGCCTGAGGCGTTTGTGGAGCTGAAAGCGAACAGCAGGCGCTCACGCGTTCACATGCGTATGCGATTGTTTTCGCAGACGACGACCGAGTCGCAACCGACGATGCCGCTCGATTCGCCATCCCGTACGAGCCACTCAATGCGATCTGTACGTGCTCAGCGTGTGCGCATGTGCGCTGCCAGAGCGTGTGTGTCGACTCTTTGCTCACACCGTGCGATTCGTCTGTGCTGCACGTGCCATGAACAGCGAAAGAGCTCCGGCGGCGTCAGAACGGGAAGTCAGCGATCCGCGAGTGCTTGGCGCGAGGACGCGACATCGTCGACGAGAAGCCGCTACTGACGCCGGTGTTCTTCGACACGTGGGCTGCCTTCGACGCGGCGCTCGCGTCGTACTGCGCTGAGCACCGGGCAAACCTCCGGCGCAGAAGCTCGATCTCTGCAAGGACCCTTCTTTTAGGCTCTTGAACGCGTCCACGATGCGCTGGCGCTCGGCGCATGTCCACAAGCTGCTGTAGCTGAAGCCTTTGCGCGTAAGCGCCTTTGCTGACGACAGGTGGCCGTCGTGATGCCTAGCTGCATCTTTGGATTTTGGGGGAAAAATGAGACGTTTGAATAACTTATTGGGGACAGCCGGGACATTTGAATCGTATTTTGGGGACTCCCGAAAATACTTTTGACGGACCCGAAAATACTTTTCAGCTCTTGACTTATCTAGGGACATTTGGAACAGGTTAGGTTTTGCGCTTGAGGAAGCGTGCACACACGTGTGCGGCAACTTGTGTTGCAGGGAATGTGTTCCCGTAGCCTGGACGTTGTGTGAACAACAGGGCAGGTTCCAAACTAGTTCATTGAGTGGCTATAGTCCTACAACATGCATGCCTGAGTATTTCTATACTAAATGCAAGATAGCTCACTAAGTACCGTGAGGTACACGCGAGGCTTTTAGCTGTCTTGCTGTCCTGGCGGTGTCAACGTAGCGCAGGACTTCCTCCCACGTGAAAGTGTCCACAGACAAGTTCGTAAGTTCCTAAAAGTACACTCGCACTCCGATTTTGAGAGTCATTTGCTAATGCACTTGGTAGAAATACACACACTCTAGTCTTGTACAAATGTGGATGCGAATATGGCCCAAGTCTGTGCGCACTGCACCTCCTGATCTTGCTCAGTCTTGTAAATGTAAATGTGCGTGCTCTTCTCTCATCTCATGAACATTTGAAATCTACATTGTGCTGATTATATTCTATATTTCGAGTGCAATCCTAATCAAAGCAACACTACAGCAAATATGTTAGCTTTGACATGAGGAAGCCAGTATATCGAGCACAAATCCTGAATATCAAAGAAAGCATTAGTTTTAGCACTGTACCTCGTTTTCTTCTCGCTCGAGCTCGTTTGCCGTGTCAGTTATGTGCGCAACACAACACAGCATCCACCTCGAGCTCAATCATCAAGATTGATCAAGAGAAGGCATGTTCCAGATCCGCGTGCAAGCTCCTGCCGATGACGACGCGTCCTCGGCTGTGCAAGAGGCAAAGGTGGATGGCAGCGCGTATGTGCTGCAGCTCGCAGTCGGCGGAGCAGACGTCGATGGCAGTAACGACGACGAAGAGAAGCACGAGCCAGGCGCGACGTTCCTGACTGGGAATCCGCATGTGCGCGTGACGACTGGCAAGCTGCGGTTCTACCGCCCAGACCAGCCGTACAAGCGCGGCGCAAGTCCGATCGCGGCGCTCTCGAGCGCGTTCCAGCCACTGCCACATGAGCGCAACACGCTGCTGTGCATCGTGACCGTGCCGTCGCACATGTCGCCTGTCGAGCTGCTCGAGTTCCTCGCTGGCTTTCGGAGCGACATTGCGTCCGTGCGCGTGCTGCAGGACCCAGACCGGAGCAACTGCATGGCGCTGCTGCAGTTTGCAACGCAAGAGCGCGCAGACCAGTTCTACATGGTACGTTTAGTCGGATCTGCTCCTGGTGAGCGAGACTCTCATCAAGCACCAACGGACTGACGGACGCTGCGGCTCGAACGTCGTAGGCACACAACGGCACGTACTTCAACTCGATCGAGCAAGAGCGCTGCAAGATCGTGTTTGTCCGGAGCATCGCGTTCGACTCGGTCACAGACGCGTCGGACGCGAGCGAGCGCACAGACGGCGCTGCGCTCGCGAAGGCGTCTGCCTCGCACACGTTGTACCCGCTGCCGCCGCCTGGGATGACTGAGATCCCGACGTGCGCCGTGTGTCTCGATCGCCTCGATGCGTCTGCGTCCGGGATCCTCACGACGCTGTGCAACCACACGTTCCACTGCGACTGCCTCTTTCGGTGGGAAGGCTCGAGCTGCCCTGTGTGCCGCTACAGCCACGACGACATCACGTCGTCCTGCGAGGTACGACCTGCAGTGGCGGTAGCGCTTTAGACGAGTATGGATGCGAACGACTAACGTGCGGACTGGCGCAGGTCTGCCACACGACCGAGCACCTCTGGATCTGCTTGATCTGCGGTCACGTCGGCTGCGGTCGGTACTCGGGCGAGCACGCCAAGCAGCACTACCACGAGACGCTCCACACGTATTCGCTCGAGCTCGAGACGCAGCGCGTGTGGGACTACGCTGGCGACGGGTGCGTGCGCTGTCACGCGTCCTTCATCACTTGATAGAGCACGCAGATTGCGGCTAGGCGGTAGTTGGACACTCACGCGCGGCGCTTGTGATTCGGTAGGTACGTCCATCGCCTGATCCTGAACAAGCACGACGGCAAGTTTGTCGAGTTCCCGAGTCCGAGCTCCGTGAGCGGCGAGCGGTCGCAGATCCCACCGCCCACTGCCGCAGAGCAAGAGGAGGGCGAGCACCTGAAGCTCGAGAAGCTCGCAGTCGAGTACAACTTTCTCCTCAAGAGGTGCGGCTCAAGCGTGTCTGTGTGTGTGGCCAATGAGGGTGAGAGCGAGAGGGACGTACTGAACGACGTATGGGCTGATGGACGCAGTCAACTGGAGGAGCAGCGCCTGTTCTTTGAGCGCCGACTCGCGAGTGTGAGCGAGAGCGACGCGCGGCAGCTCGCGACGGCGCTCGAGAACGACAAGAAGCAGCTCAAGAAGGCGAACGAAGTGCTCGCGCAGAAAGCGCGCAAGCTCGAGGAAGAGCTCACGTTTGTTCGGTGCGTCTCTCGCGCTGACTGTCGATGGCATGGACACAACTTGGTGGTTTCTCACATGTATACAAATGTCTATATGTTTGTGTCCAGTGAGCTGAACAAGTCGCTGATCGAGAACCAAGCGCAGTGGAAAGAGCGCGTGCGGACTCTGGAAGAGAAGAACGCGCGCATGGAGCACGACACTGCGGTGCACATCGCGACGCTCGAAGCAGAGGTGCGTCCACTTGCGATACACAATGAGCGATAGATCAAGAGCAGACTCACTGAGCGTGAGCGCTCGCTCGGTCATCGTGACTGCAGGTGCGCGACCTGATGTTCTACATCGACACGCAGAGCAAAGTGGCGAACTCGATCCATCGAGACGACATCCAGGGCGGCACTGTGCAGATCCAAGAGAAGCCGCGGGAGGAGACAGCAGCGAGTGCATCGTCGTCTGCGAGTGCGCGACGGAAGGCCAAGTCCAAGAAGCGGTAGGTGCACACTTGCACTATGATATGCAAGGCAAGCGCCATGCACATGCACACAGCTACGAGCGCATGCATGCGTGGACGAATAGAGCAAGCAAGTGTCCTTAATCGGGTCGGTCGTTTGTATCGAGGTGATGACAAATTCTGCAACGATCATAGTCATTTCAAATGATTGATGCGAATCCTGACGCTTGGACACGTTGATGTGTATCATTGGCGTGACTGTGGCGACTGACGATCATGGCGAAGAAAGCTGCGGCGACGACCGCGCTGCAACGCAACACGAAGCGCATACTCGCGGCGCTGCATGCGAGCGACGTGGCGCAGCGCACGCAGACGCTCATTCGCGACTCGCCGCCGCTGCGCGTGCTCGGGCTCGACATCAACACGAACAGCACAGGCTACGCCGTGCTCTCGGCGCGCGGTCGTGTGTGCGAGTGGGGCCACATCCCGACTGCGCACCTCGCGAGCTCCGATATCCTCGGCATTGCGCATGCGATCGACACTGCGCTCGACGGTGTGCACAGCCGCGTCGCTGGCACAGACACAGAGCCAGCGTGGGTCGTCGGCATTGAGGACTTTATGCGCATGTACCGCTTCGGGCGGTTCCACAACAAGGGCATCTTCCAGCTCGCGCAGCTCAACGGCATCGTGTCGTACACGTGCTGGCAGCGCTTTCGCGGCGCGCCACCGACGCACACGCACCCGAGTGCTGCGCGCGGCTTCTTCAACATCGCTGCGAGCAAGAAAGGAGCGAGTGCGAAAGCTGGCGAGTCGGACATCAAAGCGCAGGTCATGGCGTTCGTGCAGCAGCAGCAACCGCAGCTCTTTGCTTCGACGGATGCCACTGAACCGCATGAGATCTTTGCGCGCACGCGCACTGGCGCGTACTCGGACGCTGCGTTTGACGTCGCAGATGCGTACGTCGTTGCTGCGTTCACGCGCTGGCGGCACTTTCACGACCAGCTCGTGCATGACGCAGCGCTTGCAGCAGACTTTGGAGACGCGTACATGGCGCTCACGACTGCGCACGCTGCTGGTCGCAAGAGCGCGACGCAGACAGCCGAGGAGCGCGCACTCGCGAATATGGACGCTGCTGCGACGCGCACGTACCTCTCGACGCTCTTTGTCCACGGCATTGACGAGTGGATCAAGTCGGCGCCGCATGAGCTCGCGCCGTAGTTGTGAGCTATTGACGAGCAGCTCATTCCCTCGAGACGAGCAGCTACAGAGCGAGCAAAGGCGAGTCATAGATGGAGATAAGATAGAGTGTATAGAGGTGTGCTACGCGCTACTACTACGAAGACGAACGACGACGCCGTGGATGGATCTAGTGGAAGTCATGCTCGTTCGTCCAGACTTCGTCCGTGCGCTCGCGCTCGTAGTAGTCGTAGAGGTGGTCGGCGTCGAGCCCGAGCATCGGCTTCTCTTTGTGGATCGCCATCGACTCGACAAAGAGCTTGACGAGGCTGATGTTCGTGAGCAGCGGGATCGAAAAGTCGACGGCCGTGCGGCGGATGAGGTAGTTGTTCTTGATCTGCTTGCTCTCGCTGTTCGGGAGGTTCACGACCAAGTCGATCTTGCCGTCTTTGATGTACTGGAGCACGTTCTGCTCGGTCTCGTCCGTGTCGAGCGGGAACGCGAGCTTCGTCGACGGAATGTCGTACTTGGCGAGGAACGCGTGCGTCTTGTCGGTCGTGTACAGGTGGTACCCGAGCTCGTGCATCTTGTACGCCGCGTGGACAAACTCCTCGGTGAAGCCGTCCTGCATCGACAGGAGGATGTTCTTCTCCGGGAGCTTAAAGTTGGACGAGATGAGCGCCTTGAGGAACGCCTCGTGGTGGTTCTTCCCAAAGCACGCGACTTCGCCGGTCGACGCCATCTCGACGCCGAGGAGCGGGTCCGCGCCGCCAAGGCGCGTGTACGAGAACATCGGCGACTTGATGCCGACAAAGCCTTCGGGACGCACAGGGCCGTGGAGCGCGGGCAAGTTGTCCTGTTCGGTCGACTCGCCGACCATGACCTTGGTCGCTGCGCGGATAAAGTCGGCGCCAGTCGTCTTCGAGACGAACGGGAACGACCGCGACGCGCGCAAGTTGCACTCGATGATGCTCACGTCCGCGCCCTTGGCGAGGAACTGCGCGTTGAACGGACCCGAGATGTTGAGCGCCTTTGCGACCTTCTCGGCGATCGCCCGGATCTGGTTCTGGTAGAACGAGCTCGCTTCGACTGGCGGAAGAATGAGCGTCGCGTCGCCACTGTGCACACCGGCGTTCTCGACGTGCTCCGAGATCGCCGCGGCGATCACGACGCCGTCCTTCGCGACAGCGTCGAGCTCGAGCTCCTTCGCGCCTTCGACGAACTTGGTGATCACGACTGGGTGCTCGGGCGACACGTCAACAGCTTCGCCGAGCACGCGCTCGAGGTCGTCGCCGTTGTACACGACGTTCATCGCTGCGCCACTGAGCACGTACGACGGACGCACGAGGCACGGGTACCCCACGCGCGCAGCAAACTCGCGCGCGGCAGACATGCTCGTGAGCTCCTTCCACTCGGGCTGGCGCACGCCGGCTTCGTCCATGAGCTTCGAGAACTTGTACCGGTCCTCGGCGCTGTCAATCATGAGCGGGTGCGTCCCAAGCACCTTCACGCCAGCCTTGTGCAGCGGCAGCGCGAGGTTGTTTGGGATCTGGCCACCGACCGAGACCACGACACCGCGCGGCGACTCGCGGTCGTACACGTCCATCACGCGCTCCTTCGACAGCTCCTCAAAGTACAGCTGGTCGCACTCATCGTAGTCCGTGCTCACGGTCTCTGGGTTGTAGTTGATCATGACAGCGCGGTGGCCGAGCTTCCGCAGCGTCCGGATGCAGCTCACAGCGCACCAGTCAAACTCGACCGAGCTGCCAATGCGGTACGCGCCACTGCCGAGGACCACGACGCCGTCGTTCGGTGCCTGCGCTGCCACGTCGTGCTCGTCGCCGTTGTACGTCATGTACAAGTAGTTCGTCTGCGCAGGGTACTCGGCTGCGAGCGTGTCGATCTGCTTCACGCTCGGCTCGACGCCGAGGCTCTTGCGCTTGGCGCGCACGGCGTCGTCCGACGTCTTGAACATGCGCGCGAGCTGGCGGTCCGAGAACCCGAGCTTCTTCGCTTCGATCAAGTCCTCGCGCGTGATCGCGTCGACGCTCTTGCCCGAGAGGTTCACGTCGCAGTCCGCGATGCCCTGGAGACGGCTGAGGAACCACGTGTCGATCTTCGTGATCTCGTGGACTTCGTCGATCGTCAAGATGCCTTCGCGCAGCGCCGTCGCGATCTGGTAGATGCGGCGGTCCGTCGGGCGACCGAGCGCCTTGATGAGCTCGTCGCGACTGAGCTGCTCGTAGCGCGGCTCAAAGCCCTCGATCGACGGCTCGACCATGCGCAGCGCCTTCTGGATCGCCTCTTCAAAGTTCCGGGCGATCGACATGACTTCGCCGACGCTCTTCATCGACGACCCGATCTCCGTGCTCACGTGCTCAAACTTGGCCAAGTCCCAGCGCGGGATCTTCGCCACGCAGTAGTCGAGCGACGGCTCAAAGCACGCAGTCGTGGACTTGGTCACCGAGTTCTTGAGCTCTGGAAGGTTGATCCCGAGCGCGAGCTTCGCAGCGACGAACGCGAGCGGGTAGCCCGTGGCCTTGGACGCCAAGGCGCTCGAGCGCGAGAGCCGCGCGTTCACTTCGATGATGCAGTACTCCTCCGACTCGGGGTTCAACGCGTACTGGATGTTGCACTCGCCGACAATCCCGAGGTGGCGCACGACCTTGAGCGCCGTCTCACGGAGCATGTGGTACTCGCTGTTCGAGAGCGTCTGCGACGGCGCCACGACGATCGAGTCGCCCGTGTGGATGCCGAGCGGGTCGAAGTTCTCCATGTTGCAGACCGTCAAGCAGTTGTTCGCGGCGTCGCGCACGACCTCGTACTCGACCTCTTTCCAGCCCTTCATCGACCGCTCGACGAGGATCTGCGGGCTCCCAGCGAACGCCTTCTTCGCCATCGACCGGAGCTCAGCTTCGTCTTCGCAGATGCCTGAGCCAAGACCGCCGAGCGCAAACGCCGAGCGGATCATGACCGGGAAGCCAATCTCGTACGCCGACTTGACTGCGTCCTCGATCGTGTTGACGGCGAAGCTCTTGGCGACCTTCTCGTCAATCTCCTTGAGCTTCAGGTTGAACAAGTCGCGGTCTTCGGTTGCGTTGATCACGTCGATCTGCGTACCGAGCACCTGGACGTTGTACTTGTCCAAGACGCCGCGCTTGTGGAGCTCGACGCCGCAGTTGAGCGCTGTCTGGCCGCCCATCGAGATCAAGATGCCGTCCGGGCGCTCGCGCTTGATCACCATCTCGACAAAGTCCGGGTTCACAGGCAGGTAGTACACGTTGCTCGCTTGCGCCTCGCTCGACCGGTCGATGTTCGTCTGCACGGACGCGATGTTCGGGTTGATCAAGATCGTCTCGATGTCCTCCTCCTTCAGCGCCTTGATCGCCTGCGAGCCCGAGTAGTCAAACTCACCGGCCTGGCCGATCGAGAGACCGCCCGAGCCGAGGACCAAGACCTTCTTGACCTGCGGCCGCGCAATCACTGGCCGCTGCACGAGGCTCGTGATCGGACCCTTCTCCTTCGTGCGCACGGCGTCCAAGAAGACGTCAAAGAGGAACTCCGTGTCCGTTGGGCCGCCCTTGTGCTCAGGGTGGAACTGCGCCGTGAAGTACGGCTTCGTCTTGTGGATGATTCCTTCGTTCGTGCCGTCGTTGCTGTTCACAAAGAGCTCTTCCCACTCGCTCGGGAGCGTCTTGCCGTCGAGCGCGTAGCCGTGGTTCTGCGCCGTGATGTAGCTCTGACCGGTCTTGAGGTTGTTCACCGGCTGGTTCTGCCCGCGGTTGCCAAACGGGAGCTTGTACGTGTTCGCACCAGCGGCGCGACCGAGGAGCTGGTTGCCCAAGCAGATGCCAAAGATCGGCTTGACGTTGTCGCCTTGGAGCGCGAGTGCGCGCTCAAGCTGCTTGGTCGTCTCGGCCATGATCGCCGGGTCGCCCGGTCCGTTGCTGATGAAGAGGCCGTCGTACCAGCCGATCTCCTTCGAGATGTCGTGGTTCCACGGCACAAGCTTCACCTCAGCGCCGCGCGCCACGAGCGACCGGATGATGTTGTACTTGATGCCGCAGTCGATCGCGAGGATCTTGAGCGGGTTGCCCTTGCCAAACACGCGCACTTCCTTCGTCGACACTTGCGCAGCGAGGTTCGACGCGTTCGGGTCGACAAACGCTGGCGTGTCGGTCCCTTCGACGATGATGCGGCCCGACATCGCACCCTTTGCGCGGATCTTCTTTGTAATCGCACGCGTGTCAATGCCCGCAATGCCCGGGATGCCTTCGCGCTCGAGCCACTGCGAGAGCGACGACGCGGCGTTCCAGTGGCTGTGGTGGCTCGAGTAGTCCTGGACGATCATACCGGCTGCGTGGATCCGGTCCGACTCGATGAACTTGTTCAAGCCAAACTCATCGAGCGTCTTTGTGCACGGCACGCCGTAGTTGCCGATCATCGGGAACGTCATGTTGAGGATCTGGCCCTTGAACGACGGGTCCGTGAGCGCTTCCGGATACCCGACCATGCCGGTCGTGAACACGACTTCGCCACTCATCGACTTGTTCGCGCCGAACGAGTAGCCGTGGTAGCGCGAGCCGTCTTCGAACTCGAGCACAGCAGGCGTCGTGAACTTTGGTGCGTTGCGGCGGTCGACTTTCGTGCGCGCCGAGACGAGGAGCTTGTTGCCGCTCGCTTTGTGAAGCGGCACACGCTTGTGGACAGAGCGCTGCAGTCGAAGCATCGTGGATGGATCTGCTACTAACGGCGACGGTGGAAGTTGTGAAAGTAGTGGCGACTGCGCGGAGCGATGCGAAGATAGCGAGAGCGGCGCTTGAGCGTGTAGTGCGTCGGCAGTGGCGGAGTGCGCGCGGCGCGGCTAGATCCAAAGTGATTGAGCTCAATGGCGTTGGTGCAGCCGTGCAGTGCAGCCACGACTGCTGCTGCTACTGACCATGTAAGATTGCTCCTACTGCCGCTTGAGTTGGTCGATGCACTAAATAGATTTGCCATGTGTGAGGTATACGTCCACATGGAATACAAAACGCAAGCTGCGGAGACGCTCCAACACTCGCAGTGTGTCTAGGGGACATCGATTGGTATTCTTGCAAGCGTCAAGGAGATGGGCAGATTGCAGATTGCTACAGGCGAACTTACACCAGCATCGACGACACAGCAAGTTCGCACAAGAGCATGCTGTTTTCAAGATACACGAGCAGATACTGAAGTTTGCCATGATAACATTCAGGCAGAGCGGTACCATAGGCTCGCATTGCCATACAACAACATCACCAAGGTTCCGTGATGCCAATGTGAGTGGCATGCGCTCGCTCACTCTCGCGCGTGCGGGAGCTCGCTGGCGCCAGACGCTCGCTCGCTCGCTCGCTTGATCTCGGAAGATCCAAGTGGGGTGGCTCGTTTCTGTGCGGTTCGAAGTGCGCACTTTGTCGGTAAATGCGTGTCGGACGATCGATGCGAACCGCACTTACCGCTTGCGTGACGGGTTCTGTTTGCGCATGCTTTGACTGCTGTACTGTATACTCGTGGTCACTTCGCTCAAGTGCGAGTTGCACAACTGCTGAAATGTATCCAATGTCAGCGCGTCAAGGTTCACTCCACGTCAAAAGCGTGTCCAAAACCGCACTTGGTGGTGCAGCGTGACGATTTAGTAGGTGAGACACCGGTGTGTGCGAGAGTCAGCACACGCACTCGCTCGAGCGCGCGCAGACTCGTGGATGGGAAGACTTGCACAGACAGACAGACACATCGCCAGCGAGTGCTGTTGACTCTTGCTGTGTTGCGCGTGCGCTTTTCCACGCACTGCGCTGCTGTTGTTGTTGGTGCTGCTGCCACCTCACCTCACGCCTTCATTCACATCACACGCACACCTTCACGTCGAGGTCGAGGTCGACCCCATCCTCGGCCGCGTCTCGCCGTTTTTCTCACGACGACAACGTGGATCGACTGGCCAGCGCGCGCCAACGCCTCCGTTAGCACAATAAATTTCTCCTGGCGCTCACACAAGTGGCGATACATGCAGTGATCGCATTGAGTAAGTGCGTACGCACTTCGACCAAGCGGCACGACACGTACTAGTACGTGGCTGATCAATCGTCGTCTGCAGTGCACACGCGTCGCAGATCGCATGAGCGGCGGCGCGAACAGCGGCATAACACGATATCACATGCACGGATGCACGAATGAATGAATGGCTCTCGTTGGTTTGTACTAGCAGCAACATCGAGCACCGAGTGCTGGCAGACGCGGCTGCGAGCGCGGCCAAGTCTCTTTGCTCCAAGCAGCATTCGAGCACCGCAGTAGCAGCAACAACAGCTCAGCAGCTCATTGTTGGAATTCGTACAGCCACCAGCCGTAGCACCATCCGTTGATGAGACCGCAACAGACAACGATCTGCGTGCACTAGAGCCGCTCTGTGTGAATACACTGGACGCTGCTGGGCTTGGGCTTGGGCTTGGGCTTGGCTGCACCAGTGCTGCACGAATGCTTGCTTGGTCGCAGCACTGCTGCCAGCCGTTTGGGCAGAGACGATCCAGCGTTCAGACGCGACCACACGAACATTCGCGCGAGTGCGCAGCAGACTTTGTGAGCGAGTGAGTGCTCGAGTGACCGTAAAAAAGCGCGAGCAAGCGCAGGATGTTCGGCCAAGAGCGATGCGAGCTCAAGCTTGAGTTTGGAGCACTTCCCAAGCATAGACCCCATGATCAAACATATTTATCAGTACATGGATATGTGTGCCAAAAAGAGAACACGAACATGGAAACACAAGTGGTCTACACAAAACTTCACAGCAAGACAACTTCAAGCACGGACGTCAACACTGCCACTGCAGATCGATCTGCTCTACCTGCCAAGGACACGACCTAGCGCCTTGGCGACGCGCACGCGCAAGACAACTTGTGCTCGACGAAGCGCTTGAGCTCTGCAGAGAAGCCACACCCGAGTGAGTGAGTGAGCGGGCGAGCGACAAGGCTGCTTTTTGCTCTGTGGTGCGCCTGCACAACAAGCTAGACTGTACTCAACCCGCGCACTCCACCTCCACGACGTCTTCAACTTCTGTCCCAAGAGCAGCAGCTCTAAATCGTCTACAAAGCCTCGACGTGCGAGCGAATATCGATGCGCGACTGCTGTCTCTTGATGTAGCGTTCGCGTGTGCGTAGTGGTGGTCATCTGCAGTACACTGGCAGCGAGACGGTTTATAGCCTCAGTGATGTACAACAGACACGAGGAGCAATGCAGCATCTTGTTGTTGAGCGATGCAGCAGTGGCATTGTGGTGTAAGCTCTATGGGTTGTGCTATGTTACAGTAATGTATGGCAGGTTGTTGAGTGAGTCGGTGTGTGTCACGAGGAGACCGAGAAACAGTACAACATGAGCGGCATCAAGTCGATAGTGGCGAGCGCTGCAGCCATGAGAAGCGCTGTCGACGAGAATCAGCAACAATGCGTTGAACTGTGCTGTGAGTGTGCAAACAGCGGCAACCGTGATGCACGTGCTGAGATCGAGTTCATCGAACACGATTCGTGTGTATCTGTCGTTGTCGGAGCCATCGTATCGCTGCACAACAGAGTGCCAAGACCAAGCGATGACGGTAGTGTGATTGTCAGCAGCAGCAGAGAGCATGGCAGCGGTGAGGTGCACGCTGTATACGAGCACGTATGATACGGCTGGCTCGAGTAAGAGTGACGCATTGTAGATCGCGAGCGGTGCGCTGGGCTCAGTGTGTGTGTCTGGCTGGCGGATGGCTGCAAGGTGCGCGCGTCCGACTACGAGTCTACGCGGTGTTGACGGACAGAAATTTATGAACGTGCGAGCTTGCTTGTATTGGTCAGCAGTGACAGCGTGTCTAGCGGCGAAGGCATGAAGAGCGGCACCATGCTAGTCAACATGGCTGGCAGATGTGCGGTGGTGAGTGTGGTGAGCGATGCGGGCTCTGATTCGGTTGAGTTCATAGTGCATTCTAACACATTCACAATTGCAAGGCAAGCATGCTCATTGCTCTCGTAGGTTTAACATTACGTCAGTGTGGGTCTTGCATCTCACATGTACTTCCCTCCACCTGTGGGCTGTGCTTCACTGAGGCTAAAGAGCATCGCTCAACAACAAGATGCTGCATTGCTCCTCGTGTCTGTTGTACATCACTGAGGCTATAAACCGTCTCGCTGCCAGTGTACTGCAGATGACCACCACTACGCACACGCGAACGCTACATCAAGAGACAGCAGTCGCGCATCGATATTCGCTCGCACGTCGAGGCTTTGTAGACGATTTAGAGCTGCTGCTCTTGGGACAGAAGTTGAAGACGTCGTGGAGGTGGAGTGCGCGGGTTGAGTACAGTCTAGCTTGTTGTGCAGGCGCACCACAGAGCAAAAAGCAGCCTTGTCGCTCGCCCGCTCACTCACTCACTCGGGTGTGGCTTCTCTGCAGAGCTCAAGCGCTTCGTCGAGCACAAGTTGTCTTGCGCGTGCGCGTCGCCAAGGCGCTAGGTCGTGTCCTTGGCAGGTAGAGCAGATCGATCTGCAGTGGCAGTGTTGACGTCCGTGCTTGAAGTTGTCTTGCTGTGAAGTTTTGTGTAGACCACTTGTGTTTCCATGTTCGTGTTCTCTTTTTGGCACACATATCCATGTACTGATAAATATGTTTGATCATGGGGTCTATGCTTGGGAAGTGCTCCAAACTCAAGCTTGAGCTCGCATCGCTCTTGGCCGAACATCCTGCGCTTGCTCGCGCTTTTTTACGGTCACTCGAGCACTCACTCGCTCACAAAGTCTGCTGCGCACTCGCGCGAATGTTCGTGTGGTCGCGTCTGAACGCTGGATCGTCTCTGCCCAAACGGCTGGCAGCAGTGCTGCGACCAAGCAAGCATTCGTGCAGCACTGGTGCAGCCAAGCCCAAGCCCAAGCCCAAGCCCAGCAGCGTCCAGTGTATTCACACAGAGCGGCTCTAGTGCACGCAGATCGTTGTCTGTTGCGGTCTCATCAACGGATGGTGCTACGGCTGGTGGCTGTACGAATTCCAACAATGAGCTGCTGAGCTGTTGTTGCTGCTACTGCGGTGCTCGAATGCTGCTTGGAGCAAAGAGACTTGGCCGCGCTCGCAGCCGCGTCTGCCAGCACTCGGTGCTCGATGTTGCTGCTAGTACAAACCAACGAGAGCCATTCATTCATTCGTGCATCCGTGCATGTGATATCGTGTTATGCCGCTGTTCGCGCCGCCGCTCATGCGATCTGCGACGCGTGTGCACTGCAGACGACGATTGATCAGCCACGTACTAGTACGTGTCGTGCCGCTTGGTCGAAGTGCGTACGCACTTACTCAATGCGATCACTGCATGTATCGCCACTTGTGTGAGCGCCAGGAGAAATTTATTGTGCTAACGGAGGCGTTGGCGCGCGCTGGCCAGTCGATCCACGTTGTCGTCGTGAGAAAAACGGCGAGACGCGGCCGAGGATGGGGTCGACCTCGACCTCGACGTGAAGGTGTGCGTGTGATGTGAATGAAGGCGTGAGGTGAGGTGGCAGCAGCACCAACAACAACAGCAGCGCAGTGCGTGGAAAAGCGCACGCGCAACACAGCAAGAGTCAACAGCACTCGCTGGCGATGTGTCTGTCTGTCTGTGCAAGTCTTCCCATCCACGAGTCTGCGCGCGCTCGAGCGAGTGCGTGTGCTGACTCTCGCACACACCGGTGTCTCACCTACTAAATCGTCACGCTGCACCACCAAGTGCGGTTTTGGACACGCTTTTGACGTGGAGTGAACCTTGACGCGCTGACATTGGATACATTTCAGCAGTTGTGCAACTCGCACTTGAGCGAAGTGACCACGAGTATACAGTACAGCAGTCAAAGCATGCGCAAACAGAACCCGTCACGCAAGCGGTAAGTGCGGTTCGCATCGATCGTCCGACACGCATTTACCGACAAAGTGCGCACTTCGAACCGCACAGAAACGAGCCACCCCACTTGGATCTTCCGAGATCAAGCGAGCGAGCGAGCGAGCGTCTGGCGCCAGCGAGCTCCCGCACGCGCGAGAGTGAGCGAGCGCATGCCACTCACATTGGCATCGCGCGGCTTTCGAGTAGAAGTCCTCTGCTTCCGCCTCCAGCTCCTGGACTTCTCTTCGCCCCTCTGCACGTCACACCGACACCGCACCGCGCCTCGTCCTCTCCGATCTCGTCGTGATGCTGCAACGCGTGCTTCGACTCCCTGCTCACAAGGCACTGCGCGCGTCGCTCCGAGCTGCGGCGAGCAACTATAGCAGCAGTCGGATCGCTTCCGCGCGCTCATCATCTGGGCTTGCACGTGCAGCGCACGGTGGGCAGCACTCGCAGCAGCAGCACGCATGCGCTGCTGGATCGCGCCGAGCACTCTCGACTGGTGCGTCGCCGATGGCAACGAAAGACGTGACGACGCGCTTGATGCAGATCGTATCGACGCCGAGCCACATTGAAGAGTACGTCAAAGTGTACGGCACGCCGGGCGTGACGCGCACAACGGTCATCAAGATCGGCGGCGAAGTGATTGAGAACGAGCTCGAGACGCTCGTCGACTCGCTCATCTTCCTCCGCGACGCCGGGCTGTTCCCGATTGTCGTGCACGGCGCTGGACCGCAGATGAACGCTGAGCTCGAGAAAGCCGGCGTCAAGCCGCAGTACGTCAAAGGGAACCGCGTGACGGACAAAGAGACGCTCGCGATCGCAAAGAAGATCTTCTTGAAAGCGAACCGCAAGATCGTCGATGCGCTCGTTGCTGCGGGAGCGCCAGCGCGTCCAATCACGACGGGCGTCTTTGAAGCGACGCTCAAGGACTTGCCAGTCTACGGCTTTGTCGGCGAGGTCTCGCAGATCTGGAGCGACGGCGTCGAGTCTGCGATCGCGAACGGTCAGATCCCCGTGCTGTCGTGCCTGGGCGAGAGCGCCGATGGCCAGACGCTCAACATCAACGCTGACGTCGCAGCGCGCGAGCTCGCACTGAGCCTCCAGCCGTACAAGACGATCTTCATCAACGCCAAGGGCGGGTGGATCGAAGACGACGGCACGAAGCTCAAAGTGATCGACATGGCGAAAGACTATGCGCACATGGCAGCGCGCGACTACACTGGCCGACAAGGCACGCTGCTCAAGCTCAACGAGATCCACGCACTACTTCAGGGCCTGCCATCGTCGTCGTCGGTCGCGCTCACGTCGGCGTCTGCGCTCTCGCGCGAGATCCTCAGCAGCTGCAGCACTGGCACAGTGTGTGTGCGCGGCGACCAGCCGCAGACGCCGTCCGCTGCTGCTGTCAGTGGCGCTACGAATGCAACGCCAAAGCGCCGCGTTGGACTGCTCGGCGCGCGCGGCTACGTCGGTCGCGAGCTCTTGCGCTTGATCGGCCAGCACCCAGAGCTCGAGCTCGTGTGTGCGAGCTCGCGCGCACTCGTGGGTCAAAAGGTCATTGAGCTGGCGAACGCGCCGCCGCTGAACCCGCACACGAACCGCCCTGCTGCGCCAGCGGGCCGCACGTCCGAGCGCCTGAACATCTCGGACGAGCTCGAGTTCTGCGACTTGGGTCTCGAGCAGATCCCGACGTCGCCGTTCGCAGACAGCGTCGACGTCTGGGTCCTCGCACTCCCGAATGGCCACTGCGAGAAGTACGCGACCGTGCTCGACGCACTCAAGCGCAAGGACAAGGTCATCATTGACTTGAGCGCGGACCAGCGCTTCAACGCCAGCTGGGTCTACGGTCTCCCGGAAGCACCTGGTGGCCGCACACGCCTCGAGCGCGCGACGCACATTGCGAACCCCGGGTGCTACGCCACCGGCGCACAGCTCGGGTTGCTCCCGCTGCTCGGTGGCAAGCCCGACGTGAGCGAGCTCTTGCTCGACGCGCGCATTCCGCCGCATGTGTTTGGCGTCTCGGGCTACAGCGGCGCTGGCACGGGACTCTCGAACGCCAACAACCCAAAGCTCTTGGCCGACAACCTCATGGCGTACAAGTCGGTGAACCACATCCACGAGCACGAAGTGAGCCACCAACTCGGGACGCCAGTGCGGTTCATGCCGCACGTCGCGCCGTTCTTCCAGGGCATCCACCTCACGCTCTCGGCGCAGCTCACAGAGCGTGGAGCCGCACAGCTCACAGACGAAGCGCGCATTGAAGAGCTCTACCGCGCGTTCTACGCCGACGAAGCGCTCGTGAACGTCACACCGGCGATGCCGTTTGTGAAAGATAATGCGCACCAGCACCACGCAACGGTCGGTGGCTTCCAGCTCGACCCGGCGACGGGCCGCCTCGTTGTTGTCGTGACGATCGACAACTTGCTCAAGGGTGCAGCGACGCAAGCAGTGCAGAACATCAACGTCGCGCTCGGCATGGACGAGTACGCTGGCATTCTGCAGCAGTGAGTAGGTCGACACAGCAAGCGAACGAAAGAGAGAGCACACGAGCGAGCAGCAAGCATCAGCAGTCTCACTATCACACAATACAGAGTACTCGCTTTGTTGCTTGTTCCATTTGACGTTTAGGTTGTTTGACAAGGACTTGCTTGCACTTGTTTGCTTGCGTGGTTGCACTTGTACGCTCAGCAAGCGCTTGTTGGATTGTTGTTGGCAAACAAGGGTGGTGTTGACAGACATGCGCGTTGCTAGACAACAGTCTCGTTTAGTGGAGAGACCAAGAAGGCGCTAGTACTGGAGAATCGGGTCGCCGACACGCTCGATCATCGGCACGGTGCACTTGAGGTCAAACACTTTGCTCAGCACGACTTTGAAGAGCTTCTGCACGTTGATCGAGTGCGACGCCGACGTGAAGATCAGCGGCGCTTTCATCGCTTTTGCAAACTTGCGCGCCTGCGCATATGTTCGTTCGATCCGTGCGAAAGCGACAGTGAGCATCTGCATCGTGTTGGCGCGTCAACAAGAGGCACGTTGCGAGCACGAGACGCACCTGTTTTGTGATGTCCTCTTGCTCTTCGGGCGAGAAGTTGGTAAAGTGGTCGTACTTCATGCCAATGAGGAACGGAAACGCATTCTATCGATAGAGAGATCCACAGACACACACAGAGAGGGATCGTCAGACTCAGCGGCGCATACAGGCACACGACATCGTGGCGCATTCGCAGACAGCACATCAAGCGCACCTTGTTGATCGAGCGCACTTGGCGGTACCACTCCTTCACGCTCGTGAGCGTCGCTTTCCGCGACAGGTCAAACATGAACAGGATCGCCACTGCGTCGTTGCACACGAGCGGGAGCATGCTGATGAACTCGCGGTGTCCTGAGAGCAACATGAGCGCACATGCGTACACAATATAAAGCGTTAGAGCCACGTGACTGCAGCGCGATGACCGATCGCTCGAACAAGTCGTACCGCCGAGATCCCAGATGCTGAATGTGATCTCTGTGTTCCGCAGTGCGATCGTCTTCTCCATGAAGTTCACGCCTGTGAGCACATACACACACATGCGTGAGTGTGCGTGTCAATAAGCGCATATAGCATGCAGCGTCTTGTAGTGAGCAAGGATGTGCGTTGCTGACTCGTACCGAGCGTGTGGATGTAGTCTTCGTCGAACTTGCCCTCGACGTACTTGACCATGAGACTCGTCTTGCCGACTTGCGCGTCGCCGACCATGCCGACTTTGACGACGACGTTGTTTCGGCCGCCGCTGCCGACGTTCGGGCCCGGTGCATCGAGGGAGCGAGCTGGTGCGTCTGCAGTGCGGCGCGCGTCCGTCGAGCTGCTGGCAGTCGCGTCCATGCTTCTCACTCACTTGCTCGCTCGCTCAACGTCGAGCTGGATTGGGTTGCGTTGCAGTCAAACGAGGACTTTAATAGTGACAAAATCCAGGATAGTTCTGGAACACAATCTAGAACATGCTTTGGAACGTACTACATTCATTACCTCGATTTTGTCACTACCACACTGAAACCAAGCAACCGTTTATATGTTACATGTTATACGTTATATGCTCGCTTTATACGTTCTCGAGCACCAGCCGCGTGCACACACACATTTGAAGCAACGACGCACGTCAAGCAAGCAAGGAAGCGAGCGAGAAAGCACATCGATCGATCGACCATGAGCGCGCAGCCATCGGTACGGCTTGTGCATGCATACGTCTACCTTTTCCTTTATCTTTCTCGCTCGCCTGTAGCACTGCTTACGCAGCACGCACGTCTCGTTCATTGCTCTCGTGAGCTCGCCTGTTTCCTCGTTCACGCTTGCTCACTTGCTTGCTCGACATGCACAGACCACTTGCATTGTCTTGACCTCCTCGATGGTCTCGGTCGCGGACCAGAAGAACCAGATCGCTCAGCTCGTGCAGCTCCTCACTGGCCGCCGCATCGTGTTTGAAGAGATCGACTGCAGCCTCGAAGAGAACAAGGACGCGCGCGACAGCTACTTTGAGGTCAGCAAGATCCGCGGCAACTACCCGCAGGTCTTTCTCAAGCAGGGCCAGGCAGTCCAGTACATTGGGTCGTTCGCTGAGATTGAGGTGCGGACGCAAGTGCTTGCTCGTGCGAGGCAATGCGCACCTGTTGATGCGAGCAATGGACTAGGTAGGCTCACTCACCCGATCTCTTGCTCGTGATCTTGCATATGTGTGTACATGCAGCAACTGAACGAGATGTGCGACGTGCCCAAGGACATCCTCGAGGCGAACAACATCCAAACTCTTGACACAGTCTTTGCTGGTGCGTCCATGTCATGTTTGCATCGTCAGCCACGTTGCATGCTCGACACTGACACAAGCTCTGCTTCGCATAAATGGCTGTTGTTGTTGCTGCTGTGTCAACCACCAGACGTTCCGCGCAGACAGTAGATCTGCAGCAGCTCCAATCGCTCCAATCTCCTTCCCTCGCTCTTGCTCTCCAGCCTGCGCAGTCCGTGCCGTCACGAAGGGAAGGAGGAGTGATTGAGCAAGGGCGTGGCAAGCAGCCACGAAACAAGAGCGCACGAGCACAGACAGACACGATTGCGCCGCCGGACTTGGACGCGTGATTTTGGCAAGACGCGCGGGCAGCAGCAGCAATGGCGCAGTCGAGATCGCTCTCGGCACTTGCGCACACGCACGCATGCCCATAGATCCGTCCTATGTATTCACGACCATTCCTTCTATCAGTCGTCGTCGTTGTTGTTGTGCTCTTGCTCGCGTGTGCGTATCTTCGCGCGGAATTGCCTGCGAGCCGACCGTGCCAACAACAAGTTGTTGTGTGATGCATGAGGTCTTTGGTGGTGTGGTGTGTATTTTACAGCGAGGATACACGCCGAGACTCTGTCTCGCTCGCAAGGTGCTTGCGAGTGAGAGAGCCAGCGCACGTGTCCGAATAACTAGGTCTGTCTGTCAGGGACGGGTTGTTGGTGCTCTCCCTGATCTGGTCGGGGTCTATGATCGATCATGCGGCCACGAGCAAGCACCGCAGCACTGCGGCCGCTTGCTTCGGGTCGTCTGCAAACTTGGCGAGCGCGACTTCCGAGATCGGTGAGAGGTTCAGCTGGCGGATCTCTTCCGAGATGAGACCGTCCGTGAACGTCACGTGCGACGTCATGCGGAACGACAGCACCTCGGTCGGACCAAAGTAGCTGCTCAAGTCTGCGAACGGCGCCGTGAGCGGGATCGTCCGTGGCGCGTCCGCGCGGAGAGCGACGTCGACTTCCCAGTGCACTGCACACTTGTCCGTCGCCGATGGCTTCCACTGGACGTTGTACTGCTTGATCGCGTACATCGCAAAGACAGCGCTGCTCGCGCGCTTGTTCCCGACGATCGTGTCGACGCCAAAGAGCGAGCTCCCCGAGTTACCGTACACGATTTCGGCGTTCTCGGTCCAGATGCTGCGCGCGCTCGCGTCAAACACACCGGCGTCGGCTTCGTTGTGCGCGCGGATGTACGACGCGATCGTCGCGTTCTGCTTCTTCCGGAGCTCTTTCAGCTGCGCCTCGGTCAGTGGCTCTGTCGAACTGTTGCTTCCGCTCGCCTTGCGCGCGATCTTGGTCTTGAGCTGGTGGTTCTCTTTCTCGAGCTCCGCGGTGCGGTCTTCGAGAAAGTTGAGACGGTCCTGCTTGCGCTTGCGGCACTTGCGCACGCGCTCGCGGTTCTTCATGCGCCGGCGCTCGTCGAGGTCGTCCTGCTCCGAGCCCTTCTCCGAAACCGGCGACGTCTTCGTTGACGTTCGGAGGTCCTGCATGTGGTGCGCCATCGGCTGGTGGATCGTCGGGCGGCCGACATAGTCGTACATCGACATGTTCATGGCCAGTTCGTTCTGCGCCGCCATCGAGTCGTGGTGGCTTGGGTGGTGGCCGTACTGCGGCTGGTGATGCATCTGCGTGTGATGCATCGGCTGACCGAGCCCCATCTTCTGTGGACTCGCGCTCCCAGTGTTGAATGCGCCAGGGAAGCGCATCGGGACCTTCATGCCTGAGACGTCCTTTGGCGTGAAGCCCGTGGGCGAGATCTTCTGGCTCTGCGGCGCCTCGGACGCGCGTGGCGAGTAGCCCGAGTTGCGGCTAAAGAATGCATTCGTGTCGCTCGGCTGCTGCTGCTGCTGCTGATGCGGCTGTGGCTGCTGGCTCAAGCCCGTGATGTTGATACGCGGTGTGAAACCGGTCGTGAAGCGCGGCGTGAAGCCCGAGCGCGGCGTGAGGCCTGTGCTGAAGACGCGCGGCGTGAGCCCGGTCTTGAACGTCCCGAGCGGGCCGCAGAAGTCGCGCAGGTCGTCCATGCCGAACGTGCGCGGACTGAGAGCGAGGGGCTTTTGGAGCGCGTGGCTGCTGTGCTGACCACCTTCGTGGTGCTGCGGCTGCTGGTGGTGCTGATGGTGCTGCGACTGCTGTCCGCCGAGACTGAGGTAGCTGGCGCTGCTGTGCGGCGCGACGTTCGGCAGCCCGAGCTCCTCGCGCGCCGAGTGGAGACCAGCTGACATGTCGAGTGTGTGCGCGTGTAAGAGAGAGATGAAGGTGAAGGACGCTTGTGTGCGTGGGTGTGCGTGCGTGGGTGCGCGGATGTCCTGTGTGCGTCAGTCGACGTCTCTGTCTCGGAGCGAGCGAATTGGATTGTGTGCTAATGACCCGCGGGCTGCTGCTGCTGCCAGCAGCTCTCGAGTGCGCCATCGTCGTCGCGCTTCGCACAGCCAGTGCCGAGCGCGAGCCGTCGCGACCGGCTGGACGGGCGATACAAACGCCAAGTGCAAGTAGGGGTGGGACCCTCGAGCGTAAAGTGCGGCGGGGTTATCAATTTACAGCTGGCGCGCTCCGACTCCTCGCGCGGCATACTCGCGCGCTGATGCGAGCGAGAAAGCGAGGCGCGCCAGCTGGTTTGCCAGCGTTCCATTCAGTGCTCGCAGCGGCATGCGCTCGCTCGACAGTCTTCAGGCTGCACAACAAGAGCAAGAGCAGAGTAAGAGCAACAAACAACAGAGCAAGCGCAGAGAGAACTGGTGTGCGTGTGCGGGAAAAGGGCTGGATCGACCGAGTGCAAACCGACTGCCTGCTTGTGTCTGCAGAGGCGAGCGATCGGTACTCTGTATGCATGTGTCCGAGATCCAGACGCAAACGCATCGCTCGCATCCAGCAGCAGGTGTGTACTACGTGCACACGTCTCGCTTTATCGTAGCACCACGCACAGCACACCGCAGCAGTAGGACCGACTGCTCCACGCTGCTGTATGCATGCTGTGCCACTCGCTCTCGCGGTCTCTTCGACTGCCAAACAGCAAGGCGAGCATGACATGATTTGCGCGTGCTGACTACCACAAGGAGCCAGTTCAGATACTTTGCGCACGTCCACCGGTTTCGTTCGATTTCGACCGACAATCGTAGCGGGGCGATTGAGTGACGCTCGCGCTGCTCAACGAGCGAGCGATCGTCCATCGACGACGACGTCGATCGCAACAACGCCACCGACGACGGACCAAGAGGCGTCGATAGATCGGACGATCGACAGCGAGCAATCGATCGACAGCGAGCAATCGATCGACAGCGAGCAATCACAGCGGCAGGGATCGCAAGGTGCTCAAAGCACGCGCGAGCGGACGCGATCGCACCTGGCAGCAACGCACGCACACAGCACTTGGAGAAGAGCGGGTCCGAGAGCCAAACAGCTTCCGCGACAATCCGCTCGCTCGCCTGCACTCTCCACCTGCTCAACGTGCGCGAGATCTCGTGGCTGCTTGCTCGCTCGCTCGCTCCACTGATCAATCACTCGATCGATCCATCGATCCTCACTCGCGGACTTGCTCACTTGCTCGCCTTCTCGACCGCCAGCTGGCCGACTTGTGGCTCGTGCGAGTGTAATTGTGGATACAGCGCGTTCGCATCGCACAGCTGGCGCGCAGGAACGCCGAGCGGCAAGCATCTAGCGTGAGCAGGCGCTGGTCAGTGCAGATACATGCGGAGGGCTCCTGTCCTCTGCAGAAGCGCTGCTGCTGTCCTGGCGGTTGTTTATCAAGCGCGTCAAACGCGTCAAGCTTGTCAAGTTCGTGGCCGCTTGCCTGCCTCGCTGTCGCCCGAGCTGTCGATCGGTCCGAGCGGGAAAGGAGACAGCGAGATAAGCTTTCGCGTCTCGTACGCGAAGCCACACCTGGCATCAATCGCCGTCGCTCGCCAGTCGAATCGCCACGACAGCGCTGGCACTACTGTCAGCAGATCTGGCGAGTCCTGTTGCATGCATGTGCTCGAAGCTGGACGGACAATCCACTCGACGCGAGCAATGTCAAGCTGGACGAGCTAGCTTGGCACCACCACGACAACAACAACAGCAAGAACAACACCAATATGCCGACTTGGCGCGGGTGGTGCAGACGGCACAGTGCGACCACTCCAATGCGCAGCGCCGGTCGTTGCGCGCAACTGCTGAGATGATATGAGTTTACAGCAGCAGCGACTCGAGCCGCGTCGCGAAGGCACTGTGAGTAACCTCGCGCGCGCATCGTTGGTCTCTCTCACACTCACTCAATCGCTCAGTCGACATGGATTTGGATGGGATATGAGGACACTCGCGCGCATATGCAAGCAAATGTGAGTAACACATGAGCGAGAGCGCGCGTGTGTGTGTGGGAGTGCTCGACTCGACTTGACTGCAAGCCTAGCGCAGTGAAAGATGCAGCGACGCTGCACCCATGTTGCTGGCACTCAGGAACCGCAGCGTCGAGTGCGCTCGCCATGAGCCAGTCGTCTGCTCTTCAGGTCAGTAGGCATTCCCGCACTCGTACTCGACTGTGTCTCGAGCTCGGACACAAGCGCAAATCTGCCAAACCTACACACGCTTTTACAAACACGAGTGCGTGCGTCTGTGTGTCAGTGACTTCGTCTCGTACTTGTCAGTGCTCGCTCTCGGACAGCTCAAGAGCTCTGCTAGACGACGTGCTGCCGTCGATAGAAGTCGGAGGCGAGGACGGCTTGCAGGCGAAAAGGATCAACCGCGCTCGTACAAATTTTCGAGCGAAGAGCTCACTCGTTGAGTCTTCTACGCGTGCATGAGGCGGCGCGCTCTTCAACATAGACAGAGATTTAGCACACGAAGCGCGCTCTTCGACACACAGACACATACACGCGACCACGAGGTCGCGGAGTCGAGAGTGCTGGATTTCTCACTTACTCGAGGTTTCTGTCGAGTGCAGATGCAAGTCAAACCGCACTGACCAGCCGCGTCGCAAGACGATCCCAGCGTGCGTGTGCGTGATGTGTGTCATCTGTGGATTTCGTTCGCGTGTGCGTGGCGAGTCGTAGCATGCATGAGCTTGGCGAGCGTGGTGAAAGTTCAAGCTCGGTCAGGATTGTTGTTCTGCCAAGTTGAAGTAGTTGCGTATATATTTGCAAATACAGTCATTTATAGTCTTCTATTCCGAGTATATTGAAATTTAACGTGTCAAAATGTGTACAGTCCATATCTATGAGCGCAAATACGATTTGTTAGGTTGTAATAGTGCTACTATTGTATCAAACGATAGCTTGATGTCTACAACCACGAATTGCGCGCCAATTTTGCAACCAAACCGCTACTGTGCACACATTTGTAGTCTAGTTTCCAAATATATGGAAATATCTTGGTATATTTGTTGAAATCTGATGATGAGTGTCTCTCGCTTTTGTCACTATCGCAAATATGCACGTCGGAGCGCACAGCAACAACACCACCACCAGCAACAACAGCAGCAACAACAACAGCAGCGCTCTCTCTCTCTCTCACACACACACCATGCTCACGCTTTGATCGACGAGACGTCGCCACCCAGATCGCTGCAACGGCTGTGGCAGCGCAGCAGCGACACGGCATGGCGAGACGACCGCGTTTGCGGTAGCCACTCGAGCTCGGAATCAAGTTGAGTCGATGCTCCAAGATGCTCGCGCTCGAACACGCAAGCTCAAGCTCTGGGTTATCACGAAGACGTGCGGCGTGCACTATCGCAGTGTCGCGTCGTTTCGCATACTCTCGCTCAGCTGACGCCCACGCTCCACGCAGACGACGATGAAGGCGACAGCAGTGGCAGTGACGGCGCAGACACTGATACAATGACAATGTGACCCGACCGTCGCGCTCGTCGCGTTCGTGTGTCTCCACAACGCCACTGGCAAGCTCGCCATGCTCGTGCGAGTCACCGGCGCAGACGTTGTCGTGACGCCATCGTTCTAGCGTCCAGCAACAGCCAACGCAGAGGCGGTAAACGCAGCAGCAGAGCGACGTCACGTCCACGCGTGTCACGACACTCGCGACGCACACCCACGAGTCCACGCTTGCAGAGACGGCAGTTAGCATCGTTGCGCATCGACGCCTCGAGCTCATGGCCATGGCAGACGCGCTCTGTGCGTTCTGCGCCGTCCCGTGCGACTGCCTCGCAGCAACTGCTCTGTCGGGTCTGTCGGATCTGCCGCCGAGCGTCTCGAGCACGAAGCCACTACATGAAGTACCAAGCCGATTTGACGTCGACGAAGACAAAGGCAAAGACGAGCAAAGTCACGAACTCACGCGCGGCAGTCGAAGCGCTGCGTGCGTATGGCGGGTGTCTCCAGTTCAGCTCGGCGCTCCTGACGAGCAAGATCAAGATCCAGATCCAGGTCCACGAGTGAGTCGTGTCGTGTCGTCGATTGATCGATCGATCGATGCCGGAGCTGGCGCATTTGGCGCACGGTGTTGGCGCCAGCCTAGCGTCCCGCGCTGCTACTGGCGTTCGCTGCGACCAGACCGATCGATCTCGAGGCGCCCGTGGACGAGCTTGGACGGGTCGAGGCGCTCATGGACAAGCTCGGACAAGTAGTGGCGCTCGTACACAAGCTCAGACGAGGTGCCGCGCTGCAGCAGGATGTGGTGCATGGCGTCGCCGTGCGCGGTCTGTTTCCAGCCACACTGTCAGGCGCGATGGATGCACGGATGCACGGAGGCACGACAGCAGCTGACCGCGTTCGGTCTCGTTGGCGTCGTCGCCACCATCGCCGTCGGTATCATCATCGGCGATCTGTCAGCTCGAGTGCACTGACACCAGCGCCGACGCCAGCGCGACGAGCGTTCGCTCGGGCCGCAAGCGTTTATCAGCGCGTCGATGCTCGCTCCGGTTCCGGTCCAGTAGATCGTCCATGCGTCACGGCGCGCAGTGACTCGTGCGTCTCGAAGCGCTCTTGTTCAACGGCGCGGCGCTCAAGACACACGCACGCGTGTGCGAGAGGCTCATGCTCGCGCCAGTAGTGTGACGAGACAGAGTATTGCGACGAACTTCTAGCTCTGTCTCCTGCTCTTCCACAAAGCGCGCCGTCTCGACGACGTCCGCAGCAGCGCCAGTGCGTCGCTCTCGCGCCACATGCACGCACGTCGAGTCGATGGTGCGTCAACTGTACGCGTTGTACACGTCGGGCGGCGTCGCTCGTGCCGTTCGTGGCGCACGCCACCACGTACAGTCCGCCACGATCTCACTCTCTGGCGTCGCCTTGCGCTGATACTGCGGTTCGTGTTCGTCGAAGCGAGCGCCGGTCTGTTCGCGTGCGGTCTGTCTGTTGGCGCACTATTGCGGTGCGCTGCTCGCGGATCTGCTGCTGTGACGAGAAGAGAAGAGAAAGCGAAAGAGGAGACGGAGGATGGCGCGACCCACGACTCACGACCCGCAGCGCGTTTGGCGTTTGGCGTGTAGCGCATCGTTGCGCTGCTCGTGCTCTGCGTCAAGCACATGACGTCGCAGGTCTTGCGCAGCTACAAAGGCACTGGCGCACGCGCCGATGCGCACGAGCGCACGTACGTGGCCAAGTGCGAGGACGACGACAAGTAGACGAGAAGGCGAGACGAGAGGAGGCGAAGAAGACAAAGACGACGAAGACGAAGAGCAAGAGACACGAGGGATAGCGAAGCGCAGTGAGTGTATTGCGCACAGAAGAAGACAAGACAAGACAAGACAAGACAAGACAAGCAGCAGCGCGTACGGAGCACTGCTGCGGCTACTGGTATGCATGCGTTTGGTCACTAGAGCGAGCACTCGACCGGTCAGTCAGTCGGTCAGCCACTCCATCGCTCGGCCGACGGTCGCGGTCTTCGTGCTCGTTTGCTGTCACAACGATCTTGATGCTCGTTGCGTGGGTCTGGCGCACGGCATGTCGTGCTTGGTGCTGGCGCTGGTGCTTGGGTCGTGGGTCGTGGGTCTTGGGTCTTGGGTCTTGGGTCGTGGGTCTTGGTACGAGGCGCTTGGGTCTTGGACCGACGACCTAGGTGCTGAGCACCGAGTTGTAGACCGCGTAGATCTCATCTGCGTGCCAATCGGCCTTGTGGCGCGGTTTGCTGCACGCGCAGCCCATGGTCCAGCACCACAGAGCGTCCTCGCTCTTGGCGCTCATGCGCTCAACGAGGTGCGGGTGGCGCACGATGTGCGCAAAGACGCGGTCTTCGTCCCGGCCAAAGCGCACGAAGAGCAGCCGCATGTACGGGAGCAGCCACCGGCGGTAGATCAGGCGTTGCTCGTGGGCGTGCACCGCCTCGAGGACGCGGCAGACCGCGAAGTACTCCTCCCAGTCGTCGAACATCGCCGCGCACTTCAGTCCGAACGTGCCGACGTTGAACCGGAACTTGGCGTTCTGCTGGCGGTACTGCAGCTCCGCCACGCGCGGCAGCGGCGTGTCGTCGGCGTCAGCGTCGGCGCTGGCGTGGCCGCAGCACGAGCCGACGTGGCGGTCGATCGTCGCCAGGAACGGCACTGGCGCTGGCACAGGCGACGACAGGAACGCCGACACTGCGGCGGCAGCGGCGTTGACGGCGCTGGCAATGGCATTGGCAGCGGTGGTGGCAACAGCGGTGGCGGCGGCAGTGGCGGCGGCAGCGGTGGTGGCGCTGGCAATGGCATTGGCAGCGGTGGTGGCGCTGGCAATGGCATTGGCAGCGGTGGTGGCAACAGCGGTAGCGGCGGCGGTAGCGGCGGCGGTGGCGGTGGCAGCGGCGAGCTTGAGTTGCTGCTGCTGGGTGTCGAGGAGCTCGACGAAGAACTCGATCGTCACGCGAACGCTCGCGTACATTGCAGCAGCAACGTCACAGACGACCTCGACGACGCGAGTCGCGGTGGCGTGGACGTCGTGGAGCATCGTTGCGAGCATGGTGTTCAAGAGGGCCGGAGCAAACGAGTCGATGTGCGTAGGACGAAGGAGCTGTGGCGGCGGAGCGTGGAGCTGAAGAGCTGAAGAGCTGTGGAGTGTGGGCGAGCAGGCGAGATCGCGAATGAGAGCGAGACTGAACGAGCGCAACCTGCCGCGAGGAGCAATGCAGAGCAGAGCAAGCGCGCAGGCGAGCGAGTGTGCGTGAGTGAGCGAGGGCTCGCGACCACAAGCGGCCATACAAGCGGTCATACAAGCGACTGCGAGCAGCTGCACAAGCGCGATCGATCACGTACCATCGCTGGCTTTGCGCTTTGTGAGAGACACCCGTTCGCCGCCTATGCCTGCCTGCCTGCGAGCTTCTCGGTTGTCAGAGACCACGCTCGTGTGTGTGTGTGGATAGGAGCGTGGAGTCGACGCTGGTCGTGGACCCTTTCGCAGACGAACGAACGAGCGAGCGAGCGAGCGAGTGCGAGCAACAAGTGAGGGCGCGATAGTGAGACCAAGTGAGTGAGCGCAGGCTGCAGGTTGAAGTGCAGCTCGTCTAGTCAAGTGAGCCATCAAGTCAGCAAGGAGCGAGCCATCGATCGAGTCAAGTAGCGAGAGGATGCATTTGTCCATACAAACACGCATACAAACATGTGCACGCACGATGCTTCCTTTTGAGTGCGTGTGCGCATGCGAGCGAGAGACTGCGATCTCAAGCGCCGTGGGCGACAAGAACTGCCAAGAGACTGCCGCTGCAGCAGCAGCAGCAGCAGCTGTGCGGCGGCTGTGTGGCGACGCTGTTCATGCGAGCAGCAGCAGCAGGCTGCGTAGGTGCTGGGCCATGGATGCCGTTGTTGTTGTTGTTGTTGTTGTTGTTGCTTGTTGTTGTTGCGAGCGCTGTTGTTGCTGTTGTTGCTGCTAGTTGTATCTGTGTGAAAAGCATCTCCGGCGTTTGGATCTCGAATCTCGAGTCAGAGTGCGCTTTGATGGATCTGGTAATGAAGAAACAGAGTGAGGAATGCGTGCGTACTTAGGTAGGTGACAAGCGTCCATCATGTGTGACAGCATTCGAAACACGACGCTTCACGACTCTTGATGATCAGTTGATCAGTCTCGTTGCCTTGAGTTCTATGAGACGCCTCTCGTTCATGCTGTCGGTTGTGTGTGAAGCGTGTTGTGCGCCGAGCTGAGATGACCGCGATTTATACGCGCACTTACATGACCCACAACGCAGAGCTTTGGCCACGCTACACTGTATTAGCACATCGAGTACAACAGCAGCTACTGTACAGTCGAGAGCCGAGAGACGAGAGCCGAAGCGAGTCAAGAGACGAGAGACGAGACTGATCAACTGATCATCAAGAGTCGTGAAGCGTCGTGTTTTGAATGCTGTCACACATGATGGGCGCTTGTCACCTACCTAAGTACGCACACACATCACTCTGTTTCTTCACTCCCAGATCCATCAGATACAACAACAACAACAACAACAACAACAACAACAACAACAGCGCTAGCAAGCAACAGCGCTAGCAAGCAACAAGAGCAAGCAACAAGAGCAAGCAACAACAACTAGCAACGGCATCCATGGCCCAGCACCTACACAGCCTGCTGCTGCTGCTCGCATGAACAGCGTCGCCACACAGCCGCCGCACAGCTGCTGCTGCTGCTGCTGCAGCGGCAGTCTCTTGGCAGTTCTTGTCGCCCACGGCGCTTGAGATCGCAGTCTCTCGCTCGCATGCGCACACGCACTCAAAAGGAAGCATCGTGCGTGCACATGTTTGTATGCGTGTTTGTATGGACAAATGCATCCTCTCGCTACTTGACTCGATCGATGGCTCGCTCCTTGCTGACTTGATGGCTCACTTGACTAGACGAGCTGCACTTCAACCTGCAGCCTGCGCTCACTCACTTGGTCTCACTATCGCGCCCTCACTTGTTGCTCGCACTCGCTCGCTCGCTCGCTCGTTCGTTCGTCTGCGAAAGGGTCCACGACCAGCGTCGACTCCACGCTCCTATCCACACACACACACGAGCGTGGTCTCTGACAACCGAGAAGCTCGCAGGCAGGCAGGCATAGGCGGCGAACGGGTGTCTCTCACAAAGCGCAAAGCCAGCGATGGTACGTGATCGATCGCGCTTGTGCAGCTGCTCGCAGTCGCTTGTATGACCGCTTGTATGGCCGCTTGTGGTCGCGAGCCCTCGCTCACTCACGCACACTCGCTCGCCTGCGCGCTTGCTCTGCTCTGCATTGCTCCTCGCGGCAGGTTGCGCTCGTTCAGTCTCGCTCTCATTCGCGATCTCGCCTGCTCGCCCACACTCCACAGCTCTTCAGCTCTTCAGCTCCACGCTCCGCCGCCACAGCTCCTTCGTCCTACGCACATCGACTCGTTTGCTCCGGCCCTCTTGAACACCATGCTCGCAACGATGCTCCACGACGTCCACGCCACCGCGACTCGCGTCGTCGAGGTCGTCTGTGACGTTGCTGCTGCAATGTACGCGAGCGTTCGCGTGACGATCGAGTTCTTCGTCGAGCTCCTCGACACCCAGCAGCAGCAACTCAAGCTCGCCGCTGCCACCGCCACCGCCGCCGCTACCGCCGCCGCTACCGCTGTTGCCACCACCGCTGCCAATGCCATTGCCAGCGCCACCACCGCTGCCAATGCCATTGCCAGCGCCGTCAACGCCGCTGCCGCCGCAGTGTCGGCGTTCCTGTCGTCGCCTGTGCCAGCGCCAGTGCCGTTCCTGGCGACGATCGACCGCCACGTCGGCTCGTGCTGCGGCCACGCCAGCGCCGACGCTGACGCCGACGACACGCCGCTGCCGCGCGTGGCGGAGCTGCAGTACCGCCAGCAGAACGCCAAGTTCCGGTTCAACGTCGGCACGTTCGGACTGAAGTGCGCGGCGATGTTCGACGACTGGGAGGAGTACTTCGCGGTCTGCCGCGTCCTCGAGGCGGTGCACGCCCACGAGCAACGCCTGATCTACCGCCGGTGGCTGCTCCCGTACATGCGGCTGCTCTTCGTGCGCTTTGGCCGGGACGAAGACCGCGTCTTTGCGCACATCGTGCGCCACCCGCACCTCGTTGAGCGCATGAGCGCCAAGAGCGAGGACGCTCTGTGGTGCTGGACCATGGGCTGCGCGTGCAGCAAACCGCGCCACAAGGCCGATTGGCACGCAGATGAGATCTACGCGGTCTACAACTCGGTGCTCAGCACCTAGGTCGTCGGTCCAAGACCCAAGCGCCTCGTACCAAGACCCACGACCCAAGACCCAAGACCCAAGACCCACGACCCACGACCCAAGCACCAGCGCCAGCACCAAGCACGACATGCCGTGCGCCAGACCCACGCAACGAGCATCAAGATCGTTGTGACAGCAAACGAGCACGAAGACCGCGACCGTCGGCCGAGCGATGGAGTGGCTGACCGACTGACTGACCGGTCGAGTGCTCGCTCTAGTGACCAAACGCATGCATACCAGTAGCCGCAGCAGTGCTCCGTACGCGCTGCTGCTTGTCTTGTCTTGTCTTGTCTTGTCTTGTCTTCTTCTGTGCGCAATACACTCACTGCGCTTCGCTATCCCTCGTGTCTCTTGCTCTTCGTCTTCGTCGTCTTTGTCTTCTTCGCCTCCTCTCGTCTCGCCTTCTCGTCTACTTGTCGTCGTCCTCGCACTTGGCCACGTACGTGCGCTCGTGCGCATCGGCGCGTGCGCCAGTGCCTTTGTAGCTGCGCAAGACCTGCGACGTCATGTGCTTGACGCAGAGCACGAGCAGCGCAACGATGCGCTACACGCCAAACGCCAAACGCGCTGCGGGTCGTGAGTCGTGGGTCGCGCCATCCTCCGTCTCCTCTTTCGCTTTCTCTTCTCTTCTCGTCACAGCAGCAGATCCGCGAGCAGCGCACCGCAATAGTGCGCCAACAGACAGACCGCACGCGAACAGACCGGCGCTCGCTTCGACGAACACGAACCGCAGTATCAGCGCAAGGCGACGCCAGAGAGTGAGATCGTGGCGGACTGTACGTGGTGGCGTGCGCCACGAACGGCACGAGCGACGCCGCCCGACGTGTACAACGCGTACAGTTGACGCACCATCGACTCGACGTGCGTGCATGTGGCGCGAGAGCGACGCACTGGCGCTGCTGCGGACGTCGTCGAGACGGCGCGCTTTGTGGAAGAGCAGGAGACAGAGCTAGAAGTTCGTCGCAATACTCTGTCTCGTCACACTACTGGCGCGAGCATGAGCCTCTCGCACACGCGTGCGTGTGTCTTGAGCGCCGCGCCGTTGAACAAGAGCGCTTCGAGACGCACGAGTCACTGCGCGCCGTGACGCATGGACGATCTACTGGACCGGAACCGGAGCGAGCATCGACGCGCTGATAAACGCTTGCGGCCCGAGCGAACGCTCGTCGCGCTGGCGTCGGCGCTGGTGTCAGTGCACTCGAGCTGACAGATCGCCGATGATGATACCGACGGCGATGGTGGCGACGACGCCAACGAGACCGAACGCGGTCAGCTGCTGTCGTGCCTCCGTGCATCCGTGCATCCATCGCGCCTGACAGTGTGGCTGGAAACAGACCGCGCACGGCGACGCCATGCACCACATCCTGCTGCAGCGCGGCACCTCGTCTGAGCTTGTGTACGAGCGCCACTACTTGTCCGAGCTTGTCCATGAGCGCCTCGACCCGTCCAAGCTCGTCCACGGGCGCCTCGAGATCGATCGGTCTGGTCGCAGCGAACGCCAGTAGCAGCGCGGGACGCTAGGCTGGCGCCAACACCGTGCGCCAAATGCGCCAGCTCCGGCATCGATCGATCGATCAATCGACGACACGACACGACTCACTCGTGGACCTGGATCTGGATCTTGATCTTGCTCGTCAGGAGCGCCGAGCTGAACTGGAGACACCCGCCATACGCACGCAGCGCTTCGACTGCCGCGCGTGAGTTCGTGACTTTGCTCGTCTTTGCCTTTGTCTTCGTCGACGTCAAATCGGCTTGGTACTTCATGTAGTGGCTTCGTGCTCGAGACGCTCGGCGGCAGATCCGACAGACCCGACAGAGCAGTTGCTGCGAGGCAGTCGCACGGGACGGCGCAGAACGCACAGAGCGCGTCTGCCATGGCCACGAGCTCGAGGCGTCGGTGCGCGGCGACCGCATGGATGCTATCGAGTGCGGGGGCGTCGAGTCGGTGCAAGTCTGTGACTGCGTACGTTGTGACGGCTTCTCTGGTTTCTGTCGAGAGCAGACGCGCGTCGCAACCCCGTTGCGGCAGCACGGGCGAGTCGCGTCAGTAGACGATTGAGCGCTTGCATGTGCTTGCGTGACGCAATCTGTGGCTTTGATTCACGTGTGTGCGTGATGCGATCTGTGGATTTGGTTCATGCGTGTGTGTGCGAGTAGCTAGCGCTGGGCTTGTCGTGCTTGGCGAGCTTGCTGGGCACCCGATGTGCGTGGTGTGGTTGCGCGTTGTCAGCACTTGTTAGGTTGTGTCAGCTGAAGTTGTGCTAGTGACATATAAGTGTAAATATAATGGCATATACAGCTAAATCTGTTGTTTTGCGATTATAAAGGCTTCAGGGACAGAATATTCATCAATATGCGCTCATTATCGTGTTTATCCAATATGAGATGTCGAAATATGGAGCACACGATAGATTGATGACTACATCTGCAAACTGCGTCCTATTCCTACGAGTGGCTTTGAAAAGCGACGACAACAACGACATCAAACAGCACTCGCATCGATCGCCACGATGGTCCTCGGAATGATCACCCGCCGCGCGACGCAGCGCCAGCAGAAAATTGCCGCGCGCTCGGCGCTGCGTGCGACGCTCAATAGCGCGTCGGTTTCTACGTCTGCGTCGCCACTCGCAACAGCGACTGTCAGCCGTGGCGCATCGGCGCTCGCTGCTCGCCGCGCGATCCCAGAGCACCGCGCAGGTGACGTCACTGGCATCGTCGCTGGCGTCGCGATCGTCGGTGCGATCGTCGGTGTCGGCAAGATGTGGTGGGACGCGTCGTCGTCGCCAGCTGGCGGCAAGAAGTACCCGGTCGCGTTTGAAGAGATCCCGCAGCACGAGGTCGCCAAGTTCTTCAAGGAGCTCATCGCGAACGTCCAGAGCCTCTTTGTACGTCGGTCGTCTCCTACCATGCTCTGCGCTTCACTTAGTCGACGCTGTCGTCGATCACGACAGCCACACAACTGACTGACTGACTGATCGTCTTCTGCTCGTAACTGCAGCAACAAATCCCAGAGATCGAGAACGCCATGCGCACGTACATGAAGACGAACAACATTGAGCTCGACGACGCGCAGTTCAAGCAGGCGCTCATGCAGCAGCTCTTCCAGATGATGGAGGCGCTCGAGCAAGAGGTGCGTGTGTTGACACTGAGAGGCATTGAGCGACTGCAGATCACTTCCACACTAGCGTCGAGGGATGGCTCTGACGGACGCTGTCGCTCGCTCGCTTGCATCGCTAGGTCGTTGGCAAGCGCCAGTGGAGCCGCAAGAGCCTTGAGACTGCGTTCGAGACGTTTGGGAACGACGCCGAGATCCTCGCGCTGCAGCAGGAGCTCCAGCAGATCATGCAGAGGTGCGACGTGCTGGTGATCTGCGTCACACGAAACAGTTGTGAGACTGAGAGCGGTGCTCACGCGACGTACAATGGTGACTCTTCAGTGTGTTCCCAGCGCCAGAGCCAGTGGACATCCCTGACTCGCTCACGCCCGAGAAGACGCTCGAGATCTTCACGGCGCTCGTCGACGGCATGGAGACGGCGCTGCGCGACATGCTCGCGCACGCCAAGACTGAGGGCATCACGGACGCGAAGAAGGCGATGGAGGAGTTCCAGCACCTGTACCTCGAACACGTCGAGATGCTCACGACTGCGCTCATGAAGAAGCACGGCATTTCGCAAGAGGTGCGGCTTCCTACTACGATTGACTCGCTTGCTACTCGTACATGACGGACGAGCGCACTCATGTGATGTGGTTGGATGCCCAGATCTTCACGGCTGCGTTGCAGAAGAGCGTGCAGGAGAACGACGCGTTCCGCCAGCAAGTGGAGCAAGTCTACGCCAAGCAAGCCAAGACGTGCGTGGGCTCTCTCTTGCGTTGCGATGGGCCGAGACGTTGTTGATCGATTGACTGACGGACCTGTTCACTTGTGTGTGCCTGCAGCTTCCGCAGCATGGGCTTGGAAGTGGACGAGCCATAGACGCTACTGGCATCCTCCACACCCACGCGCGCGCGTGCGTCAAACGGACTCGCGACGACCCGCCACGCCCGCTTGCATAGAGTTTTGATCCACACACACGAAGGCGCACGGAGCACGCTGCTGCGTCTTAGAGACCAAGCGCCATCCACACGCACCATACAGAGAGAGACACTACGAGTGCTCGTTGTTTGCTGCATCCATCCATCGCTCTCTTACTTACGCACTCGAGCGCGGCGCTAGCACCTGCGCGAGCACTCATGGGCTCCGCTTCATGGCCACGTGCTGCTGCTTCCGACCCAACTTGGTCGCTTGCGCGAGCGACATGAGGTCGTACCTGTCGTCCACGAGACTGTGGAGCAGCACGTACCGCTCGCGACCGCCGCTCGGTGTGAGCGCCAGGAGCTCGTCGGTCGTGTACCGGAGCTGCTTGCGGTACCGCGGGTTGTTCACGCAGACGCTGTCGAGTCCGTCAGCGCCGTGCTCCATGAGCGCTGACGAGAGCTCGCGCACGACTGCGAACGGGAGGTCGACAGACAGGACCTTCATCGTGTCGTCGCCGCGCGACGAGAAGCTCGAGGTGATCCACTTGCTCACGCGCCGCGTGATCTTCTGGTTGTCGAGCGAGTTGTGCTTGTTGCTCTTGCCGCCGTCCTTGACGTGGTGCTTGCCGTCCACGACTTTGACGTCAAAGATCGGCTGGAAGCCAGCGCCACTCGCGCTCTCGCGGCCACTACGCGGATGGTGCGAGCCGCTTGGACCCCCACTGCTGCTCAGTGCGTCGTGGTGATGGTGGTGGTGGTGATGCGCAAGTGCGTCGCTGCTCTTCGCGGTCCCGAGGAGCTCCAAGACTGTGTCAACGAGCGACGCTGTGCTCACGACCGTATCGGCCTCGGACGGGTTCTTCACGGACCGGATCTTCATCTGCTTCTTCTCGCGCATCATGTGCTTCTGGACAATGACCATCCAGTGGATGCCTTGCTGGAGACAGTAGTCCTCGAGGTCCTCCAAGTGCATCGGGTCCGGGTGGAGGTAGTCCGCGCCAATGCCGTGCCCCCAGAGCATGAGCGCGATCTGCATGCGCAAGAGCACAGTCTCGGACGCTTTACCAGCCGTGCACACGAGGATCTTGCGTGCGCCGCCGACAATGTCAGTGACTGTCGACTTGGCCTCGAGCGCACCGAGCGTGATCGACGCAACGGCACACGATACGATCTTGTCGACTGAGAAGCGCACGCCCATGGCCGCGACCGACGCCGCTTTCACGTACGCCGCTGGGAGCTTGAACCGCGTAATGAGCGCGTCGTAGCGTCCGCCCTCAGCGATCACTTGCGTCGATGTCGTCGCGTGCGCTTTCGAGCTTGACGCTGTCGGGAGCGCGCTGCTGTTGCCACTCGCACTCGGACCGCCCGTGCCCGTGAGCACGGCCTGGAAGATAAAGCCCGAGGCGTAGCGCTCTGGTCGAGGGCTCAAGCCAATGTCAATGCGCGTGCAGATCTGACTCGAGAGACGCAAGAACGCCATGCCGTCGAGCAAGCTCCGGAGCGCTGCGATGCCGTCGCTGCAGTCTTTCACTAACCGGCGCAAGTGCGTCTCGCGCCGCTGGAGCTGCTTGCGCTCGAGCGAGTTCGCGCTGTCGCTCTTCTTTTCGCTCGCAGCTTTGCTCTGCGCGAGCTTCTTCGCAAAGAGCTTCTGGACTTCGTGCTCGAGGATCTCGAGCGACGTCGCGCAGCTCTCGGGCAGCTGCATGAACGGCTTGAGCGCCTCGACGACGTCTTGCGTCGCGCCGTGCTCGCGGAGCTTCCGCGAAATGAACTTTGCTCGTCCAGGCTTCATCGTCAGTGGAATCGTCGACGACACGCCCCCGTGAACGCGACCCGAGACTTCGTTCGCAAAGAGCTTGAGCGTCTCGCGCCGCGCGCTCTGGGGCACGCCGCACAGCTCCAAGACGCACCGCGAGATGCGCGCGTCGTTGAATCGGAGGTAGTACGACCCGAGCGACGCTGCGAGCGCGTCGATCACTTCTGCGACGACTTCCAAGCCTTCGAGCTCGAGGAACCGCGACGGACCGCGGTCGTCCCAGATGATGTCAAAGTCCGACTCGAGGAGCTCGCGCGGGTGGCCACCGACGATGTTCTTGCGGTACACGCGGTCGAACTGGTAGCACTTGAGGCGTGTGATGTTGTGCCGCGCTACAAAGCGCGCGAGGCGCTCCGTGAGATCGAACGGCAGCGACACAGACACGCCAGCGCCATCGAGCAAGCCGCACGCGCTCTGCGGCGTCGTGAGTGGAATGCCCGTGTAGTTCTGCTCCTGCGCGCGCGGCATCAAGAGCGGCGTCGTGTGCTCCACAGCACCGTGGCGCTCAAACACTTTCTATACGTTCGTAGACGCATACAATCGAACGCGTCGTACACGCGTACATATAAAACGTCAGTTCATCTGGTGTGAATAGAGACAGAAGCATATACGTACGCGAGTAGCCACGCACCTGCAGCACGTGCTTGACGTATGTCTTCGCACGGAGCTCGACCATGTAGCTCCGCATCTTGACCGACTCGAGGTGGTCGTACGTGTAGTCGATGTGGTTCACGGGCTCCTGCGTCAAGAGCGCGTCGATGAGCTGCCCAAAGAACTTGCCCTCTGGGTTCGCGAGCGTCTCGAGCGCTTCGCGCAAGTACGTCCCTTCGACCTCCATCTTGGCCGGCAAGAGCGAGCTCGCGAGCAGCTCCGCGGCGTTCGGACGCAGCGCAGGGTTCTGGTTGCACAGCCACAGCACGATCTCTTTCACAGCGTCCGGCGCTTGGAACGACGGCGGCAGCGCGTGGCGCTCGCGCAAGCCCGTGAGCGCCTGTGCGCGCTCCATCAGCGTCGTGAACGGCGGCGACCACATCTCAAAGAACAGGATGCCGAGCGAGAACATGTCGGCCTTTTGGTTGTATCGCTCGCCCTCTTTCTCTTGCTCTGGCGCGCGGTAGAACGCCGTGCCGACGCCCGTCGTGATGTTTGACGTCTCCATCTCGGACGCCGACATGAAGCTCGTGTGCTCGTACGCATGCGATCGCGGCAGTGGCGCCACGCGCGTGCTCTCGAGCGTCTCGAACTTGAGCTTGTCATAGAGTTCTGCGGCAGACGACCCGGTCGATGCGGCGAGGAACGTTGCGCCAGCTGCGTTTCCACTTGTGCCGTGGCTAGAGTCGCGACCGAGCGTGGCAGCGCCATTGCCGTCGCCACTATCATCGCCGTCATCGAGGTCGTCGTCGAGGATCTTGGGCGGACGCACTGCGAGACCAAAGTCACCGAGCTTCACGGTCCCTTCGGCGTCGAGGAAGATGTTGGGCGGCTTGATGTCGCGGTGGATGATGCCCTGGCGATGGATGTACACGATCGCCTCGAGAATCTGCCGAAAGAGCGTCCAGATCTTGTCCGGCTCGGTCCAGAGCGAGCCTTTGTCAATCACCTCGCGCAGCGCTTTGCCTTCGCAGTACTCCATCTGGATGTACAGCTTCTCGCTCATGCGCTTCTCACGCACGCGTGGCGCGGCCTTGGACCCGATCGCCGCTTTGTGCCTCCGATCGCGCGCGCCATTGTCGTCATCGTCGCTCGAGTCTTCGAGCTCTTCGTCGATCGGCGCTTCGTCGAGCCCTTCCCAGTCAAAGCCGTCGTCGTGCATCGACGCAGACGTGAGGCTCATGCGGAACGGATTCGAGCTCCGGCGACTGTCGTGCTTGGAGCTCCAGAGCCCGACGCTCCGGCTCATCGTACCGAGCCAGTCGTCGTCTTCGTCCGTGGCGCTTGTCTCGAGCTCGATGCCGTCGCGCGTGTCGGAAGACTCGCTCGTGCGCTCGAGCGACACGTGCTCTTCGTCATCCTCTTCATCGTCATCGCTCTCAAAGTCGTCGTCGCTCGAGTCGTCGTCGTCGGTCGTGAACCCGCTGCTCTCGCCTTCGATCCACGCCTGGAAGTACCGCACGATGTGCCGGTGCTGCATGCGCGAGATCGTCTTGACTTCGCGCAAGATCTTCTTCTTCATCGTCGGGTCGTCCGGGTCGAGCTTCACTTTCTTCACGGCGTAGAGCTGTCGGTCGAGGCGGTTCCGGACTTTCACGACTTCGCCGCCGCCGCCGCGACCGAGTAGCCCGAGCTCTTTAAAGTCGCCGTGGTACCGCGAGTGCGCGTGCTCGGTGTCCATCGCATCGAGCTCGTTCGTCGACGAGTCGTCGCTCTCAGACAGGTCGTCGCTATTGCTGCCGTCGTCGTCCGAGCCACTGCCGTCTGAGCCATGGCCGTCGCCGGATCGGTGCTGGCGCGTGCGCTCTGGAATCGTCGACACGCGGTCGCTGCTACTTGCAAAGTCGCTCATGCTGCCGTCGTCATCGTCGCGTTCGTCGTGGCTCGCGCCGTGCTCGTCGACCAAGTCGATGCTCGAGCGATGACGGCGACGTCGCCGCGCGTTGTTGCGCTTCTTCATCTTCTCTTGCTTGCGCTTGCGCTCGGCGTCAATGATCGCGAGGATCTCTTGGTTCTTGGCGAGCGCCGCCTCTTCTTCGAGCTGATGGCGGGCGTCCTCGGCGCGCTTCTGCTCCATCTCGCGGTCCTGCTGGCGCTGGATCATCTGGTCAAAGAACGACGACTGGTCCTTCAAGTGCTCCTGAATAAAGTCCGTCGCGTGCATCACGAGGTCGTATGTCATGGCGTCGCCGAGCTTCTCGAGTGCGAGCTTCTCGAGCTCGCTCGTGAGCCGCTTCGTCTCGTCTTTCGACAGCCCATGCTTGGCTTCGACTGCGATGTTTGCGGGCTGCTTGAGCGGATACGCGCGGCCAAAGTCAATGTGCAGGAGCACCTCTGCTGTCGCTGCGGCGTCGCCGAATGCTTCGCAGCACAGTCGGATCGTAAAGATGTAGTTGTACACGAGCGTGCTCGACTTGAGCTCGAGGTCCTGGTCGTAGATCGCCTGGAGGACTTCGAACTCTTGCTGCTGCAGCTCGAGCGCTTGCTGCAGCGTCGCGGCGTCAAAGAGGATCGACTGGAACGGCGCAGACGCAGCCGTGGCGACCGCCGCGCCGCCGGCGGTTGCTGGTGGTGCAGACGCTTTGCCTGCTGCTGCTGCGTGTGCGTCGGGAGCGGAATCGGCTGGTGCATGTACACACGAGCATGTGCACATGTGAGTGTATGTGAATGCGTCATCACGCGTGCGTACGCACACGCGAGCGGCACGAGCACGAGCACATCGATCGATCAGCGCACGCACCTGCTTTCTTCTTCCCCTTCTTGCGCGCCATTGCGAGTGTGACACACGATTTCGTATCGGAGCTCTTGCTCGTATCGGATTGGTCGATTGCCAGCTGGTGGCGCAGTTTAGTATCGGATTTTGTATTGGACCACAAGAATGTGCTCGTCACGAGTGTGTGGCGCTCCTCGCGCGTCGTGACGATCATGTGAGCTCTTGACGACAACGACGGCGGCAGCACCAAGCACCAGTGCTGCTACTCGTGAGCCATGTGTCCATCAAGGCAAAGCGCTTTCAAAGCGTAGAGTTTGCTAGCACTCGACTTGCTTGTATAGCGCTGCAGTGTCGAGCGCAGCACTCGAGCTCAAGCACTCAAGACGTGGCGAGCCACTCGCTCGACAAATGCGCGCGTGTGTGCGTGAATCAAGTTGCCTGCCTCCATAGAGCGGATCATCACGCTATCAACCACTACGCATGCATCGTACGCACGCTGCTCCGGTCTCAGCGCCTGGAGCAGCAGGCAGCACGCATGAGCAGCAGGCATGCCCCCCACACATCGTCATCGCCATCGAGATGGCTGAACGCCCTGTCATGAGTGACGGTCACTCTTTTGTGACTCCATCTGCTGCTACTTGGAGCTCTTGGAGCTCTTGGATGTCGTCCCATTCCGCGATTCGCCAGCTCTCGCACACTCGACGACGTCAGCAGCAGCGCCAGCGCTCAACACAAACACAAACACAAACACAAACACAAACACACACGCACACGATGGCGACACAGCGCATTCCAGTCGGCCTCGTGGGCTTTGGCACCGGCTCGAGCGTCTTCCACGCGCCGCTGCTCCAGAGCTCGGGCGAATTTGCAATCACGCACGTGCTCGAGCGCTCGACGAACAAGAGCGCAGACGCACTCGTGCCAGCGCCGACGATCGTGCGCTCGATGGACGCACTCCTCGCGGCGCCAGTGGACCTCATTGTCATCTCCACGCCCACGCACGTGCACTTTGAGCAAGCAAAGCAAGCGATCCTAGCAAAGAAGCACGTCGTTGTCGACAAGCCGCTCGTGATCACGGCGCGCGATGCGCAGGAGCTCGTGGACCTCGCGCAGGCGCACGGTGTGGTCTTTGCAGTGTTTCAGAACCGGCGCTGGGACAGTGACTTCCTCACGGTGCGTGCGCTCCTTGACAGCGGCGCGCTCGGCGAGCTCCGGACGTACGAGGCACACTACGACCGGTACCGTCCGTCGCTCAAGGGGTACTGGAAAGAGCAGGCGTCGCTCGGCGGCGGCGTGCTCTACGACCTTGGCGCACACCTCGTGGACCAGGCGCTGCAGCTCTTTGGTGAGCCCGACTCGGTGCACGCGGACGTGCAGATCCAGCGCGAAGGCGGCGAGAACGACGACTACTTCCGCCTCGAGTTCACGTACACGAAGCGCCCGGAGCTCCGCGTCGTGCTCACGGCCGGCATGCTCGTGAAAGACCTCGGACCAAAGTACATCCTCGAGGGCTCGGCCGCGCGCTTTGAGAAGTTTGGCGAAGATGTCCAAGAGCCGCAGCTCCGCGACGGCAAGCGTCCCGGCGACGCGGGCTTTGGCTGCGAGCCGGAAGCGACGTACGGCACGCTCACAACTGCTGATGGCACGGCGCAAGTGGTGCCGAGCAAGGTCGGGACGTACGACGTGTACTACAAGAACATCGCTGCTGCGATTCGCTCTGGCGCGCCGCTGCTCGTGGACCCGCGCAGCGTCGTGCCGCAGATCCGCATCCTCGAAGCCGCGAAGCTGACTGAGCGCGTGAACCGACTGTAGACGAGCAAGAGCAGCAGTGAGCACGTGGGGGTGAGACCGACGCCAAGACACCGTCGTGAAGCATCGCACACACGCATTAGATCCACTCTCTTCACATTCCTGTCTGTCTGTTGCCTGTCGGTTCTAGAGTCTGTCGAGCCATGCCGTCTTGTGTGGAGCTCACGTTGCGATCACGATGCGCTGCGTCTCGTGTGTGGTGGCGAGCTGGACTGAGCAAACGCGCCATGGACGACTTGGATCTGCGAGAAGTAGAGCACGAGCCGTCACTCACGTGCCTGCGTTACTAAAGACGTGCCTTGAGAGACATCGCACAGGGTCGTACCTCGTCGAACGTGCGCTGCAGCAGCGCGCGTAGATGTGCGTTCTCGGCTCGCAGTGCGACGTTTGCGGCGTTGAGCTGCTTCAAACGCAGTGAGAACGTGGAGAGCCTCCTCTTGTGCCAAGACAGCCATCTCGAGCTCAGCTACTCGCCGATGATGCTCAAGCTCAAGTGCAGCAACTTGGTGGCGATGGTTGATGTCTGCAATCTCCTGCTCACGCTCTCGCTTGCGAAACTCGATCTCTCGTTCTCGCTCTGCGACCTCGTGCTTGAGGCGCTTCTTGCGTAGCTTGAGCTGGCTCTGTTCATGGAAGAGCTGCACTGCTGCGTCTGTGATCGTTGTAGTCGCGCTCTTTTTGGCTTGGTGTGCTGGGCTTGAGCGATAGCTCACGCCACGTGCGAACGCTATGCGCTCAACAACACCAGACCATCGGCGCATCATCGTCTGCACGACGTCGCCTCGTCGGAAGGCGTTCATCGCCTCGACGTTCACGTCCACGCCTCGCTCTGTCAGGTTCATAGAACCAGTCAGAGCGAAGCGCTCGTCCACGAGCACGTCCTAGGCATGCATGTGAGTGCGTGAGCCATACGATAGACAAACAAGGAAACAGCAAAAGGCTCTGACTGACCTTCACATGTAGTGTTGTGGGCGTGAACGCCACGAACACTCTCTGTGGCGCGTGGGCGTGGAGAAGCCGGACCTACGATCGACCGTCCTTGGCCATCGCCGCGTCCGTGACGATGTAGACCATGAGCGCGGATTGGTGTCGAGCAGGAACTGGATGAACCTCGCGATCTAGAAAAAAGTATCAGCATAAAAGTGTCAGCAGTTATAAGTGTCAGCAGGAATAAAGTATCAGTGCGAGCGACGTACGACTTCGTGCGTCAGGCAGTACATCGAGATGCGGAGCACTTGGTCGACCTGACCGATCAATGCGAGCAGCGCCAACAATGTGTCGGTGTCGTCCGACCACTTGTCGGCGCTGCCCAAGTGCTCGTCCGCATCGTCGAACACGCCGTCGAACTCACGCACGATGCGCTCAAAGAGCGCGACCTCCTCTGCTCGAGTCGCCGGTCGTCGCTTTAGCATAGCACTGAGGCTGCTGCGACCGCGACCGACGAGTCTGTTGAGCGGCTTTGTGTTGCGTGGCTGTGCCTTGATGCTTGCAAAGAGCTCGCAGAGGTCGGGCGGTAGCTCGACATGCGTGAGAGGCGCTGGTGCTGGAGGGGCAGTGAGTGGCATGGGTGGATCGGTCTCAGTGGATGGACATGGGGGAGTGAGCGACGGTGGCGGTGGAGGTGGAGGTGGTGCTGTTGCGTGCTGCGACTGGATGCGCCTGATGCACGTTAGGAAGTACTTGGCGTGGCGGCGAGACTGGTTTACGGTCTTCGTCCCGACGCGCTCAACCACCTCTTTCCAAGTCACGTCTCGATCCCAAGCGTCGACGAGTACCTCGAGAAATCGCATGTGCTCGTCGTCGCTCCAGACCAGACACGCAGCGACGCGCTTGGGCCGAGGCAGCGCTATGGAGAGCAGGGAGGGGTCTTGCTGCAGCACAGCCTTGATCTCTGAGAGCACGTGGCGCGCGCCTCGCGGCATGGTGCTTGTCGTCTGGCTTGGCTTCTTCGAGTGTCATGATTCTTCACATGAATCATGATGATTTACAAAATTACACAATTCATACAAAAAACAACAAAAACCGCCAAAATAGACATGTATACAAGTTGTGACGGAAAGTATACAAGTTTGAACCAAAGTATACAAGTTGTGATCCTGGAATTTGTTAGCAAAAAAACTCATGCAGATTCCAAAACTTGCTATAAACCGGCTAACCGGTATATTGGACAAAAACCGGTCACTCGTCGTGACGATCATGTGAGCTCTTGACGACAACGACGGCGGCAGCACCAAGCACCAGTGCTGCTACTCGTGAGCCATGTGTCCATCAAGGCAAAGCGCTTTCAAAGCGTAGAGTTTGCTAGCACTCGACTTGCTTGTATAGCGCTGCAGTGTCGAGCGCAGCACTCGAGCTCAAGCACTCAAGACGTGGCGAGCCACTCGCTCGACAAATGCGCGCGTGTGTGCGTGAATCAAGTTGCCTGCCTCCATAGAGCGGATCATCACGCTATCAACCACTACGCATGCATCGTACGCACGCTGCTCCGGTCTCAGCGCCTGGAGCAGCAGGCAGCACGCATGAGCAGCAGGCATGCCCCCCACACATCGTCATCGCCATCGAGATGGCTGAACGCCCTGTCATGAGTGACGGTCACTCTTTTGTGACTCCATCTGCTGCTACTTGGAGCTCTTGGAGCTCTTGGATGTCGTCCCATTCCGCGATTCGCCAGCTCTCGCACACTCGACGACGTCAGCAGCAGCGCCAGCGCTCAACACAAACACAAACACAAACACAAACACAAACACACACGCACACGATGGCGACACAGCGCATTCCAGTCGGCCTCGTGGGCTTTGGCACCGGCTCGAGCGTCTTCCACGCGCCGCTGCTCCAGAGCTCGGGCGAATTTGCAATCACGCACGTGCTCGAGCGCTCGACGAACAAGAGCGCAGACGCACTCGTGCCAGCGCCGACGATCGTGCGCTCGATGGACGCACTCCTCGCGGCGCCAGTGGACCTCATTGTCATCTCCACGCCCACGCACGTGCACTTTGAGCAAGCAAAGCAAGCGATCCTAGCAAAGAAGCACGTCGTTGTCGACAAGCCGCTCGTGATCACGGCGCGCGATGCGCAGGAGCTCGTGGACCTCGCGCAGGCGCACGGTGTGGTCTTTGCAGTGTTTCAGAACCGGCGCTGGGACAGTGACTTCCTCACGGTGCGTGCGCTCCTTGACAGCGGCGCGCTCGGCGAGCTCCGGACGTACGAGGCACACTACGACCGGTACCGTCCGTCGCTCAAGGGGTACTGGAAAGAGCAGGCGTCGCTCGGCGGCGGCGTGCTCTACGACCTTGGCGCACACCTCGTGGACCAGGCGCTGCAGCTCTTTGGTGAGCCCGACTCGGTGCACGCGGACGTGCAGATCCAGCGCGAAGGCGGCGAGAACGACGACTACTTCCGCCTCGAGTTCACGTACACGAAGCGCCCGGAGCTCCGCGTCGTGCTCACGGCCGGCATGCTCGTGAAAGACCTCGGACCAAAGTACATCCTCGAGGGCTCGGCCGCGCGCTTTGAGAAGTTTGGCGAAGATGTCCAAGAGCCGCAGCTCCGCGACGGCAAGCGTCCCGGCGACGCGGGCTTTGGCTGCGAGCCGGAAGCGACGTACGGCACGCTCACAACTGCTGATGGCACGGCGCAAGTGGTGCCGAGCAAGGTCGGGACGTACGACGTGTACTACAAGAACATCGCTGCTGCGATTCGCTCTGGCGCGCCGCTGCTCGTGGACCCGCGCAGCGTCGTGCCGCAGATCCGCATCCTCGAAGCCGCGAAGCTGACTGAGCGCGTGAACCGACTGTAGACGAGCAAGAGCAGCAGTGAGCACGTGGGGGTGAGACCGACGCCAAGACACCGTCGTGAAGCATCGCACACACGCATTAGATCCACTCTCTTCACATTCCTGTCTGTCTGTTGCCTGTCGGTTCTAGAGTCTGTCGAGCCATGCCGTCTTGTGTGGAGCTCACGTTGCGATCACGATGCGCTGCGTCTCGTGTGTGGTGGCGAGCTGGACTGAGCAAACGCGCCATGGACGACTTGGATCTGCGAGAAGTAGAGCACGAGCCGTCACTCACGTGCCTGCGTTACTAAAGACGTGCCTTGAGAGACATCGCACAGGGTCGTACCTCGTCGAACGTGCGCTGCAGCAGCGCGCGTAGATGTGCGTTCTCGGCTCGCAGTGCGACGTTTGCGGCGTTGAGCTGCTTCAAACGCAGTGATCCGCATGAGCACGCGCGTCAGAGAGAGAGAACGCAAAGCAGTACCAAGATCGAGTCACTGTGACGTGCCTCTGCGAGCGCACTCGCGCTTCCACATGTACAGCGCACGATCCGCTGCGTCTCGCTCTCCTGTTTGCTCATGGGATCTTGTGTGTCTGCGTCAGGGATGCTCGCCCACAGATCGACGCTGCTTCGCACTGCAGGCGATCGAGTTGGCGCGATCGAGTCTCGATGACAGCTCTCTTTGTCGTGGACACGAGCTGGGGCTGTGTGGCTGAGCTTGCGAGTGTGAGAGCTCATACACTGACGCGACTCTGGCGACGACGATGTTGAGTCACTTGCAGCCGAGCAAGTCGACTCGCTTCGCGCGGATTCATCTAGTGCGAGCGCTCCGAGCAACGATGACGCCATCGATACGTTGCTGTGTCTGCGACGCACGTTCATGTTCACACTTGAGCTACAACCAGCAGCGTCTGTGACTCGACGCCGTGGACTCTGTCGCGCAACGACGCCACTGATCGCGTCGTCAAATGCGAGACACTCGATCACGTTGTTGCCGCCGTCGCAGACAAGGAGCGCTGCATTGGTGCTGTCAGTGCCTGTGAACAGCACGCCGAGCGGCTCGCCGAGTCGCTCGACCATGCACTCTGCGAGCGCTGTGCTGGATCCACTGAGCACACTGCGCGGTACGACTCCGATCTCGATCGTGCGCACCCACGTGTACGCTGTGCTGTCGCGCGCACGCCCACTGAGCTGAGCGACGCAGCCACCGACTTGGCGAATGCAGCAGTTGCCGCGATCCGAGACAAAGAACGAGCCATGGGGTCCGAGACTCAGTCCTACTGGCTGTCGGAACATAGCGCCTTCGCAGCTGCCGTCGACGTAGCCGCCACTCACAGCGCCGCAGACTGTCGTGACGTCCCATGGTGATCGACGATCGCGCGATGGACGCAGTGCGCGGATGCAGTTGTTCATTGTATCGGCGACCAAGAGCGTGCTGTGCAGCCCTTCAATGACCGCAGACGGACTCCGGAAGAGCGCGCGGCGGCCGTCGCGGTATCCAGCGATGCGCGTCCGTAAGCGCGGGAGCTCAGTGTGCGAGGCACGTTCAGGTTGTTCGACATACTCGCTGCTGCTACTGCTGTCTCGGACAGAGATGTAGTCGCCCGCGATCGTCCGCACGAGCAGAGCTCCAGCCGATGTGCGAACGATCTGGCGAATGCAATGGTTGCCAGTGTCGGCGACTGTGAGCGTCCCATCGGCGCACTGGCAGATCCCGGCAGGCGAATTGAAGCTGCAGTCGTGCACCGGACCGTCGCGCCACGCTTTCTTGCCAGTGCCAGCAAATGGGAAGAGTTCGACGCCTGCGAGGCGCTCTGCTGCACTCGAGAACAGCGCACTGTTGGCTGGCAGCGCTGCAAACTTGATCTTGTGGTGCCCTGTGTCGCACACAAAGAGGTACCGCCCGTTGTCGGACGCGCAGATGCCTTTTGGTGCGAGCAGCTCGGTCGCATCGAGGCTCTGCATGACACGCGCTGTGCTTGGCGGTTGTGCTGACAAGTCGAGATCAAGACGTCCTTGCGGCTGTGGCTGCTGCACAATGAAGCGAATCGCGTTGTTCTACCATGTGCACATGCACGTGCAAGCACAAGCGTGAGGAACCAGCATGGTTGTGCTCGAGCGAGCAACGAGCAGTGCACACAACGCACGTGCATGTCTGTGAACGCCACAGTACCGCAGCCGTCTGGCACTGCGCAGAGTGCGTATGGTCGGTTCACGCTCGCATCCGAGATGTCTCCGTCGCGCTGTCCTCTTCGACCCGACCCAACGCGGTAGCTCACGGCTGCTCTTGTGTCGTCCAAGTCATCAACCACAGCGTCCGCAGGCTCGCAGCACCATCGAGCATCCATCTAAGCGTGCTCGTGCTCGTGCTCGTGCTCGTGCTCTCGGCACCTTCGGAGCTCGAAGAGGTGTTGTTTGGAGTGTTGAAGTTGAGCAGAAATATGTCGAAAATGTTCGCATCGTCATGATTCAGAACCATACTTGCAAAATGTATGCCAGCCATTTATTATGAACTATTTGCGGTATTAACAACTGTCTTTATAAGTCCTTTATGCAATTGTCTCTAGAACGTTTTTAGACATGTTGTTTCTTGACATCTGAAAAGTCGTCAAGACGCTCGCAAAGAAGCGTCCAACGATGGATCGCGATCGTGGTGGTGGTGCCGGCGCATACCCGGTGCGCGCTGGTGCTGGTGCGCATGGCGCTCGAGACTGGCGTCGAGGCGAGCGAGACCCGAGCAACTCGTTCGATAGCGCAAGCAGCCGCAGCAGCACGTTCCACGGCAGTCGCAGCAGCGCAAACGTCAACACGTCGCGCATCAAAGGCTCGCGCCATGCGCAAGTGCGGCATGCCGAGATGACCGCTGCGTGGAAAGCAGCAGCGCTGCACGACGTAAACGACGCGCAGCTCGCGCCACGTGAGCGCGAGATCCTTTTGCAGCTGCTCGTGCAGATCACAGACTTTGTCGCGCGCAAGCAGCAGCAGCAGAGCAAGCGCGCGACTGCTTCGACGACGCCAGACTGGCGCAAAGACTTTCGCCGCAGCCGCGTCGATGACATCCGAGCCGACAAGCGCAGCAACAACAGTGACGATCTCTTTGCTGTCGTCGTGCGTGTGTGCGAAGAGCGCATGCAGCAGCTTCATGATGGTGACGACGAGGTCCGCTCTCTCACTCTCTCGCTCACTGAGTAGATCCGATCCAACGGATGCGCAGTGCACTCACACACCATGACGTGCGTGTGTGCGTAGCAGGAGAGCAGCAGCGACGACGTCGACTGGGCACACGCGTCGTCACGTGAGCTCGTGGCACGCGCGATGGTGCAGGAGCTGCTCGTGAGCCTCATGGAGATCCAGCTGCACGAGAAGGAGGAGACGATCCTCGACGACGTCGACACGGTCGAGATCATGCGCCAGCTCCGCGCGCAGCTCGAGCAAGACGAGCACACGGTGCGCTGCGTCACTGTATCAGATACAGACGCTACAGACCTACTCATACTGTGGCAACCTGTGTCGTCGCTAGCTCCGCGACCGCGTGTGCGCTGCTGCAGGCGACGAGCAGCAGCTCCAGGAGCTCCAAGCGCTCCTGCGCGCCGACTTTCTCCAGGAAGTCGCGCACACACGCGCGACGCAGCGCCTGAACGACGCGACGCAGAACAGCGACGCGTCGCTCCAGTTTGCGTGGGAGACGATCCAAGAGCAGAAGCGCGAGGTCGTGCGCCTTCGCGCTGAGAACGAAGCGCTCCGTGCGCGCAGTAGCTCAAGCGCATCGCGTCTAGTAGGTTCAAAAGACCACCACTCGCTGTCCACTGCATCACTCGCAACCGCAGACGACCCCAAGCGCGCGATCTACGCCTTGCGCGCAGAGCTCGCGACGCACCAGGACGCGAACGTGAGCATCCTCCACGACTACATCACGCGTCTCGAAGACGCGTTGCGGCGCTCGACTGCTGGCGCTTCGTTGTTCGCCACCGCAGCAACGGCGGCGCCACTGATTCGCCCGTTCGCGTCGAGCCGCATCGGCGACAGCGACGGCGACACCAGTGGCGACGGCAAAGAAAACTGGCGGCCGCGCTTTGCCAGCAGCAGCGCCAGTGGCGTCCGCACGCGAGAGGACTTTGCTGCGTCGCAGCCCGTGCCGTCACGTCGCGTGTGCGAGACGTGCAAGCGTAGCGCAGCAGCTGCGATCGCGCTCCAGTCGGAAGTCAAGCAGCTGCGCGCGCAGGTCGCTGCCGACGACGACGCGCTCGTGCAGAGCGAGCAAATGCAGCAGCAGCTCACGCGCGAGACTGCGGCGCTCACGAGCGCATTGGTCTCAGCAAAGCAGCAACAGCAAGAGCTCCGGGAGCTCGTGCTCCAGAGCTCGCGTGCCAAGCAGCAGCTCCAGACTGAGCACGATGCCGCGCACCGTGCGTCTGAGCGCACTGTGCGGCTGCTGCAAGACGAGCTCGACGCACTTGACGCACGCTACGCACAGCAAACACGCGCGCTCGAGCGTCTCGAGCTCCGCGCGAGCACCAGCAGCAGCACGAGCCTCAGTAGTAGTCGTCTCGACCGCTCGCAGCGCGTTCGACAGACTGGCCTGACAGATGACGTGGACAGCGTCGCGCAGGCAAACGCTGCGCTGCGCGACCGCATTGCGCAGCTCCAAAGCGACGTCCAGGACGCTGACGCACGCGCACGCGAGCGTTCAAGCCAAGTCGACGCACTTCACGACACGATCGAGCGCTTGCAGCACGAGCGCGAGCGCCTACGACTCAGTGAAGATGAGGCGCGCGAGACCGCGTCTGCGCTCAAGAGCAAGCTCCAGGCGCTCACACAAGAGCTTCAAGAGGCGCGAGAGAGCACGCACGAGCTCAAGCAAGCGCTCGCTGCTCGTGAACAGACACTCGAAGCGCGCGACGCAGCGCTCGAACAAGACAAGCAGCGCGAGGTGGTCGAGCGCGAGAAGCGTCGACTCAATCATGAGCGTCTCGCTCAAGCGCGCGACGAGTGCACGCGCCTCACTGCGCAGCTCGAGACCGCAACAGAGCGACTTGAGACCGCCGAACAAGCGCTCGCACAGGAGCGCACATCAACGGCTCGCGTGACGCGCGAGCTGCGCGACTCAGAGACGCAGCGCCAAGCGCTCGAAGCGCGCATGAGTGCATCTGTGGCGTTCCAGCGAGAGCTCGACAGTGTCCAAACATCTGCTGCCGCACGCACCGCTGCAGCCGATGCGCTGCAGCAAGAGCTCACAGCAGCGCAGACGACGATCTTGATGTGGATGAGCAAGTACAACGCACTGACGGAGCACGTGAAGCGCCTCGAAGACACCGAGGCCGCTGCGTCGGAAGCGCGCTACAGCCTCGAGCGCGAGCTCGAGCACCAGCGTTCGCTCGTTGTTGAGCACCAGCAGCGCCATGCTACGGCAGCAAAGGCCTTCGACGCGCAGCAAGTGCGATCGCAGGCATTCGAAGCGCGCATCGCAGAGCTCGAAGCCGCTACGTACAAGCACGAGCGCCAGACGCAGGCGCTTGAGACTGACCTGTCGCAGTCGCGACGGAGCAATGCGAGTGAGTTGGCAGAGCTCCGCGCTGCAGCGCTCGAGCTCGAGAGCCGCGTGAGCGTCCTCACTGACGCGAACCGGACGCTCACGCACAACCTCCAGTCCGAAGAGCGACAGCGCAAGACGCTCGGGTTCCTCGTCCAGACGCTCCAGGAGCGGCCGGGACTCCAGCAGCGCGCACTCCGCGAGATGCTCGCGTCGAGCGAGAGACACGTCATCGAGACGCTCGCACACGTCGGCCATCGCGTCAAGGGTTTGAGCGCAAAGCTCATAGCGGCAGAGCGTACGTGCGACGCACTGCGGACGCAACTCGAACAGCAGCAACGTTGTGCTGACGGTACAAACGCCACGATGTCTATCAATTCGGTCGCAATCGCAGACGACGCTGCAGAAGTCGAGAAGTCGAGCGCGATGATGCTCGCGCGCTGCCAAGACGTCTGCCGCTTGATCCGCGCAGTCGCAGCGACGCTCCCGTACGAGTCGCTCGTCGAGACCGAGAGCGACGCGGCGTTCCTCGAGCTGGCAGAGCGCGTGCTCGTGCACGCGATGCACAGCGCAGCGCGTCTCTTGACTGCGCCACCACCACTGGCACTCGCACACGCACCGTCGGTCTCTGGTGTCTCGCAGACGCTAGCGCTTGCAGCGCCACAGCCTCCATCATCGTCTTCGGTGCTTGCTCGTCCTGCGCTTGACGCCTCGTCACAGACGAGCAGCAGCGTCAGCAGCAGTCGCCGTCGCGCAGTCGTGTACCTCAAGTGGCGCAACGTCCTCGTCGCGCTGCGCCTTCAGCACCAGCTCGCACGCAAGCACGTTGCGTACACGCGCATGGTCGCCAAGTGGATGCGCGCAGCGCGTCAGTGCGCCGTGCTCGACAAGCGCGTGAAGCGCGCGCAGTGGCGCTGCCTCGCACTCGGTGCGACTGCGCGCGCGCAGCAGTCCGAGCTCGCTGTGCTCCGATCCGCGAAGCAGCACTGGCGCTGGCACGCGATGCGCTTTCGCCTCGAGACGCTTATGCGCCGCAGAGCTGCGATGCTCTTACACGCGCGCATCGCGACGCAGCAGCAGCGCTACAGTCGGCTCCAGAAGCTCTTGGGCTTTACGAGCTGGCGCTACGAGAGCAAGATCGCGGCACTGACGCAAGCGCTCGAGACGCAGCAGCAAGCGCCTGCGCTGTCACCGGTGAGCGCAGTCGCGCTCGGCAACTGCGTGCGGCTGCTGCAACAGTTCTGCGACGACACTGAGACGCCAGCAGACGTCGGCGCGAGTCGCTCGAGTCTCACGGCGTTCCTCATCGAGAGCAACCGCAAAGTCGCGGGCTGGCGCCGCACGCTCGACCGCAAGATCCACGAGTTCCGCGACGGCAAAGCGCAGCTCGTGCGCCTCAAGCAGCGCTGCAACGAGATGCACGAACTCGTGGCGCTCCATGAGACGCTCGTGCGCGAGCTCGAACGCAAAGCTGCGAGCCACGAAGCGATCATCGAGGCAGCAACGAGCTTTGCGCGCGCGTACAGGACGCTGCGGACGTCCGTTGCGTCGCAGATGTTCACGACGACCGAGTTCTACGCCGCGTGCAAGCGCGTGGTCGAGGCCGTGAGCGCATCGAGCAGCGTAGCAGTTGCTAGTGCATCGATTCGGAGCAGCAGCAGTCGAGCCGTTGCAAGCGCTCAGGCAGCGACATTGTTGACCTCTGAGGCGAGTGGTGCAACTCGCACCGTGTCTGTCGCAACAGCGCGAGCACCAAGCAGCTCGCACAGCACAAGCCGGCGCACGCGCCTCGCGACGCTGGACGAGCAGCGCGAGCTCACGATGTCGCGCGTCTCGAGCACCAGCACGCTTCGTGCTAGCGCCACGTCAGTCCAGACAAACAACGACGCGCAGCGCCGCGAAGCGAATCGATCGAACATTGCGATCCTCGAGCACGCCGTAGGCTCACTCCGGAGCGCCACAGACGTTCGCGCGGCGCTTGAGCGCGCTTTGGTTGACAAGACCGAGCGTCTTGCGCTCGCACACGCGCAGCTCGAGCGCAAGCGCGTGCAGTTTGCGATGCTCCGGCTGTTCATGCGCTGGAAGTGCGCGACGTACGCGCTGCGACTTCAGGAACAAGCGGTGCAAGCTGTGGCAGAGTGAAGACAACGAGTGGCGGGCTCAAGGAGAACAAGAGTACCCTCGCAGCAGTGCTCGGCTCAAGCAAGTGAGCGACATGGACTGAGAGCCGCATTGACAAATGGATCCCAGGCACTCGACAGAGCCATCGATGGTGCTGCGATAGCGTGGCCTCTTGACTCATACAACCAGGTGGGTGTTACACTGCCAGACAACATCATGGTGTTAGTAGAGAGCAACGGCGACATACTCACCCATGAAGTCATGGAGACGTACCGTAGTCGAGCGTTATTCGATCTGCGCAGCTCTTGCGCTCGCGTCGCGCTTCGGGCGAGTCGGTCTCGTCGTGGATCTTGTCTTGGAGGATCTCTTCCACGACGTCTTCGAGCGTCACGAGACCCTGGAGCTCGTAGAACGGATCGCCCTACACGTGCAGCCAACCACACAGCCACACCGGAGGTTAGCCACTTGCGTGGACACGATCGCTTTGAAGATTAGCCATGTCGATCACGCCGCACCGGTCCAGTGTTGTTGACGTCGTAGACGAGCGCCATGTGAACACTGCCTCGCTTGAACGCGCTCAGGATCTCGCCGAGCGTCGAGTCGGCCCACACGCGGTGTGCCGCGCGCGCAAACACGTGGACGAACTCGAGCACTGGGACGCTCTCTTTCGGGTCGATGTACACGAGGTCTTTGACAAAGATGATCCCGAGCACGTCGTGGCCGTCGTTTCCGAGCACTGGGATGCGCGAGAAGCCGCTGCTGTAGACGCGCTTGATTGCCTCCATGTCGAGCTCCGTCCTCGCGTGCAGCAGCGACAGAGTGAGCGCACATGGTAGCTTGTCGAGTCAAGGAACGACCTCATCATGGACAGAGGACACACATATGTAGCGAGCGACACACACAGAGATCGACACAAAGGCACACAGCCTGATGGACGAAAGAGAGGATATCGAGAGCGCAAAGATCTTGTCGGCTGGAACCATGATCTGCCGCACGACCTTTTGCTTGTAGCCCATGGCGCCGCGCACGATGTCGCCTTCGTCCGGGTGGAGCGTCTGTTGCTGCACGTGGATCTCGAGGAGCTTCTGAAGCTCGCGCTTTGAAAAGACTGTCCCAACGTCAGCGCCGAGGACGCGGTCGAGCGCCATGCCGATCGGTGTCGCGGCCGGTGCAAACACAAAGAGCAGGACGCGGACGAGCGGCACGAGACGCGCGCCGATCACGAGAGCGTGACGCGAGCAGAGCGCTTGCGGGATGATCTCGCCGAAGATCACGATCACGACTGTCGAGACGAGGAAGCCGACGAGACCGCTCGTGAGGTCGGCCATGAGGATCGAGAGGAGCGAGTTGACCGAGATGTTGCCGAGCACGAGCGTCGTGAGCAGCGCATTGCCGTGCTCGCGCACTGGGAGAATGCGCGTCGCAGCTGCGGCTTTAGAGCGCTCGTCGGCACTCGCACCGTCACGCTCACCGGCGCCGATCGTCACTTCGAGCGCGAGCTGGTCGAGCGACATGAGTCCGAGCGTCAACCCCGAGAAGATCGCCGAGAGCCCCACGAGCGCGACGATGAAGCTAAAGCGCAGGACTTCGAGCATCACCGACGCGTGTGCGATTGGCTCCATGGGCGTGGGGCGTGGCGGCTCGGTCGCGGCCATGACAACAGTCATCATCATCGTCATGAGCAGCAGAAGTAGTAAGGAACAGCAGCGCATGGTCGAGTGAGTCACAGGCGATCGACACTTGAAGCGACGCGTCGGTTCACAATCTGAAGATGCAAGTGGTGGACAGAGTGTCATCGCAAGTGCCTTCTTCCTCGTCACTGCTAGTGCTAGTGCTAGTGCTAGTGCTAGTGCTAGTGCTAGTGCTCACTCACTGTCGAAGACCAACGTCATGATCGAACACTCTGGCGTTCACACCTGAGCGATGGCTCACGCGTGCCAGTAGCCCGCCTGGACGAGGATCTCGGGGTAGAGGTTGTGCCACTCGGTGATGAGCGGGTTGTACAAGTCCGGGTGCGACTGCATGAACGCCGCTGGGTCCTGAAGCAGCAGCACGAGATGTCATGGATGAGTTCACGTCGACAGAGCGCACTCACAAGCACAGCGCAGTGAAGAAGACGCACCTCGGCAAAGCAGACAAAGATCGTCGCGACCGAGCTGTCGATCACTGCGAGCGGCGTGATCGAGACACCGACGCCGATGATGAAGCCGAGCACCGCCAAGAAGACTGCAGACACACATCGAGACTGTGAGCATCAAGGCATCGCCACACACACAGAGCCGCATTGGTGTACACGTACTCGTGCTGTTGTCAAACTTGACAATGTCGGTCGCTTCGCCAATGATGCCGCCGGCGGCAGCGCATACCAAGCCTAGACAGTCATGCAAAGAGAGAGAACACAACAGTGTCAGCACATGCGTCTTCATGCCAACAGCATCATCACTACACATGTGGATACAAAGACAGCGTAACGTACCGACACCGAGCGCTGCAAAGCTGAGGACGTTGCCAATGAGGTCGTCGTTGATGATCGCGTCAAAGCCGCGCTGGTGGAACAGGTCGAACACAGCTTTCCCGGCTTGCGTGAACTTGTAGCCGTAGATGCCGACATACACGAACGCCCAGCGGTTGAAATACTCCATGAGCGACTGGAGGCACCCGAGGATGCACTCGCAGATGCAGCCAACGAAGCTCCCTTCTTCGCGCTGACTCTCTGCGAGCGACCGCAGCGCCTGGAGAATCGCAACGAGGAGCGAGCCAAAGCAGATCGAGCCAAACGACGTCGTCGTCGCGCGCTTGAGCGACGACCCAGTCGCACCCTTGGACTCGGCTTGGTACCAGAACGTCGCGACTGTGCCTGCGACCGTCACGTGCGCGATGTTCTTGAACACTTGGAGGCCCCAGTAGAACGAGATGAGCAGGAAGAAGTACGCAATGTAGTTCCCCGCCGAGGCCTTGAAGATCTGCGACGTCGAGCTCATGCACTGGCGCTTGCCACCGTAGATCTTGCACGACCCCGACATGCACTGCGCGCTCGACGTGCAGTAGTCGCCGTCCTGGAGCGAGCCCGTCGTCGCGTTCTCGTTCGTGCTCATGTTGTTCGCAACGCCCAAGAGCGCAAGCGCCCACACTGCGACCCACGCGACCTGGACGATCGTAAACACAATCGCGACGGCGTACGTCGTCTTGTGCTTCGAGATCGCAGCTTCAGCGACGCGCAAGTTCGCGACTGCGAACGGAATGCGGTGCTGCACGAGGCGCGCGTAGCAAAAGTTGAACAGCGCGATGATCGCGCCGAGGATGCCGAGGAAGTAGTTGCTGATCGAGAAGCCGTACGCTGCGACCGCGACCGCAATGCCGACGTTGAACCAGAGCACAAAGTTGATCATGAAGCGCGCGGCCGCTGTGATGAGTTTCACGAGCAGCAGCGCGAGCACGACCGAGAGCACGGCCATCGCGAGCGCGATCGCAACGACCTTCTTCGTGTCGTCGCTCGAGAGGACGTTCGACGACTTCTTTGACGAGCTCGACGACGACGACTTGTCGTCCGAGAGCGAGTCAATGCCCCACACGACCTACCGAGCGCACAGACATACGTGATTGAGTTGTCGTGAGTATGATGATGGACATTCACTGGACGAGGCAGATCAAGCGAGGCGAGCCGTGACGACGACGACGACGTACCATCAAGCCGATGATCGCAGCGACGTTGAGGATAAACACGATCGCAAACGGCCAGTCGCGGCATCCAGTCGACGGACTCGTTTCACTGCCGCAGCATTCACAGAGCGAGCGCTCGGTCAGTCCATGAACCCATCGGTCGTTCGTTACAGGTGGCGACTACGACAATGTGACGGCTGAGGAAGCACAGCGACGTACGGCTTGATCGAGTTCACGCCCTGGATGTGCGCATCTGCTGGCTGTCCATAGTATCTGTGTGTGTGTGTGCGTGCCACGAGAGACAGAGAGACAGATGCAAGGAAGCACGAAGACGAGTGAAGAGTGGTGAGTGTGCGTGCTGGCACGATGGGAAAACCCACACATTTGCACATGAGTGCATGCTTGGTCGTACGCTTGCTGCTGCTGCTGCTGCGGCATGTAGATCGGCTGCGCGGGCGGCGGGCCGTAGCCGTAGTTGTACGCTCCCTGCGGCGGCTGCTGCGGCGGCGCTTGCTGCTGGTACATCGATCTCGCGCTCGTGCACTCGCGTCGTTCGTGTGCTGGGAATGCTAAAATGCTAAAATGCCGAGTGAGGCGAGGTGAGCGAGGCGGCAAGGCTTCACACACACACGCATTCGGCATACAAAGAGCAAGAGTGGATTTTGTGAAAATACGCGACATGCCGGTAGGTACCACAACCTTAAATTACCTTTTTATGTGTGGTGATAATATGATCAAGTCTGTGAAAATTACCTCTATATATCAAATGCACGCAATAGAACAGGTCCACAAAACTGAAAAATGGAAGATTCAAATGCACTGAAACGTGAATTTCATTATATGTACGACACACCAACTCGAGTTGTTGCAAGGCTTTTGCCTCGAGTGCGTCTTGAGCGAGTACTGCGGATTCTTCATCGTCCTCATGGTGTATGAGGAGAGAACTCTTTGATGCACGCCGTCTTGCTTCTTCTTCTCGTTCATCAACATCATCCTCTGCGTTGGACACTAGCCTCACTGCTTGCTTGCTTGCAACTGCGACGTTTGTCGCACACACTTGGTGTCAACCTGCGCTTTTTCGCTGGGCATGCTCACTTGACGACGACACCTGGATCGTCGAGCTATAAGAGTGCGTTGCGCGCGCATGACCGACACTACCTTCACATGCACATGCATCGACTGCTGCAGCAGCAGCATTCTCGAAGCTCGGAACGAAGCTGTCACTCAAGCTCAAGCCTTCGCTCAAGCAAGTCATCAGCAAACGTTGCCTGATTTCGTCCTCGTACTGTCTTGCTCCGTAAAAGTACGAACGATTCGCGTGTCAAACACTTAGTTCGTAGTTCACATCGCACTCACTTGATATCGCGGGTGGCTTCCTTGAAAGCGTCCTCGAGTCATCGACCGACCAAAGCAGCTCCAGCTCCCGCGCTGCGCTTCTGTCGATCTGCACTCGCTCTCGCGCACAAGCCTCTACATCACGCACTAGTATCTGCTGCCGCCATGGCGCTGCTCATGCCAGACATCAACCTGCGACGAAAGCGCAAATACCTCGACGTACGTTTGTGTCAGGACGGCTTGCACGCACCTGGACCTTCATGCTTCATCTCCTTGCTTCATGGCATGAGCACTCACTAACATACTAGCTCGTATGCACCACACTTGTGTTTGATACGCCTGTCCACCGAGTAGCGCTACTGGCGAAAGGTGCTGCACGAAGACCACGAGAAGACGTCGCTGAGGGGACTCGTGCCAGTGAGCGTGATCTCGGTTCCGCGCAGCGACACGTCTGCGCGCTCGCACATCATCGCGCGGAGCCGTGCGACTGAGATCGTCGGCGACCTCGACGCGGTGCAGGAGCCAGAGCTCGAGCCGCCGATTGCATTCGTCATCAAAGACGCGCTGGAGGGCGGCGAGCCGCAGTCGATCGGCTCGTACCGCAGCCGCAGTAGCCGCACTCGCTCCAATGGCAAGCGCCGCTCCAAGCACCGAGCGTCGCCAGTCGCAAAGATCAGCAGCGTCACACCGACCGATGGCATGGACAACGATGACGGCGATACGCCACCAGGCTCGCTCGACCCGGAGCTGCTCGCAAAAGTGCGCAGTGGCTCGACGCACATCTCGTCGACTGGCAGTGCGCCAACAAGTGCGCCGCGGTCGTCTGGCAAGCCAAAGTCCAACCCAAAGTACATCACGCGCGTCAAAGGTACGGGCGTCTACATGTACAGACTCGCGCTGCTTACTTCACAAGGGACGCACTGGCGCTCACCACCACGATTGTCGCTGCATGGACTGCAGGTCAGACCCTCGGGACACTCATCTACCGCGTGCATGAGAACGAAGACAACATCCTGGAGCTCGACTTCTCGTACCTCGCGCAGCGCAACAAGCGCCTCGAAGCCCATGGCGCCGACCTCGTTGCGCGCGCGCTATCGACGAACCGCACGGTGCTCAAGCTCGTGATGCGCGACCACGAGATCAGCGACGCCGGCGCGGAAGCGATTGCGAACATGCTCCGCACGAACACGACGCTCGAGTACCTCGACTTGTACGGGAACAACATCTCGGATGACGGCGCCGAGGCGATCGCGCACGCGCTCTATGGGCACGAGTCGCTCACGTACCTTTCGCTCTGGAGCAACCAGATCTCGAACCGCGGCGCACTCGCGTTTGCCGAGGCGCTCAAGTGTAACCAAGCGCTCAAGTACCTCGGCCTCGTGCACAACCGCATTAGCGAGAGCGGCGCAACCGCGCTGCTCGATGCGCTCGACGTGAACATCCACCTCGAGACGCTTAACCTCGCTAAGAACGACATTGACGACACGACGACATACAAGATCCGCGTCGCGCTCGCACGGAATCGGTGTGTCTACAGTTTGAGAAGACGCTGTATGCGCTATGTGCGACTGACAACAAGCATGTGCATGTGCTTGGCTGTAGACTGGAGGCCCCGAAAGTGATCTCCGAGATGGAGAAAGACGACGAAGAGGTCTCGCGCCGGTTCGCAGAGATGCTACTCGCTGGGGACTCGGGGAGCGAGTCGAGCGGCTTCCACAGCTGCTCGAGCGGGTACTTGAGTCACTCGGGCGTCGATCCGCTCGACCTCGACAGTGACGCGAGTGGGTACTGGGTCTAAGATACCGACCAGCAGCAGCAGAAGACCAGAAGACTGTGCGTACGACAACAGAACGAAGCAAGTGAGTGCGTGCTGAATGAATCGCATGTTGACGAGTCAATGGATGAACGGTGATGTTGGGTTGCTGCTTGGACTCGAGCGTCGACTATGCGGACTCGAAAACGTCGTCTGGATGCGGCGACAGCGGCATCAAGTGGGTCCACGAGAACGCAAAGTAGCCGTCTGTGGCGTCGTCGTCGTCGTCCGCTGGAAACGCTTCGTAGCAAGTCAAGTCAACGTCCTCGACCGTGTTGCTGCTGCTGCTGAACTGGTGTGGCCGGGACACAGCTGGAGCAGGTGCAACTGGCAATGCTTGACCCCAAGTATCGCAGTCGCTTGTCTCCAACTCGCGCGCAACCGCCGAGCGCTCCCACTCGAGCAGATCGTGGAGCGGAAGTGCGTCTTCGAGCGTCAGGTCCTGGAGCGAGTCGTCCCACCACCACTCGCGCGAGCCTGGGTGCTGCTCCGTCTTGATGAGCGCGCCGAACGTGTCGAGCTCGAGCGCTTCGCGGACACTCGGTCGTGGTGGCGATGGTCGACGTCGTGGTGGTGACGGCGTCACGACGTGCGGACTGAACGTGTCGCTGTCGTGACAGAACGCTCGGATCGCAGCGACGTCGATGTGCAGCGGACTGCCGCACTCGTCGTGCGAGAACGGGTCTTGGAACGGCCGGTACCACTCGTCGGCGTCGGTCTCATCCGGGTCGGTCTTGATTGTGAGCACATCGTCGTCGTGGAACGCAAGCGAGCTCTTTGCTGATGCCGCCTTCCGCTTGACGACTCGAGCGCTGTGTGGTGGCGTCCTGCATCGCATGCGCGTCAACAGCGATGTCTCTGTTTCGCAGAGCGACATCGACTGGAGTGGACTGGAGAGTGGTGAAGAAGAGCTGCTGGCTGGCATCAAGCAGCGCATGTCGTCAAAAACCGCATAGTTGAAGCGCACGTGCTTGCGCGCCGAGAGGCGATCGGGACTGTCGTCGCGCTCGTCCGTGGCACCAGGGGCGACCGAGATCAAGACGAGGTCGCAGCTCGCTAGTACCGAGACGACGTCGTAGATGCGCCGATTGACGTCTGCAAACGCGTTCTCGGTCGCAGCCTCTTGCTCGTGGCTCCGCTTGGCTTCCACGAGCCGGTTGCTGATGTGCGAGAGCGCCTGCGGTTGGTCGGCGTCCTGGAGCAGCAAGAGACTGAGGAACGACAGCGTTGCGGTCGTGAGACACGGCCAGCGCTCGACCTCGGCTTGCTCTTCGCACATCTTGAGCACTGCTGCGTCTGCGTCTTCGATGCTCAAGGCGCCAAAGCCAGCACGGCGGTGCGTCTCGACCACTCGATGCGCGTTCAGCTGGATCCGCGCGAGGTGCTGAAGCGCTGCGTCTTTGCCAAAGTAGAGGAAGCTCCCGCCTTTCGTGCCCGCGGCGTCGTCGTACCGAATGCGCTTGATGATCCCAATGCCTGTCATTGGTACGAGTGTATCGCGTGAGACTCGAGCATCAAGACGACAACAACGACGAGCGACGACTTGGAGCAGCTCGTACCTTCCAAGACGTGCAGGACGTCGTAGATGCGTCGCTTTCGTGGTACTGCGAGGGTCAGCAGCGAGCGCAATCGTGAGCACTCCTGTCACAGACTTGGCTGCACGAAGACACGCGTGCAAGCTCACCGAGCATGCTGTAGACCTCGCTCGCGGGGATCACGATCGGGAACGCTGGCGTCCACTCGCTGCTCTTCCCAGTGTGCAAGAGCTCGTGCTCCTTGAAGAACACGAGCGTAATCCGAGTGCTGCGCACGAAACACGAGCTGTCAGTGCGACGTTGTGCAGCCTAAGCTTGCTGTGCTTTGCTCATGCTGCAGCAGTACGACACTCGTACATGTCGCCAAGGCTCTTTGCGTTCGCGATCATCTCCTGGATCCGACACCACGTGCGCTCGGGCAGTTCGCTACGCTCGTGCACGACCGTGTTCAGTCCAGCCGCGTGCTCGCTCTTGGCTCGAACGCTGCGCAGCGGCGACCCGAGGCGTCGAGCGCGCTTGCGCTTGCTCTTGTGCACAACTGGCCGGAATGCCATGGCACCGCTGCAGTCGTCGCTCTTACTCGTGTCGGCGTTGTCTCGTGCGACCTCGTGCACAGTCATCGGCGACCGGGGCACACGGTGCACCACTCGTTGCGGCTGCGACGGCACGAGTTGCTGTCCATCATCGCACGATGCACGTTAGCGTCACTTGTCGTTGTCAGCCATTCACAGCGCGCTCTTGCAAGTGTATGTACGTGTATCGGTACCATTGTGAGGCGGATCTCGGGCATGCGCATCGTCGTCGTCGGTGCGTGTCGGCGTGTCGACTGCAGTGCTTTGGTCGCTCGCTCTGTGCGCAGCGTATGTGTCCCGCGCGGGTTTCTCGTCGTTCGTGCGCCTGCCATCTCGCTCGGGCCGATGCGTGTGCAGCAGACGGCGGAATCGACAATGAACAGCAGCAGCAGACGAGTGAACGAGCGAGTGTGCGCGAGAGAGCGATGCCGTCGACCATGATGATGTGGTTGTAGACGAAGAGCAAGGTTGCCTTTTGCCAACTTGCAGCGAGACTCGCGGACCAGCACAAGTTGGTTTGTAGGAGATAGCACTCTCGTGTTGGTCGAATAGGGATTGCACTTCAACTTGCCAAGTTGCCTCGCGCGCCTCTTCGTGCGCAAGGTCGGACCTCAAGACCTCGACAAAGAGACAGTCTCTCTCTCTCTTGCACTTGCACACCAACAGCAAAGCAACTCGCAACAAGTAACACGACGCAGCAACAGTGAAGAAACATGGCTCACTCGCGCGTCGTGTGTCTTGTTGAAGCGCGCATTGCTTGTTGCGTGTGCAGTCGCTCGCGTCGACGACTTGCATGCACGCGAGCGCAGCTGCGTGACGACACTGGATCGAGTTGTCCTCCGTCTAACTAATTTGTCTCGCAATCACGCACACGCGTTGCAAGACCAACACTGCCTCGCTTCGAGCATGTTGCACAAGAGCTTGGCTCATGCATACATGCTTTCTAGCTCGCCGAGCAAACCCGCAAGAGAGAAGAGCGGGTCGGAGATCCTTGTCACTCAATCGAGCGAGACTCTCGGAGCTATCTTTAGCACATGATGCGGGCATGCGATTGCACACGAAAGGCTGAAAAGCATGACAGACATGCAACTCACACTATGTTCGCCTCGAGTACGAGGCGAAGGAGCTGGTCCTTGCTGGCACTGCGGTGCAAGTTTAGAACGTGCGACCGCGACAGCTCGAGCTGCGCTCGACCTCGGCCGTGTCGCCGCATTCCGTTCGACGCGTCCATTCTCGAGAAGCAAGACGCGCTGCACGTTCGGCGTCCGGCGAGCGCGCAACACACATCGGCCGCACCACGTGTCTGTCGCCTCGAGCGCACGTCCATCCGCCGTCGTTGGGATGAAAGAGCCGAGTCCAACGAAGCAAAAAGTCACGAGCGAGGTCCGCCATGTGCACATGAACGACGCCGCAAAGAACGCCGAGCTCGGGTACTGCGACAACTTTATCATCACGTCCAAGTACACGCTCCTGTCGTTCGTGCCCAAGTTCCTCTTTGAGACGTTCCGGAAGCTCGCGAACCTCTACTTCCTCGCGATCTGCACCATGCAATGCATCCCAGCAATCAGCAACACGAACGGCCAGCCCTCGACACTCCCGCCGCTCGCGTTCATCATCTTTGTCGACGCGGTCTTTGCAATCCTCGAAGACCGCAAGCGCCACATCGCCGATGACATTGCAAACTCGCGACCAACGCATGTCCTCGATCCTGCGACGAAGACGTTCGTCTCGAAGCGCTGGGCTGATGTTGTGGTCGGCGACATCCTCCGACTGAGCAACCGCGACCTCGTGCCTGCGGACATCCTCGTCCTTGCTGTGAGCGAGCTCCCGGACGCACCGCCGTCTGGCCTTTGCTACGTCGAGACCAAGTCGCTCGACGGCGAGACAAACATGAAAGTGCGCTCCGCGATGGAGTGTACGCTCAGCGACATGGGCACGATCCCAAACTTGCTCGCGATGCGCGGCGCGATCCGGTGCGAGCAGCCAAACAACGCGATCAACAGCTTCCAAGGCGTCCTCGAGCTTGACGGCAAGGCGAAACAGTCGATTCCGTACGAGAGCGTCATCTTGCGCGGCTGCATCATCCGGAACACCGACTGGGTCCACGGCGTCGTGTTCAACACTGGCAAGGACACGAAGATCATGATGAGCAACTCGGCGCCGCCGTCCAAGATGAGCACGATGGACCAGTCAATCAACCAGTACATCGCTGCGCTGCTCGTGATCCTCGTTGTGTTTAGCGCCGTCGGGGCCACTGGTGCCGTGATCTGGAAAGATGCGAGTCGCAAGCCGTGGTACCTGAGCCTCGACGAGTCGGGTCGGAGCATGGCGGTCGACTGGATCATCATGCTGTTCTACTACATGCTCTTGATGTACCAGTTCGTGCCGATCTCGCTCTGCGTGTCCATGAGCATGGTCAAGTACCTCCAAGCGCAGTTCATTCAGTGGGACAAGCAGATCTACTACGACAAGACCGACACGCCGACGCTCGTGCGGAGCATGTCACTGAACGAAGAGCTCGGACAGATCTCGTATGTCTTCTCCGACAAGACCGGGACGCTCACGTGCAACGTCATGGAGTTCCGCAAGTGTTCAATCGGCGGGCTCTCGTACGGCAGAGGCACGACCGAGATCGGACTCGCGGCGCTCAAGCGCGCCGGCAAGCCCCTGCCCGTGCCGACGAGCCTCGAGACCGCCAAGGTCGTTCCGTACGTGAACTTTGACGGCCCCGAGCTCTTTGCCGACATGAAAGGCAACTCGGGTGCCGCGCAGCAGCGCCGCATCGACGCGTTCTTTACGCACCTCGCCGTGTGCCACACAGTCATCCCAGAGCGTCATGAGAACTCGACGGAAGTCACGCTCTCTGCGTCGTCGCCAGACGAGCAAGCGCTCGTGGCTGGCGCCGGATTCTTTGGCTACGAGTTCATGAATCGGTCGCCCGGTGTTGCGCACGCAAAGGTCCACGGCGTGACGCAGCAGTTCGAGCTCCTCGACGTCCTCGAGTTCAACAGCACGCGCAAGCGCATGACGACGATCGTGCGCCACCCGAGTGGCAAGATCTGCCTCTACACCAAAGGCGCGGACGCGATCATCTTTGCGCGCATGGCGCAAGGGAACAGCAGCCGCACCGAAGCGATGCAGCTCCACGAGATCACGCGACGCCACATCGACGCGTACGCGGAAGAAGGGCTCCGGACACTCACGATCGCGGTCCGAGAGGTCACGCCCGAGTATTACGCCGAGTGGGCTCAGCGGTTCCACGACGCGCAGAACAACTTGACTGAGATCGACAAGCGCAAGAAGGACTTGCCAAATGCGATCGACGAGTGCATGGACGAGATCGAGAGCGAGCTCGAGCTCCTCGGCGCCACGGCGATCGAAGACAAGCTCCAGAGCGGCGTGCCCGACACGATCGCGAACCTCGCGAGCGCAGGGATCAAGATCTGGGTCCTCACGGGCGACAAAGAGGAGACTGCGATCAACATCGGGTTTGCCTGCCAGCTCCTCACGAACGCCATGTCGGTGCTCATCATTAGCGCCAAGCACTTCCCGACGCCAGAGCTCATCGAAGCCGAGCTCGCGCAATACATCGCAGCGCGGAGCGCAGAAGTCCGCGCGTACATGGAGGCGCCAGTGACGACGCGCGGCGAGCTCAAGAGCATCGCGCTCGTGATTGACGGCGAGACGCTCGTGCACGCGCTCACTGGCACGTGCCGCCCTCTCCTCGCCGAGCTCTCGCAGTACTGCAAAGCGGTGATCGCGTGCCGCGTTTCGCCGGCGCAGAAAGCGCAGATGGTCGCGCTGATCAAAGACGCAGTTCCAGGTGTCCGGACGCTCGCGATCGGCGACGGCGCGAACGACGTGTCGATGATCCAAGAAGCGCACGTTGGCGTCGGGATCTCGGGGCAAGAGGGCATGCAAGCCGTGAACTCGAGCGACTACGCGATCGCGCAGTTCCGGTTCCTCGAGCGCCTGCTGCTCGTGCACGGCCGATGGAACTACCGCCGCATGGCGCAGCTCGTGCTGTACATGTTCTACAAGAACATCCTCTTCACAGCGGCGCAGTACTGGTACACGCTCATGTGCGGCTACTCGGGCCAGAAGTTCTTCCTCGAGACCGGCGTGCAGCTCTACAACATCTGTATGACGTCGATCCCGATCGTCGCGCTCTCGATCCTGGACCAAGACGTGAGCGACGACCTCGCCATGGCGTTCCCAAAGCTCTACTACGTCGGTCCGCGCGACGAGGACCTGAACCGCGGGATCTTTGCCACGTGGGTCATCGGCGCGATCGTCGAGTCGGTCGTGATCACGCTCGTGGTCGTCCATAGCATCACGCACAACGGCTTTGAAGGCAGCACGGGGTCGATGTGGCTCTGCGGCAACATCATCTTCACGCTCGTCGTGCTCGTCGCGAACGTCAAGCTCATCTTGTACCAGAACAGCTTCCACGTGCTCAACCACGTGACGTACGTCGGGTCGTTCGGTATCTGGCTCCTCGTGGCATTCGTCGCGGGGCACCTCCCGCAGTTCTCGGACCTCACGTGGGAGCTCATGCTCGATCAGATGTTCGCAACGAACGCGTTCTGGGCACTGCTGCTCTTCACGCCCGTCGCCGCGCTCTCGTACGTCTACTTGCTCAATGGCCTGAAGCTCGCGTTCGCGCCCGAGTACTGGCAACTCGCGAAGGAGGTCGTGAAGTTTCGCTTGAGCAAAGACCTCTTGCGCTGGGACGACACGACGAACGCGTCTGTGCCAGTGCCTGTGCGCGTCAAGCGCGGTCGGTCCTACGGCCGCATTGGTCTCGTTGTCCCGACGAATGCCAAGAGCGCAGCGAAAGCACAGACGCTCCAGCAGCCGCACCGCGGCTTTGCGTTCTCGATGGACTCGCACGCACACGCGTCGGAGCGGCATCGGACCATGACTGGCGCGTCGCTCCGGTCCGTGCACGAGTAGGACGACCAGTGCAAGCTCAACGAAGAGCGTGACGAAGCGAGTCTACTGGCGCCAACGCAGCGCCAGCGATGTGAATGGATAACTTAGACACTACGGCTACGACGACTGATAGATAGATAGGACGATAGATAGATAGGGAACAACAGCGATGGTGCTCACACTGGTTGCATCGTGACGAAGTCGACGCTCCGTCGACGCGCGCGGTTCGCTGCGATGAGCTCGAGGCGCTTTGGGTCGTGCTCAAAGTCAAAGAGACGCGACTTGATGCGACTCGGTCGGATCTCGGGCGTCGGTGCTGGTGCGACTGCTACTGCAGACGTCGACACGGACTGGCGCGCTGGTGCAACAGTCGACAAGCGTGCGCCAATGTCGTGCGACCGCGTGCGCAACCGCGTCGGCTCTGATCGCACGTGACTAGCAATGCCAGCAGGAGCAGACTTGGGTGCTGGCGGCACGACGGACGCGGCAGTTCGTGTTGTTGTTGATCGACCAAGAGACTTGGGCGACGGCGGCGGGACCTTGGCGTTCGCGATGCGAGCTGGCGCGGCAGGAGCGCTGCCGCTCGGTCGACTGCTGGCGCTAGATGCACCAGGCGCAGGTGTGCGCAGCGCCGCGAGTGACGACGTCGGAGCTCGGCTCTTTGTGTCGCTCATCGAGTTGCGCCGCACTGGTCGCTTCGTCTCGGTCGCGTGCTTGCACGGACTCGACGCGAGCGCTGCCGCGGCGTGGCGAGGGCAAACAGGTCGCTCGACCGGCTTCCGAGGCGTTGTCGGCTCCCAGCGCTTGCGTCGGCGCGCTGGGCTCGCTCCATTGTTCGCCACGCGCGCGTTCAACGCAGCGCCTCGCGGTGTGATCACAGACGCTGGCGGCGCAGGCGTGGTCTTGTACAGCGATCGGACCGGAGCCGACTTGATCGGAGACGGCACTCGCTTCGGCTTCACTGGCGCCGGTGGCGCTGTCAGCACTGGCGTCAGCGCCATGCTCAGTACAGCGACTGGCGCTTTCGGCGACGTCGCTCGTGGCGCAGATGGTGGCTTTGTCGGACTGCTCGGCGGCGTGCGGAGCGACGAACCGACCAGGATCGGGATACGCGTCGGCAGCTCCGCGTCTTTCACTGGCGACGCTGGGAGGAGGAGCAGTGGCGGCGGAGTCTTAATGGGTGTTGTCTCAATTGGCGCTGTCTCGACCGCGCTCGGGGTTAGCTCGACGAGCGCGACTGTCACTGGTTCGACCACAACTGCTGCTGCTGGCTGAGGTGTCTCCTCATCTTCGTCTTTCTCCTGTGGCTCCTGTGGCGCTGCTGGCGGCGCTTCGCAGTGCACGCGGAACGCGCGCTCGTAGTACAGACTCGCGTCCGACGCGTCGTCTTCGAACGAGCAGTCTGACATACAGGACGACGAGAGCGAGTAGACCGACGCTGTGTCGTCGCACGTCGAGAGCTCGTCGTCTGCCTCCTGGTTGCTCTCAGCGTCCTCCTCAGTCTCGATCGGCTCGCTCTGCGCGTCTTGTTCCTGCTCCTCCTCCACTTCGTTGTCATCGTCGTCGTCCGTCTCGTCGAGCTGGTTCGTGTCGTCTGTGAGCGTGTCGGCGTCGTCTTCGTCGTCTGAGTCGACGCAGCAGCACTCGCGCGCGAGGTCAGCGAGCTCGGCGTCGTCGTTCGTCGCGAGCCACTCGAGCGCCGCGGCGCTGTCGTCGTCGCTCAAGCCCATGACCGACACGAGCTCGTCGAGCGTCGAGCGCGACGGAGTCTCTGGGAGCGTCTCGCTGCGAACGATCGTCACTGGAGCGAGCGGTGGGACGCCAGCGGGCGACGCCGACACGGCTCGCGGCGCGCGCTTGGAGCGCGAGTACGCGGTGCGCGGGTAGTCGGGCACGCTGCGCGCCATGCCGTTGAAGAGCGCGATGAGGTCGCGCACAGTGCCTTCTGCGATGAGTGCGTCGGCGTCGGCAGCGAGCTGCGCGCTGTGCTGCGCGGCGCGCGCGGCTTCGAAGCGCTGGACGAGCGCGGCGATCGCTGCCGCGCGCTGGCGCTTTTTCGTCGTAGTCGTGGCGGTGGTCGTCGTGGTGGTGGTGTGTAGTATCGTGGCCATTGTCAGAGGCGGCGGTGGCGCTGTCGTTGTCGCCATGCGTGGTACAGATAGGTGCGAACAGCGGCGGTGGCGATGATGGCGGCGAACGTCGTTGTTGCTTTGGCGTTCGCGCGTGCTGGTTCTGTGCGAGTCTGCGTGTCTGTTTGTTTGTGTGGCTCTAAATAATCAAATGGACTGGAGCGTCCACCACACCAAGCACACACACACACATGAGCCCAAAGAGTCAGTCAGACTGTGGATGATCGCGAGTGTCGTCGTCGTCGAGGTCGTCAACCGTGCGATCGACGCGCGCGCATGGGCAGTGCGAGCGAGGCGCGCGCGCGCCTTCAACACACTCAAAGCAACACGAGCAAAAGCAAACGCAAGCAGCAAAAGCAATGCAAGCGAGGACGGACGACGTACATCGAGGAGCAGCATGCGCTGCTTTGAGCTTGTTGGGCTTTTGGCTTTGAACTCGTTGCTGTTGCTGTTGCTGTTGTTGCTGTGAGGCTCGAGAGCGAGTCTGGAGCCAGAATCCAGACGCGACAAACCCGCATCGCGCCAGTCAGACCACACACACGTCAGTCAAACGCAGTTGCGCAGTTCAAACGAGTGTTTGACTTGGTTTGTTTATCGTTTGAAATGCGCGGCAAAAAGCAAGGTGAGTGTGGCTCAAACAATCAAACAAGAGTGTGAGTGCGTGTGTATGTGAGAGCATGCGTTTTGCAGCAGTGCGTTATGCAGTCGAGCTTAGTGCCTTGACTCGAGTCGAGTCGACTTGAGCCTGGCAAGCACGAAGTATTGTGCGTGTATTGAACGCCGCGACGTGCTGCTCGATACCGATGCTCGATGCCATCGTGCGAGCCAGTCACGATGGACGCCAAAAGCCAACAAGCCAACAAGCCAACAAGCAACAACAAAGCAGCATACAAAGATCCAGTAGAAACACAGCGGCAAATCCACGCTCGCCTCGCTTTTTGCACGCTCTCAGATCGCCAGATCGGTTTGTTTGGCAATCTGGACGCGCGCTGGACGTTTCAAAAGCATACAAAACGCATCATCGCCAGTGAATCCGACGCTCGCATCGCCTGTCTGTTGGGTTCGCTCACGCTCGCTCGTTCACTTGCCTTGAGCCTTGGACGTTTGAGCTGTGTGCGTGCTCGAGTGAGTGAGTGAATGAGGTGGTGTTGGCGCTGCGCTGCTCGATGGAGGCGAGAGCACGCACACACACACACACACACACACACACACACACACACCAGTCTTTTACACAGTGCGAGCAAGCAAGTCCACTGGACGCTGTCCGTGGCGTGGTGTACTGTGCCATGACGAGCGTCGCTCGCTCGCTCGCTCGCTCCGACGGCGGTCAGACTAGATTAGATTAGATGGGAGCGAAATGCGCGCGCTTCGCTGCAAAGCGGCCTCATTCATTCGTCCATTGTGGACCTCCTTCTCGATGGTCATCGCGGTCATCGCGACCACCGTCGAGCGTGAGCGTGAGCATGGGAATCTGCATCGTCGTCGAGACCGAGGTCGAGGTGCTTCGAGCGCTGCACGTTCAAAAACGCACGTTCAAAAACGCACGAACGAGCAAAGAACTGCGGCCGCAGCTACATCTGATTGCGCTCGTGGTTGCCGTGCCGCTCGCGTCGCGCGTGCTGCTCGGAACGCGACGCAGGTGATGCGGATGTTCGCAATGTCTGCGAGTGGATCGAGTCGAGTCGAGTCGCCACTCGAGCGCGTGCGAGTGCTAATACCGCTAGCACGGCGAAAACGAAAGCGCTGCACACGTCCTCGACTCGTCAAGCGCGCAGCAGAGCGAGCTAGCTGCTAGCAGCCTGAGTGCGAGCGAGCCTCACTCGCTCGTGGTTCCGGTCCTGCGCGCGACCAGTGTCACCAGTGTCACCAGCGGTGTCTGTGTGCGTGAGTTAAACTCTGGTCTCGCTCTCTGTTCTCTAACAACAGCATCGGGGCAAGCACAGACTACAGAGTCTACAGAGCACAGAGCAGAACAAAGCAAACAACGCACAGAGCACAGAGCACAGAGCAGAACGAGCTCGCAGAGAGGCAGACAGGGCGTCGGTGGTCCGCCCTCGACTTCCACTTTGTATGGGCGAAAAAAGGCTCGCAATGAATGATCAGCACCAGACCAACTTGGCGCGTTGACTTGACTGGCTGGCGTCCGCGTACGCGCGCTCCGGCTCTGTTGTTGTTGTTGGTCCTTTGCTGTCGTTGTTGTCGTTGTTGTTGTTGCTGTGGTGGTGGTGGCGCTGTTGGCGCGCTGTGCGAACAAACCTCGTGTGAGCTAGCGACTGTTGCCCGAGCAATCGACCAAAGGCAGATCGCGATGGCGTCGAGCGAGTGGAGTTGAGTTGAGCAAGTTGAGTCGAGCGCGGATGGCGGTGCTGTGCCAAGCAAAAGTAACGCCCGTAACCGCGCGCGAGGACGTCGCCTGCTTTGTTGCTTGTTGCTTGGACATCCTTGGACATCCTTGCTGGACTGGACTGTCAGCGAAACCGACATACACACACTGCTGCTGCTACGAAGGCAGGCAAGCAAGCGGCATCAAGCTTGCGTGGCGAGCGCAAAGCGAGTGTGGACTGCACCATGACGCACCCGTTGTCTTGCTCTTGAGAGTGAACGAGTAAGTGTGTGAGCGAGTGAGTGAATGAATGAACGAGCGTGCGAATACTGTTGCTACTCGCGTCAACGAAAATGTGTTGCTTGAGCGACGTCAAGCTAGATCTCTAGCATGTGCATCTTGATCCGAGAAGTCTAAAGATACGACGACAGATGAGAGCTGCCATCGTTAAGAGCGTGTGACCAAGCTGTCTCGACGTGGTCAATGTTGACATCGCAGTGTCGAGCCTCAGACCGTGTACTAGTAGCGCATGCTGCTTGGAGGCGCCATGCAACGTGGCTGGAACTACATGGAGCAAGCACTTGTGTGCGTATCGACTTGAACTGTGTTGCCATACCTATCGCAGCATTCGAGGCGTACGGTCACTTCGCGAAACAGCTCGTGACTGATGGCGCCATTGACGAAGACAACGAGTCGATGCGTCTTCAAGTGCATGAGATCAAACACGAGTCTGGAGGTCGTCGAGCCATGACGATCGCTCGCACTCAAACTCGTGTGTTGATCTCTTCGCAAGACACGACTTGAGCTATCCTAGAGCATCACGCTTGGAGCACACTGATCTATGATCAATGGTCATGACTCGATGTCCAAGGTTGCTTTGATCGCGAGAGATACGACACCGATTCAACAGCTCGGGCGTGGACGAGCACTGCTACGACATACTAGCCGTGCTTGCCACCTCGTCGATGCTAAAGCTGTCAGATTACCAAGCAAGTAACTAGACTACGGGTTTGACCGTGTGAGCTGGTCAGTGACTGAGTCGTGCGACCCAGCACCCGAGCTCACGCTTCTGCATCACTTGCTCCTACTGCTGACGCGACAAGTATGCTGGACGAGGACTGCCGTTCAGGATGCACTGCGTCAGGAGCAAGATGTTCTTGGCGGCGTTGAGGTCGCGGTCGTGCACAGTCTTGCAAGAGCTGTTGGTGCAGAGCAAGACTGTACGACGCGCGACCGCCGAAGAACACGCCGTCCACTACGAGAGGGAACTGCATGCGTGAGAGGTTGGTTGACGAGCGGCACGAAGAGCACCGACGATTCGTGTAGTGCTCATTGATCGTCATCACGCGTGTGCACTGATCGAAAGCACGCAGCGAGTTGACTGGTACGCGCGGCCATCCGCGCTCGACTCAACTTGCTCAACTCAACTCCACTCGCTCGACGCCATCGCGATCTGCCTTTGGTCGATTGCTCGGGCAACAGTCGCTAGCTCACACGAGGTTTGTTCGCACAGCGCGCCAACAGCGCCACCACCACCACAGCAACAACAACAACGACAACAACGACAGCAAAGGACCAACAACAACAACAGAGCCGGAGCGCGCGTACGCGGACGCCAGCCAGTCAAGTCAACGCGCCAAGTTGGTCTGGTGCTGATCATTCATTGCGAGCCTTTTTTCGCCCATACAAAGTGGAAGTCGAGGGCGGACCACCGACGCCCTGTCTGCCTCTCTGCGAGCTCGTTCTGCTCTGTGCTCTGTGCTCTGTGCGTTGTTTGCTTTGTTCTGCTCTGTGCTCTGTAGACTCTGTAGTCTGTGCTTGCCCCGATGCTGTTGTTAGAGAACAGAGAGCGAGACCAGAGTTTAACTCACGCACACAGACACCGCTGGTGACACTGGTGACACTGGTCGCGCGCAGGACCGGAACCACGAGCGAGTGAGGCTCGCTCGCACTCAGGCTGCTAGCAGCTAGCTCGCTCTGCTGCGCGCTTGACGAGTCGAGGACGTGTGCAGCGCTTTCGTTTTCGCCGTGCTAGCGGTATTAGCACTCGCACGCGCTCGAGTGGCGACTCGACTCGACTCGATCCACTCGCAGACATTGCGAACATCCGCATCACCTGCGTCGCGTTCCGAGCAGCACGCGCGACGCGAGCGGCACGGCAACCACGAGCGCAATCAGATGTAGCTGCGGCCGCAGTTCTTTGCTCGTTCGTGCGTTTTTGAACGTGCGTTTTTGAACGTGCAGCGCTCGAAGCACCTCGACCTCGGTCTCGACGACGATGCAGATTCCCATGCTCACGCTCACGCTCGACGGTGGTCGCGATGACCGCGATGACCATCGAGAAGGAGGTCCACAATGGACGAATGAATGAGGCCGCTTTGCAGCGAAGCGCGCGCATTTCGCTCCCATCTAATCTAATCTAGTCTGACCGCCGTCGGAGCGAGCGAGCGAGCGAGCGACGCTCGTCATGGCACAGTACACCACGCCACGGACAGCGTCCAGTGGACTTGCTTGCTCGCACTGTGTAAAAGACTGGTGTGTGTGTGTGTGTGTGTGTGTGTGTGTGTGTGTGTGCGTGCTCTCGCCTCCATCGAGCAGCGCAGCGCCAACACCACCTCATTCACTCACTCACTCGAGCACGCACACAGCTCAAACGTCCAAGGCTCAAGGCAAGTGAACGAGCGAGCGTGAGCGAACCCAACAGACAGGCGATGCGAGCGTCGGATTCACTGGCGATGATGCGTTTTGTATGCTTTTGAAACGTCCAGCGCGCGTCCAGATTGCCAAACAAACCGATCTGGCGATCTGAGAGCGTGCAAAAAGCGAGGCGAGCGTGGATTTGCCGCTGTGTTTCTACTGGATCTTTGTATGCTGCTTTGTTGTTGCTTGTTGGCTTGTTGGCTTGTTGGCTTTTGGCGTCCATCGTGACTGGCTCGCACGATGGCATCGAGCATCGGTATCGAGCAGCACGTCGCGGCGTTCAATACACGCACAATACTTCGTGCTTGCCAGGCTCAAGTCGACTCGACTCGAGTCAAGGCACTAAGCTCGACTGCATAACGCACTGCTGCAAAACGCATGCTCTCACATACACACGCACTCACACTCTTGTTTGATTGTTTTTTGCCGCGCATTTCACATAGTACCAATTGTAAATTTCATTCACGTGTCTTTTTTGACAAATGGTGTAATCTATCCCTTTTGGTGGTTTATGTGCTCGTGGTTTTGGGGTTTGTCCTTGTGATCAGTGGACACGAAGTTCTTGATGTTGCCCTGAGCAAGTGCGGCGCTTGTCGGCCTCCGCGCTTTCGCCGTTTATGTCTATCGCTCGAACAAGTGCGACTCGTCGTCGTTCCCGTTCCTCGCGACGCTGCAGCTCAACACGGTCGTGTACCTGTCGTACGACGACCTCACGCGCGAGCTCGTCGACTTTTTCAAAGAGCGCGACATCAATGTGGTGCGTCCGCAGCTCGTGCGCTTCATCCTGTTGACGCGTGTGCGTGGACACACTGAGAGCAGCTAACAGAGAGAATCACATGGCGACAGATCCACTTGGGCATGAAGTACCGGAGCTCGTCGCACTGGAAAGGCATCCCAGAGGGCTTGGCGAAAGAAGCGATCGAGCACATCCTCGACCAGCGCCGCCATCCGCTCATGGTCATGTGCAAGTGCGTCTCGTGCGCCGTGTGTCATACTAGCTGCTACTACTACTGCTGCTGCTACGTGAGCATGTATGCTCTGGATGGGACTAACATGCACACACACCGTACGCTCGTGCGCTAGAACGGGCGTGCACTTTGCCGGCACGATCATCGGCTGCTTGCGCCGCTTGCAGAACTGGAGCTTGACTGCGACGATCGACAAAGTACGTGCATGTGCATGTGCATGTGTGTGTCGTTCGCGCTCGCTCGCTCTTGTGGCGTGACACATCGACCGACAGATCCACGTACTGGTCAACAGACGCCACTCACACGTACGCTATGCTCGTGCTCATGCTCCAATGTGCGTGTGTCGACAGTACCCGCAACTTGGCGAGCAGCATCAAGACGCGGTTCGAGAACGAGCAGTTCATCGAGCTGTTTGACACCGACCTCGTGACGCTGCCGCAGCAGTTGCCCGACTGGTTTGTCCACAACCAGAAGCTCATGGTGCGTTGTCCGTCGTGCGTGAGTGCATGAGTGCATGAGTGTGTGCGAGTGTGTGCCTGTGAGTGTGTCTGGCCACTGCTGCTTCTGTCGCGTGCGGCTTGAGCCAACGTGTTCATGACGACCGCTTGTGCTTGTACGTGTGTGTGTCTCTTGATGCAGGAGCAAGAGCGGATACTGCTCCTGAATGGCGAGTGCTTCCCTGGCTTGAAGCGCGACGACGTCCAGGAGCGCACGGGCGCAGACAGCAGCGCGAGCGACAGCTCTGGCACAACAGCAGCAGCAGCGCCACCTGCGACGCCTGCGTACCAAAAGTACTACTTCTACCTCCAAGGCCCGCTCGTGTCGCCGTTCGTCAAGTTCTCCGAGAAGAAGAGCATCATTGGCGACGACGACGACGACTAGCGCCACACACAACCGATCTGTTTGCAGCACGCCACACGCGCATCAAGACGGCCGAAGAAGCATGAATGGATCGTGCATCTACGCAGCAGCAGCAGTCTCTCTCTCTGCCTTGACAGATACATATCGCTGCAGCACTCGACACCCGCGTGGCCCTAGTGCTCGCTTGCTCTGTGTGTCTGTCGAGTCGGTTCGCCCAGTCTGGGGTCTCGCACCACGTGTGCATATGAGGACCGCAGAGACCAGCGCGGGCGACTGACTGGCTGGCGCTTAGGTGAGGTCCTGCGCGACGTCGACTTCGCCGAGGATGCCCTCTTTGACCTTGAGCAAGATGGAGATCTTCCACGGCTCGATCTTGGAAATCGTGTCAAACTGGTAGACGGCGTCCGCGAAGGCGTCGGCGCTGAAGCTCTCGCAGCTCTGCGCCATGGCGTGGAGGAACTTGCCCTCGCGGCTGTCGCCAAACGTGTAGTCGATCTCCTGGAACTCGCTCAGCTTCATCTGCACGAGCACGAGGTCCTTGGTCGCGAGCGCGCAGATGCCGGCGTTGAGCAAGTGGTTCTTCGCGTTGAACTTGAGCAAGTTGGACTCCATCGACGCGCGCGCGATGCTCTCGTAGATCTCGAGCGCAGCGTCGTACCGCTCGAGCTGCGCCGAGAACTGCGCGACCTTGAGCAGCATGTTGTTCGCAGACGACGCCTGGTTCTCGCCGCTAAAGTAGTCGGCTGCCTGCTGGTAGTTCTCGAGCGCCTCCTCTTTGTTGTCTTGGCTCTCGTAGATCTCGGCGATCTGCTTCTGGAGCTTCGCGGCGTTCGAGAACCGCCCGGCGTCGCACAGCATCGAGATCGCGGTGCGGAAGTACTCGACCGCGTCTAGTGCAGCGCAATACGAGAGAGAGACGACGATTCATTCGTCAGGATCTATCATGCGTCGTGCGCATGAGTGACTTGCACGTGCATGCAGACGAGCATTGACGGCAATGTAGTGCAGCGTAGTACACGTATGTGCTGCTGTCACAGATGTGACCGAGGTTAACTATTTTGCGGGTCTAAATTTGGTCTGGTCTTACTTTTGGGTCTCACGTGAATGAGACCATTTCGCGAGACCGAGATCAAAGGTGATATGTACAATGTTCGTATCAACAAACAAATCAACAGGTGCAGGAACTTGGAACACCTCGCGTCGCGGCACCACTCTCCTACCTACTAGAATGTGCTGCAGCTTCTGCGCGTGCTTTCTTGCAAGCTCCTCTATGCCACCAACAAAGTGCAGCAAGGACGGGTATGACCTTGGAAAAGCACCGCCCAACTCGCGGTTGAAGCGCTCAAGTGGGTTGTTCGTCCTTGCGACGACTTGCTTCTTCATGTCATGCACGTTCCAGAACTGCGGCGGAAAGCGACCCAGCCACTGCCGCTCAAAGTTGCTCCAGAAGTCAGCCCACTTGCTGCCTGAGTAGATGTCCAATCTTGTACACTCGATTGTGATCTTGTGCCGAGCCCAAACGATGCCGTGTTCTGAGACGGCAGTCGGCTCCGCCACGACTAGCACGTCCAGCACGCCCTTGCTCGTCGTGACTTTGATCTCAGGACCAGGAAGTCGCAGCAGGCGCATTCTTCTTAGTAGCGCTTGCATAAAGTGAAAGTAGCAGCCGTGGACGTTGGCATCAGGGAACGCGTCAAGCGCCGCATTTACTAGTGCAGACTCGAAGTCACACATCAAATTGGCTGCGTCAATCTTATTGTTTGTGGCTTGGTTGATCAAGTTGAGTGCGTTCTTGTAGACGCGCTGTGTCTTGGATGTGCATAGACGTAGAAGACAGGGCGTAAAGCGAGGAGGCTCTGTCAAAGACCATGAGAACTAAACACTGGTAGAACCCGCGAGGAACGCAACGAAAGGTGCCGTCAAGAAAGAGGCTGGTGCCGTTGTATTTGAGTTTCTCGATCAAGACCGGATGCGCAAAGCCGATCACTCGCTCTTCTCTATCGCTGATTGCTCGAGTTGCCGCGGTCGTTGGCGCAAAGGCGAGCTGGAACTGGAAAAAGCGCATCGTCGAGCCCTTGACGAGAGACGTGGGAGGCGTCTCGATCTGTCGAAGAGCGTCGCCGCCGTGCTGCAGACGCCGCACACGATAGACGCGCTGGACGACTTGATCGTTCGTCAAACCGGCGATCGTGACATCTTGGTCTTTGTAGAAGCGCTTTTCGACCTCATCCCAAATGCTCTCAGCCCGCGTCGCCGGCGATGAAATCGCCTCTTTGTCGATGTACGCCACAATGTCTGCTTCACGGTCAAGCACGCCGGCTTTGAGCGGTGGTGTCTTTTTGCACGTGTGCTGAGCGACGACGGTGAACGCCATGGCGTCTGCGTGGTACGCGACGCGCCCCTTGCAATTGGTGCGGCGATATGCGCTACACCGGTACGCAATCTTGACCGAAGTTGCCGTCGCTTTCGTGTACTGGAATCCGTTCAAGACGATGACAGTGTCGAACTTGGTTCTTTTGGCTGCATTGTCTTCATTATCAACTGTGTCTGGATCTTCGCTTTCTTCACTATCCGCTACGGATTGGGGCGAGGAAGGCGCATGCACGCGCGTGAGTGGAGCGGACGGAGGTCCGTCACTATCTTCTGAGAAACTTGGTGACAGTGATCGTGAGGCACGGCGTGAGCTCGACGACGATGAACGTGAGCGACGGCGAGGCTGGGGGGACTGTGTACGTGAGCTGTGGCGCGAGCTCGACAAGGCATTCGAGCGACGAGCCGACGATACTAAACGTGAGTCGCGGAGCGAGCAACAGCCGGACCGCGATGGCGCTCTTGAGCGAGGAGTCGATGACGGTGAACGTGAGCCGCGGCGCGATTTACGGCGCGAGCTCGATTCTCGGCGCGAGTGACGTGTCGATAGTGGTGAGCCCGAGCCGCTGTGCATATCACGAGGCGATCGTGGCGGCGCAGATGAGCGACGGCTCGACGTCGCGGAACGCAAGCTGCGGCTCGAGCGCAGCGACCTAGAGCGCGAGCGCGATTGCGAGGGCAGAGAACATGAGCCGCGGTGTGTGCGCGGCGAAGCTCTTGAGCAGCTGGTCTGCGAAGACGAACTCGAGATGCCTCTCATCGGCAATGGCGCGTGAGAGTGAGCACGGATTGGGTTGCTCGTGCGTGAGGTGGTGTTAAGGGTGTTCATGTGGGCGAGTCGTCGAAGCTATTTGTCTGGTGGCAAGTTGGAGAATGCGAATGAGTGGTCGCCGAAACCCGAACACAAGACCCAGTAAATAGTACAATGTGACTCGAACCAAGACCAGACCAGCAAAAGCCCTGTTTAAAATCTACCGCGACCGAGTTGCTCGCACGCTGCACACGCGTGTCGACACGACCAGACACGTACGCACACACTGCACAGATCCTCATGCCCCATACATACGCTACGCACCAGTCGGGTTCACTTTCGCAAGCGCGTCGGCCGCTTGCTGGTAGAACTGCGCGGCACGAGAGCTCTCCTTGAGCTTCATCTGCGCGAGAAGAGAGGAGGAGATACAGCCAGAGCACGCACAGGAGGCGAACACACACACACACAAAAGAGCAAACGACACATACGCACAGCAGAACCACCACAGGTCAGTCAGTCAGCCACGCAACCTGAACTGCTCACTCTCGCTTTCTCTCTCGCACACACACACACACACGCGCGCGCGAGTCGAGACATTGCAGACAGCTACGCAACGCAATACAGAAGAGCGCAGAGAGAAAGAGAGCTAGAGGACGAACCTGGCAGTCGGCGCACTTGACGTACGCGTCTGCTGCCTCTTGCCCTAGGTGGCGTCACCAGTGCATGAATGTGTGAGCGTCAAGTCCACAGCTCGACTGTGTTGGCACTCGCAATGATCAGTACGCATGCGACTTGAGCGCAACCACCGGTTTGCCACACACGTACATAGTCTGTCCGCTTTGAACCTGTTGCTCTGGACTTCGTAGGAGTCGCTGAGGCGCTCGTATCGCTTGCGAGCGACGTCGTACGGACGATTGGTGTATATTCGTGCTGTGAAGGCCGGCTCTGAAGCTGATGCAGCAGAACCGCAAGTGATAGAGCTGGCCTCCTGTGGTCGCACAGACTTCTCAATCTCAAAGTGAACCCACTGGCCACAACAAGTGTACCCATGCGCGTCACACCAAAGCAGTCTCGGTCGCCACGTCACAAGTGGTGTTGGTTGATGCTTTCGTTCGCTCATACGTCACTTGCTTGCGTGGATGCATCGGCTCATGTGCATCTCGCTCGTGCAGTGTAGTGAGCGTTCTGCACGATCGTGATAGTTCAGATGCTGGGTGCTCTTCAGGACGCGAAGACACCACAGTCTGCGTGGCGAGGGCAAAGCGAGTGTGGACTGCACCATGACGCACCCGTTGTCTTGCTCTTGAGAGTGAACGAGTAAGTGTGTGAGCGAGTGAGTGAATGAATGAACGAGCGTGCGAATACTGTTGCTACTCGCGTCAACGAAAATGTGTTGCTTGAGCGACGTTAAGCTAGATCTCTAGCATGTGCATCTTGATCCGAGAAGTCTAAAGATACGACGACAGATGAGAGCTGCCATCGTTAAGAGCGTGTGACCAAGCTGTCTCGACGTGCTCAGTCCTAGAGTCTATGCGCTGAGTCGCGATCGAGTCTGTAGACACACACACTAATGTCGCATAGCTTTAGTCAATCACATGCTGTCACTTCTCTTGCTCTTGTGTCGCTCAATTTGTCCTACAGGCTTGCTCAGTTCGCATTGTGCCTCGCGCGAGGCACAATGCAGCAGGGAGCGGACGCCAACGGCAGGAGAGCTAGAACTAGGCACACGTAAGTCGATCCTCGCTGCACTCTTATCTCTCTTTGCGCTCGACTGACTGTGTCTTGTTCTGCTGTGTGTGCTCTCTAGCGACTATGACTACACAACAATCAAAATGGAGCTGTCGACTCTGCTGATTCCTGGCACCGACGAAGTGCTACGCGAGATGCAGGACGCAGCTCTCTTTGCGCACCAAGCGCACATGGAGGCTGCGCACGTGGCCACTCTCCACTATCTCCGCATGCTTGAGCGCGGCACTGCTGTCGCACCGCCAGACCGCTTGTTCTTTGAGCGCTGTCTGGTTGGTGTAGCAAACGGCAGCGTGGTGTCTCAGACGCAGCACCAAGTCCCGGACCTAGCCGACACGATCGCACAGTACCAGCAAGCTCGCTCGAGCCACGCAACGCATCAACGACCGAGCGTCACGACATGGGGAAATGCAAAGAGAGCCACCGCTACGACCATGGCCACCAACGCAGACGAGATGCTCGCGTTGGTCGGCAGGCGTGTGGTCGCTCACTCGCGCAAGCACGGTGGTCGGTGCGTCGCATGCGCCCCGGTGTTCGAGCGCGAGCCAAGTGCGCTCACGATCCTCTACACTATCCTGCGCCACGACGCTGCAGACACAGAGCAGCAGTCGCGTCTCTTCACGCTGCTCCCGGTCGTGTCGTCATGGGCGCCTGGGCACTGCCACATCCCGACCGGTGTGCTGTGCGAGCTGTGGAGTCGGTGGAGGCGCCGGCGTGACGTCTCGAACGACAACAATCCACTCCGCGGGCTGCTCGAGCGGACGCCACGCAGTCGATAGCTCCGGGTCCCGGCGACAACCAGCGCAATCGCGCGCGACATGTGGAGTCGCTGCATCGACGTCGAGAGCGTTGAGAGACGCATGAGCGGCTGGCGGTTCGCGAACAGTATCAGCACCGACGGTGTCGCAGTGTCGGTGCTGATGCGCCGTCCACGTCGTGTACCAGCACCAGCGCCAGTTCCAAGCGACGACGAGCTTCCAATGAACGATGACGTACTCAGGAACCCAGAGCTCGAGAGTCGAATGCCAAGCGTCGACGGCGTCTTTGATCTGTTGACGCGCATCGCCTCGCCGCTCGTCGTCATTGGTGTCGATCCTGGTATTCGTGAGCTGGTCACGACGGCGTCGAGCAGAGCGTACGTGCCAGCGCGCGCTGCAGCTGACAAGTTCTTTGTTGCCGAGTCGATGCGTGATCGACACGCGCTACAGCGCGCAACACCGCGCGGCACCAAGTGGCGCCAGAAGCGAGAGTATCGGCGGCTCAAGCGGGCTCGGCGCGCGCACTTTCGGCACCTGCGTACGCAGCACCAGCACGCAGCAGCACGCCCGCAGCAGCGACAACGATCGTCGGTCCAAGTGTCCCGTGGCGAGTACCGACACGTCGCTGGCGCGAACAAAGTGCAAGCTTGGCACACGAACCTACGCCGCCGCAATGCGCGCAACTCTGCGCTGCTTCAGTCGCTGCCGTCGTTCAAGGCATCGACGTCGGCCGCGTACGTCGACGCACTTCACGCCGCCTTTGAGCTCATGATCGAGCTCTTCCACATGTCGCCCGCGCTGCCTCTGCGCAAGTGGCGCTTCTTTTTGTACCGCATGCGACCAAAGGCGCTACGACACGTGGTCAAGCGCGTTCTGCCTCGTGACCGAGCTCTCACGGTCGAGGTCGGGTACGGAGATTGGTCCAACCAGCGCGTGGTGCGCGGCCATCCGCGCGTGCCAGTCAACTCGCTGCGTGCTTTCGATCAGTGCACACGCGTGATGACGATCAATGAGCACTACACGAATCGTCGGTGCTCTTCGTGCCGCTCGTCAACCAACCTCTCACGCATGCAGTTCCCTCTCGTAGTGGACGGCGTGTTCTTCGGCGGTCGCGCGTCGTACAGTCTTGCTCTGCACCAACAGCTCTTGCAAGACTGTGCACGACCGCGACCTCAACGCCGCCAAGAACATCTTGCTCCTGACGCAGTGCATCCTGAACGGCAGTCCTCGTCCAGCATACTTGTCGCGTCAGCAGTAGGAGCAAGTGATGCAGAAGCGTGAGCTCGGGTGCTGGGTCGCACGACTCAGTCACTGACCAGCTCACACGGTCAAACCCGTAGTCTAGTTACTTGCTTGGTAATCTGACGTCCAAACCTAGTGTTTGTTGGAGCAGCGCGAGTATATGAACCATGTATGAACCATGTATGAACCATGTGCAGTTTGTGTGTCACACCTGAATTATTAATTATATGTATATGCTGAATTTTATGTGCCACATTTGAAGCAAAACGAGCTTGAGAGAAGAAGTTGCGCGACGACGACTTGAACGAGCGAGCAAGCGAGATCGACGGAGCAACAAGCACGCACACAAGTGAGCGAACAGAGAGCACCATGTCGAAAGGCGCAGACTACATGGCGCAGGGCGAGAAAGCGCTCAAGAAGACGTCGTTCTTCTCGTTCGGCGGTGGCTCGCAAAAGTACGAGGACGCGAGCGACCTCTTTGAGAAGGCAGGGAACCAGTTCAAAATCGCCAAGCAATGTACGTGCGTGCACAGGACGCTGCTGCTGAGACTGCACATGTGCGGCAAGTCGCAAAGGGGACATAGGTTTTTGCCTTCCCCTGCTGTGCGCGGAGACGCATCGACTAACACCGCTCACACATTCATGCACTGGTGACGCCACCTAGGGCAAGAGGCAGCAGACGCGTACGTCAAGTGCGCCGACTGCCAGGTTCGTCCTCTAGCTCTCTTTCTCTCTGCGCTCTTCTGTATTGCGTTGCGTAGCTGTCTGCAATGTCTCGACTCGCGCGCGCGTGTGTGTGTGTGTGTGCGAGAGAGAAAGCGAGAGTGAGCAGTTCAGGTTGCGTGGCTGACTGACTGACCTGTGGTGGTTCTGCTGTGCGTATGTGTCGTTTGCTCTTTTGTGTGTGTGTGTGTTCGCCTCCTGTGCGTGCTCTGGCTGTATCTCCTCCTCTCTTCTCGCGCAGATGAAGCTCAAGGAGAGCTCTCGTGCCGCGCAGTTCTACCAGCAAGCGGCCGACGCGCTTGCGAAAGTGAACCCGACTGGTGCGTAGCGTATGTATGGGGCATGAGGATCTGTGCAGTGTGTGCGTACGTGTCTGGTCGTGTCGACACGCGTGTGCAGCGTGCGAGCAACTCGGTCACATCTGTGACAGCAGCACATACGTGTACTACGCTGCACTACATTGCCGTCAATGCTCGTCTGCATGCACGTGCAAGTCACTCATGCGCACGACGCATGATAGATCCTGACGAATGAATCGTCGTCTCTCTCTCGTATTGCGCTGCACTAGACGCGGTCGAGTACTTCCGCACCGCGATCTCGATGCTGTGCGACGCCGGGCGGTTCTCGAACGCCGCGAAGCTCCAGAAGCAGATCGCCGAGATCTACGAGAGCCAAGACAACAAAGAGGAGGCGCTCGAGAACTACCGGCAGGCAGCCGACTACTTTAGCGGCGAGAACCAGGCGTCGTCTGCGAACAACATGCTGCTCAAGGTCGCGCAGTTCTCGGCGCAGCTCGAGCGGTACGACGCTGCGCTCGAGATCTACGAGAGCATCGCGCGCGCGTCGATGGAGTCCAACTTGCTCAAGTTCAACGCGAAGAACCACTTGCTCAACGCCGGCATCTGCGCGCTCGCGACCAAGGACCTCGTGCTCGTGCAGATGAAGCTGAGCGAGTTCCAGGAGATCGACTACACGTTTGGCGACAGCCGCGAGGGCAAGTTCCTCCACGCCATGGCGCAGAGCTGCGAGAGCTTCAGCGCCGACGCCTTCGCGGACGCCGTCTACCAGTTTGACACGATTTCCAAGATCGAGCCGTGGAAGATCTCCATCTTGCTCAAGGTCAAAGAGGGCATCCTCGGCGAAGTCGACGTCGCGCAGGACCTCACCTAAGCGCCAGCCAGTCAGTCGCCCGCGCTGGTCTCTGCGGTCCTCATATGCACACGTGGTGCGAGACCCCAGACTGGGCGAACCGACTCGACAGACACACAGAGCAAGCGAGCACTAGGGCCACGCGGGTGTCGAGTGCTGCAGCGATATGTATCTGTCAAGGCAGAGAGAGAGACTGCTGCTGCTGCGTAGATGCACGATCCATTCATGCTTCTTCGGCCGTCTTGATGCGCGTGTGGCGTGCTGCAAACAGATCGGTTGTGTGTGGCGCTAGTCGTCGTCGTCGTCGCCAATGATGCTCTTCTTCTCGGAGAACTTGACGAACGGCGACACGAGCGGGCCTTGGAGGTAGAAGTAGTACTTTTGGTACGCAGGCGTCGCAGGTGGCGCTGCTGCTGCTGTTGTGCCAGAGCTGTCGCTCGCGCTGCTGTCTGCGCCCGTGCGCTCCTGGACGTCGTCGCGCTTCAAGCCAGGGAAGCACTCGCCATTCAGGAGCAGTATCCGCTCTTGCTCCTGCATCAAGAGACACACACACGTACAAGCACAAGCGGTCGTCATGAACACGTTGGCTCAAGCCGCACGCGACAGAAGCAGCAGTGGCCAGACACACTCACAGGCACACACTCGCACACACTCATGCACTCATGCACTCACGCACGACGGACAACGCACCATGAGCTTCTGGTTGTGGACAAACCAGTCGGGCAACTGCTGCGGCAGCGTCACGAGGTCGGTGTCAAACAGCTCGATGAACTGCTCGTTCTCGAACCGCGTCTTGATGCTGCTCGCCAAGTTGCGGTACTGTCGACACACGCACATTGGAGCATGAGCACGAGCATAGCGTACGTGTGAGTGGCGTCTGTTGACCAGTACGTGGATCTGTCGGTCGATGTGTCACGCCACAAGAGCGAGCGAGCGCGAACGACACACACATGCACATGCACATGCACGTACTTTGTCGATCGTCGCAGTCAAGCTCCAGTTCTGCAAGCGGCGCAAGCAGCCGATGATCGTGCCGGCAAAGTGCACGCCCGTTCTAGCGCACGAGCGTACGGTGTGTGTGCATGTTAGTCCCATCCAGAGCATACATGCTCACGTAGCAGCAGCAGTAGTAGTAGCAGCTAGTATGACACACGGCGCACGAGACGCACTTGCACATGACCATGAGCGGATGGCGGCGCTGGTCGAGGATGTGCTCGATCGCTTCTTTCGCCAAGCCCTCTGGGATGCCTTTCCAGTGCGACGAGCTCCGGTACTTCATGCCCAAGTGGATCTGTCGCCATGTGATTCTCTCTGTTAGCTGCTCTCAGTGTGTCCACGCACACGCGTCAACAGGATGAAGCGCACGAGCTGCGGACGCACCACATTGATGTCGCGCTCTTTGAAAAAGTCGACGAGCTCGCGCGTGAGGTCGTCGTACGACAGGTACACGACCGTGTTGAGCTGCAGCGTCGCGAGGAACGGGAACGACGACGAGTCGCACTTGTTCGAGCGATACACTTGGTCCTCGACGATCTCAAAGAACAGCGGCGGGTTGTACGACGGCAGCGTGCCGTAGCTCGGTGGGACGGACTGTGTGGTTGCAGAGGCGGTAGTCGCAGATGCCGATGCGATCGCGAGTGCATCGGTCGCGATCGAGAGCGACGCGAGACTCGCGCTTGCCGCCATGCTTGTCGCGTTGATGCAGGTGTTTGTGCTTGTGTCATCCTGCAATTGTAGCATCAATGCATTCTAGCAATTGCCTTGTAGATACTTCTGTATGCTTACAATTGAGTTTTGACGATATGAAGGATCTTGACAGCATACATTTTGCAAGTGCTTTGGTGGATGACTGCCGATCGAAGCCATTTGCGCGCTTCGATCACTTGCCACACGACGTGAGCGTGTGCCTCTCTTCACTCTTCTCTCTTCCCTCGCGCACTCAAGACGCACGAGCTCCAGCCACTCACTCTCGCAGCTTCCCCTCGATCGATCGATCGAGCTCCGACGATTGCGATGGCGCGAAAGAAGAGCAAGAGCAAGAAGACGAACGGCGCAGTCCCTACTCCTGCCGTTGCCACGCCGCCGCCGACCAACAGCGACGACAACAGCGCGAGTGACGACGTTCTCGGCAAAACAACTGCCTCGACGCCGTCGTCGTCGCTACCAGTATCTCCGTCGTCTGCTGCGTCCGACACGGCAGCGAACGACCTCTCGCCATCGAGCTTCCCAGACGTCGACGTCCCCAAGCCGGTCGAGGATGTGAACGGAGCGGTCGTTGCTGATACTGCAGCGCCACCTTCGGATGCACCGCCAGCATCAAACGCGAACGCGTCTGGCTGCTGCTCGAGCAAGAAGGAGACGGCACAGAACGGCAGCAGCAGCGACGCGTGCTGCAGCGGCGGATCCGAGGCGCAAGAGGACGAACCAACCGCCGTCCACGAGACGATTGAGCTGCCTGCTTCAAGTGCCAAGGCGCCATCGTCTGGCTGTTGCTCGAGCAAGAAAGCGATGAGCGAGCAAGCAGCAGCTGCTGTTGTCGCTCCTGTGTTGACAGACGCAGCGCCTGCAACTTCGTGCTGCAGCAGCAAGCGCAGCAATGGCAATGACAGTACGCCAGCTCCAGCGCCTGCGTCGAGCGGCTGCTGCTCGTCGAAAGCAAAAGCCGTCGAGACGGACGCAAGTGCTCCTGTTGTCGCTGCGCCACAAGGCTGTGCGAGTCGCGCAGCAGCAGCAAAGCCAGCGAATGGCTCATCGTGCTGCAGCTCCAAGGCGCCGAGCAGCGCCACAGAAGCAGCGAAGCCCACGACAGGTTCGTCATGCTGCAGTTCAAAGGCGCCAGCTGCGGCTAGTGCTACGGGCTGCAGCACGGAAGCAGCGAAGTCTGCCAGTGGTTCGTCGTGCTGCAGTTCGAAGAAGCCGGCTGCACCAAGTGCCGCAAGCAGCTCGTGCTGTGCACCATCAACTGCTGCTCCACCAGCGTCTGGATGCAGCAGCACGAGTGAAGCAAAGTCAGCTAATGGCTCATCGTGCTGCAGCTCCAAAGCAACGCCACCGACGCCTGCAGCTACAACTGGCTGCTGCAGTAGCAAGACACCAGCTGCACCATCGTCGTCGTCATCGTGCTGTGCGTCGACGAGCAAGCCGCTGGAGCGCAAGCCGTCTAACAGCCACCCGGACCGCGTGCGCGAGCGGCTCTTTGACCGCATGACCGAGTTCAAGACCGAGCGCGGCGCGAGCATGGCGCCGCAGAGCCACGCTGCGAGAGCAAAAGCAGCAGCGCATCGACCCGAAGACGTCGCGACGCTGCGGCTCGCGATCGGCGGCATGACGTGCAGCGGCTGCTGCACGCGCATTGAGAAGTTCATGGAGCGCCGCCCTGGCATCGTCGACGTGAACGTGAGCTTGCTCACGAGCCGCGGCGTCTTTGCGTACGACGCAAAGGTCACGTCTGCCAAGACGCTCGAGGACATGGTTGGGAGCCTCGGCTTTAGCGCCGGCGTCCTTCCAGACGAGTCGCTCGTGTCGCTCGTGCTCCACATTGGCTACGAGAGCCCGTCGCGCGTGTGTCCGATGCTGCTCGCGATGGACGGCGTCGTGACAGCAGTCGAGACGAAAGACGCTGCGGTCTCGCCCGTTGCGTCGTCGTCGCTGCCAAAGACAGTCGGGACGCAGCGTGCAGTCGTCGTTGACTACGACCCGGACGTCACGGGCGCGCGGACGATCGTGCGGCAGCTCTCGCGCACGCTCGGGTTCCACGTCTACGCGTCGAGTCCGCGGCCACTCGCTGTGCAGAACGAAGAGGCAGACGTCGCCAAGTTCCGCGCGTACTTGCTCTGGAGCTGCGTGCTCGCGCTGCCGATCGTCGTGCTCGAGTACATCCTCCCACTCTTCTTTGTCAGCGGCAGTCGTGCGAACCCTGTCGACAGCGACGTCGTCTCGGGCTTGAGCTACAAAGACGCGATCGGCTTTGTCTGCGCAACGCCGATCCTGCTCTTCGTCGCGTACCCGATCCACGAGAGCGCGTTCCTCGCGCTGCGCTACGGCGGCCGCGTGACAATGGACGTGCTCATCTCGCTCAGCTCGTTCACAGCGTACACGTTCTCAGTCGTGACCGTCGTGCTTGCAATGACGACGACTGTCCCCGAGCGCTCCGAGACGTTCTTTGAAGTCACGGCGCTGCTCGTGACGCTCATCCTCGTCGGGCGATACATTGAGAAGATCGTCAAGGCGAAGGCCTCGAACAGCGTCGACGCGCTCTTGCGTATCCAAGCCAAGACTGCGATCCTGCTCGAGCGCAGCAGCACAAGTGCGCTCAAGGAGTCGTACATTGACGTGATCCTCGTCGAGCGCGATGACCTCTTGCGCGTCCTCCCGGGCACGCGCATCCCAACGGACGGCGTCGTCGTCGAAGGCACGAGCGCGGTTGACGAGTCGATGGTCACGGGCGAGTCCCGCAAAGTCCCAAAGGCGCCAGGCTCGACTGTCATTGGCGGTACGATCAACGCGCAGGGCGTGCTCGTGATGCGCGTGACGCACACGATCACCGAGTCGATGCTCGCGCGCATCGTGACGCTCGTGGACGAAGCGCAGGCGTCCAAGTGCGTGAGCCAGACGCTCGCAGACGTCGTCGCGTCGTACTTTACGACGTTCATCATTGCGATCTCGGTCATCATGTTTGGCGTGTGGTACCACCTCGCAGCGACTGGGCGCGTCGAGACGCACGGCTGGGCGCCGCTGCCTTTCGCACTGCGCTTTGCGATCACTGTCCTCGTGATCAGCTGCCCATGTGCGATCAGCCTCGCAGTGCCGACTGCGATCATGGTCGCGACGACGATCGGGTCGCAGTTTGGCGTGCTCTTCAAAGGCGGCCAGGCGATCGAAGCGCTCGAAGGCGTCGACGTCGTGATGTTTGACAAGACGGGGACGCTCACTGCCGGCCAGCTCACTGTCGTCGACTCGGAGGTTGCGCTCGACGCGTCCTCGAGCGACGCGCTCGACGTCCGCGCGCTCTGGAGCCTCGTCGGCGCGGCAGAAGCGCACAGTGAGCACGCGATTGGCCGAGCGCTCGTTGCGCACGCGCGCTCGCTCCATGCGCCAGAGCGCCCGTCGAGTGCGTTTGCTGCCGTGCCAGGCTGCGGCGTGACTGCAGTCGTTGGGCAGACGCACGTGCGCATTGGGTCGCTCAAGTGGATGCAGGACGTGCTCCGCGTCGCCGTGCCAGTCGATCTGCACGCTGCGAACAGCCGCTTCCAGCAGCGCGGCTTCGTTGTCGTGTGCGTCGCGCTCGAGAGCGACGTCGTCGCAGTCGTCGCACTGCGCGATGCGCCACGTCCTGAAGCGCAGTTTGTGATCGAGCAGCTCCGGCGCCAGAAGATCCAGACGTGGATCGTCACGGGCGACCAGCGCGAGACGGCGCTGTCGATTGCCGCGATGCTCGGCGTGCCCGAGTTCACTGTCATCGCCGATGCGCTGCCGCACCAAAAGGTCGACAAGGTCCGGCTGCTCCAGAGCATCGGGAAGACTGTCGCGTTCGTCGGCGACGGCGTGAACGACGGCCCGGCGCTCGCAATGGCGAACGTCGGCATCGCCGTTGGCGCTGGCACGGACGTTGCGCTCGAGTCGGCGGACCTCGTGCTCGTGAAAGACGACTTGCGGGACTTGCTCAATGCGATCGACCTCTCGCGCGCGACGAACCGCATGATCAAGTGGAACTTCTCGTGGGGCTTTGCCTACAACGTGCTCATGATGCCGCTCGCCTGCGGTGCGCTGTATCCGCTCGCAGGCATCACGATCGCGCCGGCGCTCGCAGGGCTCTCGGAGCTCCTCTCGTCCGTGCCCGTGATCCTCTTCTCGCTCTTGCTCAACTGGTGGCGCCCGCCGCACACGCGCAGCAGCTCGGACGCGACTGACGACGCGCCGCACGTCGTGCTCCAAGTCGACACGACTGCGCGCGAGACGACGCCGCTGCTGCTCGCCAAGAAGTAGGAGATCCAGAGCTGACGACACAGAGAGACAAGAGGAAGGCGGCAGTGGAGCTGTCTGTGCATGTGAATGGAGAATGCATCGTCGCTAGTCTACAGACGTCGTCGGGTGTCATGGTCAGTAGCTACTGCTGCGTGTACGCGAGGAAGCTCGCGCGCACTGCTGCGGTGTCGATGCGCGGACTCGCGTCGGAGCAGCCGGTGATCGCGTCAAAGCGGCGACAGAGCGTCTCGACACTGTCGCTCGCATCCGATGATGGCGTCGCTGCTGAAGGCGCCGAGAGAGACGACGACGGCGATGATGCAGCGAGCACTGCGCGCACGCCTTTCACGCCCGAGCCGCACGACGCGTGGCTCGGTGTGATCGCAACTTTGAGCGCTTCGCTCAAGCGGCAGTCGCGCTCGAACGCCGCCAGCTTGGCTCGAAACGCTGCGACGACGTCAGGCGACAGTGTCGGCGCGTGCGTCTTGAGCACGAGCGCGAGGAAGACGCACGCCGAGGCGCGCACGCTCGTCTCTAAGAACTTGGGTCGCGCGCTCCCGAGCAGCAAGAGGCTCTCGTTGAGGACGCTCGTGAGCTCCTGCTCGAGTCGCCCGGCGTAGTTCTTCCCAATCGCGGCGGTGAGCTGCGGCGGGAGCTTCACCGGGAGCTTCAGGTCCGCATAGCGCGCCGGCTCGCGCAAGAAGCGCTGGCGCATGCGCTCGGACGCAAAGAACCAGACTCTGTTGCGGTACGTCGCGCGGTAGAAGACTTCCCCCTTGACGATCGCGCGCCAGTCCTTGGCGCCAGCGCCGCGCGCGAACGTCACGGGGCAGTACGCCTTGAGCTCTGGGAACTCGCAGTCCGCGACGCTCAAGAGACTCAGCAGCGACGCATCGAGCGGCGTGTGCTCGAGCAGACACTGCGCTGCGTGCTCGTGCTCGATCGCATCGACAAACGCGTGTGGCGAAGCGATGAACGCCTCGACGTTGCGCACACTCGCGAGCCAGAACACGTGCGCATCGACCTGCACGCACAGCCGGCGGTCAGTCGTTGTCCACGTGCTGGCGTACCGCGACGCAGCGAGCTCAACGGGGCAAAAGCCCTGGAACACTGGATGCGCCTGCGCGCGCAGGACATCGCTGCGGCGCACGACGCCGTGGAGACTCGCGGCGCGGCCAGCGACTGTGTCCTGTCGGTACTTGCGCGTCGAGGCGCCGATGTCATCGAGCCGTGCGCGAGCGAGCGCGAGGACGTGCCAGAGCGAGTGCGCAGTGGCGTCGAGCTGCTGGACGTGGAAGCTCCCGTACGTGAGGCTCCAGTAGCTGAGCAAGTCGAGGTGCTGGCGCTGCCATGTCGCGAACGTCTGCGCGAGCTGCTCGCGCGCTGCAGCGAGCTCAGCACGTGCGTTCTGGTCGGTCGAGTCGTCGTTCGTGGCTGTCGTTGGGTGAGTGAGCTGCTGCTTGCGTCGCTGCCAGAGCGTGCGCAAGTCGCCGTCAAGCAGGAAGAGCACGCTCGGGTCGATCGCTGCGCTCGCGCTGCACCGGACAAAGCGCTCGAGGTCGCTCGGTGTCTCGAGGTAGTCGTCCAGGACCCAGCCGCGCATCTGGCACTCGGACGACTGCAGCCGCGCGACGACAGCGTCTGCGACTGCGCGTGCGTCTGGCTGAGCGCCCGCAGTGTGTGCAGCGCGCAGACGCGCGCTCAGCGCTGTGCTGCCGTGGCACTGCACGACCCAGTCGACGGCCGCGCGCGGCGAGACGTACACGAGTCCGTAGTGCGCAGCGAGCGCCAGTGCGAATCGCGTTTTGCCGACACCCGGTGCACCTGCGACGCAGCACGTCGGCGCACTCAACTGTGCGACACTGCGCTTGTGCGTGACGAACTGCGACGGAGACGTCGTGAACGCCGCGAGCGCCGCTGCGCTGCTTGGGAAGTACGCGCGACTACGGTACATGACAGCGTGCTCGAGCGTCGGACTGGCGGCACCGGTGACAGGACAGACTGCGCCGTGCTTCCCGACGAGGACTTCGCCGCTCGCGAGTGCGCGTTCGAGGGCTGTGCGGTCCCGCACGACCTCGGTCTGCTCAAAGAGCGACGACTTGCGCACCATGAGCGCGTCGACTGCGCGCGTGACGTGCTGCACGCGCTGCCGCAGTGACGTTGCGCCGTCGACCGGTGTGGCTACAGGGACACCACGTGCACGGAGCGTCTCGATAGCAGCAGCAAGCGCCTCGGCGTCTGCAGCGTACTGGTCGTGGAGTCGCTGCGTCTCGTCCGCCTCTGCGGCTTCCGCGTCTTCGTCGTCCTGCTCGCTTGCGTCGTCTCCGCCATCTGTGGCGCTGTCGTCGCCGTCAAACGCCGCAGCGCGCTGTGCGCGGAGCTTCTTTCGACGCACAGGACGCTGTGCGCGCCACTGCTCGAGTTGCGTCACGACGGCTTGCGCTTCGTCCAGCGCGATCGGCACGGCGAGCAGCGGACACACGCTCTTGGTCACGCAACTTGCTAGTAGCTCGGGCGTTGGCAGTCGCGACTCGTCTGCACCAAGTCCAGCAAGTAGGACGCAGCCAGTGCCAGTCGGAGCTGCGCGGCACTGGGCTTCGCAACGCGCGAGCTCGCACTGGAGGCTGTCGACGTACAGGTCGTCGGGCGACTGCTGCTTCTCTTCGCGACGGAGCGTTTCAGTCCGCAGCCGCTGCTCGAGCGCTTGCGCAGTCGCGTCCAAGTCGGCGTCGACGACAAAAAACGCGCTGGAGTTGTTTGCGACGCTCTTGCTCACGCGCGCGACGTCGGTGCCGCGGACGCCGAGCAGCAGCACAATCGGAACGACGTCTGCTGTCGCATCGACGGTCTGTGGGACGTACTTCTTCGGATTGCGAGCGAACGCCTCGCGCTCCTGCGCGCCAGCGAAGCAGTAGAACGCGCCGTTGAACGCCGCGACGTGGTCTGGCAGTCCAGGCACGAGCACGCGCTTGCGTGTCCACGTCACAGGACAGAACCGACTCGTCTCGCCGATCGCAAGCGCTGGTGTCGCTGGCTCAGGCTGCGACTCGTCCGACGTAGCGTCGTCGCTCTCTGGCGACTGCAGCGCAAACGCAGCAGCGAGGTCGTCGGGACTAACGTGGCCGTCGTCGACACTGTCGATGCGCGCAGCGAGCGGATCGACTTGCTGGAGCAAGTCCGCGACAGTGTCGTCGCTCTCGTCACATAGTGCGGTGGTCGTGACGCGGACGCCGAGCGCAGTCGCTGCCTCGGTCGCAGCACCGAGCGAGGCTTGGAAGCGCTCGTGCTTGAGTCTCGCGAGTGCGTCTTGGAGCTGCTCGGGCCGTGGCTCAACGACAACCACGAGCTCTGGAAGGCGCGCATGGTCGCTCAGCGCTGCGACGGTCTCGGCCGTGAACGGCACGTTCGCGAGCATCCACGCCTCTGAGTCATTCGCCTGCAGCGACTCTGCTACGAGCGCCACTGCGCGTGCGTTGGCGAGGACAGCGCCTTGCATGAGCGCCATCTGCTCGGTCATAGGACAGCGCTTTGCGAGCAGGTCGAGTGCGTCCACGAGCTGAAGTTCGAGACTCCTGGCGAGTGCTGCGAGCTGCGCTGTCAGTGCATCGCTACTGCTGCTGCTCACGAGCCACACGCGCCGCACGTGCGTCACTGGCGGCGAGCGACGCAGGTGCTGCAGCGGATGCGCACACAGCGCAGCGCGAGCGTCGAGCGATGCAGTCAAGTACACGCGACCGTTGAACACGACTGCCAAGTGCGGATCGCCACGCACGAGCTCGCCGGTCGCGCTCGACGTGACAGGGCAGAACTCGCGCCAGTGCGAGAGCAGGCGTCTCGGTCGGTGCGTCGGCAAGCGCGACCACTTATCGCGCTCCTTTTGCGCTGTAGCTGCGGCTTCGTCTGTGCTATCGCCATCGCCATCGCCAGCAGCTCCGAGTGCCTCTGTCTCTGCGTCCGCGTTGAGCTCGCGCCAGTCGCTCTGCAAGAGCCACCGGAGCTGGTCGGCGCGGCTACTTGAGGCGACATCGTCAGGCAGTGTCACTGGCACGACGCGCCTCGAGACGCTGCTCCGAGAGATCCCGAGCGTGTTCTACGAGCCAACGCATGCACCACGAGTCCGTCCGTCAGTCCGCGTGCAAGCTCACCGACGCGCAGGACGCTCTGAGGTCGCGCAAAGAGACAGGACGTACGCCAGTCAGCGCTTGGACGCACTGGTCGAGGATCACACACAGCGACTGCGCTGCGAGGACATGGACGACCTCGTATCGCTGCGGCAGCGCATCACAAGCAAGACGCGATGCAACGCGACGTGTGTAGTCGCGGTACCGATCTCGGAAGCTCTCCATGAGCAGCCCACGAAGTGGCACAGTTGCTTCGCCTGGTGGCTCGATCACGTTGCGCTCTGCTTGTGTGAGTGGCGGCGGCGTCGCGAGTGCAGGCGCTGCGGTCTCAGCGTCATCAGCATCCGCGCTCTCGACTGGTGGACTCTCGTCACTCGCTGGCGCGTCGTCCTCGTTCACATCTTGAGTGTCGCTCGTGCGAGCGTCGACTGTGCTGTCCGAGCTCTCTGCTGATGGAGGTGGTGGCGGCTCGACGACCGAGTCGTTAAACCCGAGCGCTTGCATCTGCGCAGCGTCCGCGTCCAGCACCGCGCGCTCGCGGGCCGAGTACACGCGCAGTGACGTTGGCGCGAGCGTGAACTGCTGCACTTGCTGCTGCACGTCCGACTGCGCAGCGGAGAGCGCAATGACAAAGTCCACGCCGATCTCACTAGCGATCTCCGCTGGATGCACGTCGTCGAGGACGACACCGACGCCCTCTACGTCGCGACGTTAGTAGTGTTAGGAGGAGGAGAACGATCAGGGAAGAGAAGACACAGACAGACAGCGTCAGCGTTTAGAGGAGGGAGGCGAAAGATCAGTCTGTCAGCCCAGAGCTGCAGCCTCTCGTTCGCGAATCAACAGCGCTGGACGTACCAAGGAGTGACCGCCGGACGTCGACGACAAGGAGCGCGAGACATGTCGCGCGTGCGAGTGACCCGCCGGAGAAGAGCAGTTCGAAGTCGGCGTCGGTGAACAGTGCGTCCTCTTCGTGCACGACGACAGGGCCTTGCGTTGGCGCATCCGTTGGCGCCAGAGGCTCTGAGGTGGCGACTGTGTCCTCTGAAGCAGTCAACACCTCTGTGTCGCTTGCAGCTTCAGCAGCAGCACCATCTTCTTCAGACGCAGCAGCTGCCGCCTCTGCTGCTGCAGCAGCAGCTAGTGCCTCTATCTCGGCTTTTGCTGCTGCCGCTGCGCGTGCCACGGCCATCCGCGCTTGCTTGCGCTGCACCGCGTGCTCGAGCGCAGTCCCGAGCGAGGCGTACTGGAGCTGCAGGCGAGCTGCGAGCATCTTGGCCACGCGCGTCTTGCCAGTGTGCGGCGGCCCAACGACAGCGACGCGCAGCGCTGGGAACTGCTCGAGCGCGCGGATCCCAGCGACTTCAGCGTCCCAGGCGTCGTCGCTCTCCACGTTGAGGAGCTGCGACGTCTGTGGCGCAGACGCTGCTGCGAGAACAGCGCGACACGCGGCTGCCTCGTGGTCGCTCTCGTCTTCACTGCTGCCGTCTCGAAGCGCCTCTGCTACAGACGCAAATGGCGACGACAGCGAAGATTCGCGCTCGTTCGATGCGCTGCTGGTGGATCGCGCGCCGGCAAAGAGCGCCGAGAAGCGGCGCGAGAGCGCAAACTTGCGCGGGTTGTAGCTCACGAGGAGCTGCTTGAGCGACATGCGCACCGAGTCGGGCGGTGCGAGCGCGCTGATGGCTTTGAGCTGCTCGTTCCCTGGCGGCATCTTCTGCACAAACGCACCGCGGATCTTCGGGACGTCCTTGAGCGGTCGGAGTGTGAACTGCGCAGTCGCGTCAATGAGCGCGGGCGACGACCGCGACGGCTGGAGCACGGCTGATGCGTCGTCATGAGACGCTGGATCGTTCACATCGTTGTTCTCACTGTCGCTGAGCGCAAGCGCGTTGACTGGCGTAGCGATGCACTCGCGCAGCTCGCGGAAGAACGAGACGAACATCGACTCGTCGCTCTCGACCGGGAGAAGGAGCTCTGCCAGCTGCAGCAGCGCTTCGCGAAAGAGCTCAAAGTTCATGCGCGTCGGCACGCTATCGAGTGCATCATCGTCCTGGTCGCTACTGCAGCCGTTGCCTTCAGTGTCGTACAACCAGTCACGCGGTGCGATCGCCGCCGCGCCGTCTGCGTTGACTGACTGCAGCAGCGCCTTGGCAGTGCGCGCAAAGAAGTCGCAGTATCGCTGCGCAGTGAGCGCATCGTCGTGCCGCGCTTTTGCGAGGTCCCAGAAGAGCACGATGTAGCGCGCGATCGACTCGTGCTGCAAGAGTTCCACGCGCCGCGCGAGCCAGAGCTGGAGCAAGTTGGTCTCGCCGTCGCCGACGCCGCGCTCGTGCGCTTGGTTTGGGTAGAGATAGTGACGCCGCATCGCTCACGCTCGCTGCTCTCTGTGTCTATGAATGCGCTCGCTCGTGTGGAAGGAGTGGCGAAGCACGAGCGAGTAAGCGGAAGGAGTGCGCGCTACGGTGGTCACGTGTGCACGCTCGTGCGCATCGCGATCGCGACGCCGCCAAAAGTGCTGACGCCTGTTCGTCCGTTTCGTCAAAGAGACGATAGTGCAGAAATCGAGGGATGATGATACTTTGCCGACTTATGGCTACACTTTTGATACTTGACTTGATACTTGACTCTTGGCTCTTGACTCTTGGCTCTTGACACCTGACACCTGACGCGCAGTTCTCGTTGTTGTTGTTGCTCAGCCGAGCACGACGCTGTTGCTGCTGCTGCGTGATCGTCCGCTGCTCGCTGCTGCAGACGCCGTGACGGAGCGCCGGATGCTCACGCGCGTCTTCTCGAGGACGATCTCGCCGCTGTACGAGCCGCTGCGGACTTTTCCGGTCGGTTGCGGACTGCTCGTAGGCTTGTTGCTCGTGTTGGTGCTGGTACTGGACAACGTGACGAGCACGCTCGACTTGGTCACAACTACGTTGGACGTCGCTCTTGTTGTCACCATCACGGCTGCTGTGGTCATCTCAGTGGCAGGCGCGACGCTGCGCACGACCTTGAGCTTGGTTGGCGACGAGTGCGCTGCCACGCGAGCGTTTAGCCACGGATGGCGCTGAGCGTCCTGGACCGAGAGCCGCGCGAGTGGGTCGACGCAGAGCAACTGCGCGAGGAGGTCGCGCACGCCGCACGGCGCAACAGCAAACTCGGCGCGAGTTGCGAGTGCGGCAGCGCTGCTGCCACTCGACTCCATGAGACGGAAGAGCGGGTCGTCGCGCGTCGCGGTCTGGAAGAGCGGCTGCTTGGCCCAGAGGTGCCAGAGCATGACGCCGAGCGCCCACGCGTCGGCTTTCGACACGTCGATCGGGATCCCAGCAGCGAAAGCGACGTGCATCTCTGGCGCCGCGTACGCCACTTTCGCGACGCTCTGGGGACACTGGCGCTCCACTTGGCCCATGCCGTCGCGCTCGAAGCGCTCTGCGAGCCCCAAGTCACCCACTCGGACGTCGCCGTCGGCGGTGACAAAGACGTTCTCGAGCGAGAGGTCGAGATGCGCGATGCCAGCGCGATGGAGCTCTGCAACGCCTGCGAGCGTCTGCGCAAAGATGCGTCGGACGCCGTCTTCTGACCGCGTCGTTGGCTCACGCGAGGCGGATGTCGGCGCCGGCAGACCCGCTTTGTCCATGCGAACGTCGTGCCGCACGACTGCGAGCAAGTCGCCGCGCGCGCAGTATTCTTGAAACAGATGCAAGCGCTCGCCTTCGAGGCGGTAGCCGTGCAGCTGCACGACGTGCGAGCGCTGGCTGCGAGTCGGTTGCTGCTGGAGCGTGAGGTGCATGTCGAGCTCGCGCAGCGCTGCGTTTGCGAGTCGCGGGTCTGCAGTCGTCATCTGCGTGTGCTTGTCGATGCAGAGCAAGCGTCGCTCATCGTCGCGATGAGCGCGATCGTTGCTGCTGCGCACTGTGCACTCGACGACGTCGACGCACTGAGCGCCGTGCGCTTTGCTCTCGAGCCGCGTGACGACAGCTGCGATGCGCTCAATGGCTGTCATCGGTGTCGTTACGACCATCGTGTGTCCAAGCGAGCGAACGAGCGATAGCGATAGCTACGAAGCGAATCTACGAGTGCGGCCACACAACCAGCGCCAGGTCGGTGTCGACTCGACTTCGTGCGCTAAAGAAATTCACGCTCGCGCACATGCGAGCGCGTACTGGTGCAACGCACCCAGCCAGCTGCCATCTGGATCTGCTGCAGGCGTCTGGTCTCCACAGCACGTGTCGCTGGTGTTTGCCATGATGGACCGACGTGTGAGCGCCGTCGTCGTCCACTACAAAGAGGTCATCAATCTATCCGGCTCGCGAGGCCTATGAAAGTCGAATTACGACTGACGAATTACGACTGACGCTGCAGCCATGTGGTGAACCGAATGCTTGTGAGTGCTCGTGCGATCCGGGAAGCCACGCGAACTGCGCGCAGGAGCGATCTTGCGCATGTTGACTCCGCTATGTGCTGCTGCTGCTGCCGCGATGACCGCCAAGCCAATGCAAGGTCGAGCGGTCGCAATGGAGAAGCGTGCGCGGAGCTGCATGAGCATGCGCCAACAGCGTTGCCGCGCCTCTGCGGAAACGTTCGAGTACGGCAGGCAGACGCGAGAGGCACGAGTGCAGATAGCTTCAGCTCTAATGACGTTGGTCGCACTCCCAGCTGCTGCTCTCGTCCAGTTGCTTGCTTGCCAGTCGGTCAAGTCTGGAGCAGTTGACCGTGTGGACCACACACGCACCTCATTGACTGCGACTGCTCAAGATCCAGTCGGATCCCCTCCGATCGCACCAGCACCAGTAGCTCCAACATGACTGCAAGTCCTCGCGTACATGCGTCTTCTGCTGCGCTGCACGACAAAAACGCCCATACGGAGCAGCCCACGCGCCACGCGATCAGCGTCGCGTCGCCTACACATGCGCGCGAGCACGTGCTCGACTTTAGCAACGCGTACTATGGCGACGACAAGTGCGCCGAGATCGTCGAGCGCGCGCGTGCTGCGCCGTTCCCGACGATGCTCGACTTGCGCGGCAATCGCTTCGAAGCCGCCGGTGCAAAGGTCTTGGCCGAGCTCCTGCGGTCGCAGCACAACGTCGTGTCATTGAGCCTCGAGTGGAACAATGTTGGCGTGCTAGATCAAGGCGTCGAAGCGCTCGCGGCGGCGCTCGAAGTTGACACGCAGCTCCTTGCGCTCGACTTGCGCAACAACAACGTCGGCCCTGAAGGCGCGAGAGCGCTCGCAGCCGCTCTGGAGCGGAACCGGACGCTCCGGCAGCTCGACTTGCGCTGGAATGACATTGGGAACGCCGGCGTGCTCGCGTTCCGCGAAGCGCTCCAGAGCAACCACACGCTCGTAGCGCTCGAGCTCGTGGGGAACAACAGCAGCTTGAAGCACGCCGAGGAGATCGAGAAGCTCTTGACGCGCAATCGCGCGTTCCAGGAGCAGCCAGCGCAGTCGCCTCCAAAGCCCATGGCGTCGCCGCCACCATCGGTCGCTGACACAATCCATCCTGACACGGTGCGTCCTGCTGCAGACGACCAGTTGCTGCTCCAGGTGCTCGCAGAGAAAGAGAGTTTGGAGGCAGACGTCGCACTCGCACGCAAGGACGCGCGCAAGCTGGTGAGTCCCGACGCGCTGCTGCTGTTGTTGCTCGCATGAAGAGCTCCCTGTGTCGTACGTACTCGAGGCTCACATGTGCAGTCGCGCTTGCTGCTCGAATCTGCAGACTGAGGACCTCGAAGAGCGCGAGCGGCACCTTCAGATGCTCCGCAAAGACGTCGAGAGCCTAAAGGACGAGCGCAGTCGCCTCCAGCAGCGCGAGAGCGACGCCAAGCGCGAGAGCCACGAGCTCGCGATGCAGCTCGATGCGCTCGAGAACCGGCGCAAGCTCGAGTTTGACGAGTACCGCAGCGCGCGCACGGCGCTCGAGCGCGACGTGAGTGTGCTGCGCGACAAGCTCAGCCACACCGAGGCGCTCCAGAGCAAGAGCCTCGAGCAGAAGAGCAAGCAGATCGCAGAGCTCGAGGACCAAAAGTACGCACTGGACAGCGAACTGCACAAGCTCTCGCTCAGCAACAGGTCAGTTGGAGCTGCCGGAGGACATGGCAGTAGCAAGAGCACTGCCATCGCGTGGTCGCTAGAGCCTGACCTTGTTAGTCGTGCATCGTGCCGCACAATGGCGAACCAGAGCACTCGAAGACGACGTCGCGAAGCTCCGCAAGCAGCTCCTCGATGCCCACAAAGACGCAGAGAAGCGCGAGAGCCTCCTTGTTGTGTCGCACCAGAGCGCGCTCGCGGCGCAGCAGCGGCAGCACGAGCTCGAAGTGAGCGCGCTCGCGAGTCAGCTCGAGCACGCAACACGACAGTGCGACGAGCACGTCCACGCGACTGCAGCGCTGAAAGAGCGCGCAGAGAGTCTCCAAGCGAGCGTGCTCCACGCAAAGCTCAGCCACGAGCGCGAGCTCTCGGAGCTCAAGAAGCAGTGGGACGTCGAGCTCGCTGCGCGCATTGAGCGTGCTGTTGGCTCGATCGAAGCGCAAGTAGAGGACGTGAAGCGCGGACGTCAGCACCTCGAGCGCGACGTCGAGACGCACCTCGCGACGATCCTGCGCTTGCGGCAGGAGCACATAGCGCTCCAGCAGAGCAGTGACGAGCGCCAGCGCGCACTGCATGACGAGCTCGCGCAGCAAGCGCGCGAGCTGCAGACCAAGCACGAGCTCTGGACGCAAGTCACGAACGACAAAGCGCGCTGTGACGAGAAGCTCGAAGCGTCTGCGCGGCGCATGGCGGAGCAAGACGTGCGCTTGGTGCGGCTCCAAGAGACGTATGACGAGCGCATTCGCGTACGTCGTTCGCACAAGAGAGAGAGAATTTGCTTGCTTGTGGTGCACGACGTCCATTGACGAGATGAATCGACTGGTGTGCTGCTCATACGGATGCAGGAGATGACTGCGAGTGCAAAGCGTCATGCGCAAGAGCTCAGCGACGCGCTTAAGCACAAATCCGAGGCGATCGCAGCGCTCGAGCGACAGCAGGTTCAGCTCGAACGCGCGCTCTCGCAGCAGCGGCACGAGCACGAGACGCGCCTCGACAGCTTTGCCGACTCGATCGCGCGCTTTTTGCAAGACCAAGTTGCACACGAACGCACACGGCGGCAGAACACACGCGAGTGTATGACAGTAGCAGCAGATGCAGTCGCGACGACTGGCGGCGGTGACGACGTAGAGGAAGAAGCGCCACATGAGAGTGAACGAGACGACTGAAAGTACGTGATGCAATTTGTGAATCACACGTTGAAACTTCATGCATTACCGACGTCAAAATATGCAAATACAGAGAACTGAGTCATTGCGACTGAATGGCTCAGTACCGCGCGTGCGTCTCGTACCACTCGGTGACTTTCGGGTGCGCGTCCACTTGCTCATAGACGCGCTTGAGGTGGATGAACGGGTCGACTGTTGTGTTTGGTAAGTCGCCATTCGGCGGTCGGCTCAAGAACGCCACGAGCGAGAAGATCGCCAAGTCGGCGACTGTGAGCGTGTCACCACACGCAAACGCACCGCTCGAGGCGCCGACGCGCGCGTCGAGGAATGTCAAAAGCTTCGGAATCGCTTCCATCGAGAGCTGGCGCGCCATCTCCGCTTGCGCGAGGAGGTCTTTCTCACGGATCAGCGGCTGCGTGTGCTCGCTGTCGAACGCGTCGAGCGCACTGAGGATCTCGTCGACACGCGCAGCTGCGAGCGAATCGTGCGCTGGGTAGAGCCCGTTACCAGCGAGCGTGCCGGCGTAGCGCAGGATCGGGAACGACTGCGCGAGCCACTCACCGTTGACTTCGAGCACTGGAAGCTGATCAAACGGCAGGAGCTGCAAGCCTTTGCGGATCGCAACTTCGTCTTGCACGATGCGTTCGTCTTCAAACGCAATGCCGCCGATGAAGAGTGCGAGGCGAATCGGCTCGGCGCGACCGGCTTGGTCGACGTACGTGAGCGTGAGCTTGCGCGGCGCAAGGTCGTGCTGGAGCGCGTACCACTCCTTCACTTTCGCGTGCTTGTCAACGCGATCAAAGCTCGCGCAGAGCTCTGGGAAGGTATCAGCGATGTTCGACGGGATGTAGTCGACCACGCCCATGCGAAAGTGCTTGAGCAGCAAGAACACGACAATGTCGTGGACCAGGAGCGTCGATGGCGTGACGCCTGGCGAGCACTGGAGCTGCACTAAGCGCGGCTCGAGGCGTCCGAGCGTCTCAGGGATGACGCTCTCTGCGAGCTCTTCGCGCATCGCTTTCTTCTTTGACAGATCATCTTCGCCGCGCGACGCCTCCATGCGCAAGCGCAGTTCATCGAGGACGTTCAGGATCTCGTCAACGCGGAGCGCTGCGAGCGGGTTGTTGATAGGGTAGAGCTGTGCGAGGCGACCAGTGTACCGCAGCAGCGCTTGCGACTGCGCGAGCACGAGCGCGCCGTTGTCAATGTCGAGCACTGGCACTTGGCCAAACGGAAGCGTTGGCTGGAGCGCTGCAAACTCCTCTTCGGTCAAGCGCACGTCTTCGAACGGGACGTTGCCAATGAAGAGCGCGAGGCGGATCGCTTCGGCGAGTCCTTCGTGGTCAAAGTACTGGAGCTTGAGCGTTGGGAACGCGCTCATGGTGGAGTAGCGAGTGCGTATCAGTCGATCGAAGAGATGTGTGCACGTGGCGGCGAGTGCGAGAGTGAGAGTAAGGAGCGTGAAGCGAGCAGAGCTTGTGATGGACGAGAATGACGGACGAGAATGATGGCAGACACTCGTGGCGTCCATCATGCCAAGACATGTTGACCGTTAGTCTTCTCGCCATGATGGCTGACTGACTACCTACTTCATCATCACCTAGTGCTCGGCGTGCGTCTGGTACCACTCGACGACCTTTGGGTGTGCGTGCACGAGGTCGCGGATCTTCACGAGGTGCGTGAACGGGTCGATGACGGTCGTCGGGACGCCGACCATGTGGCCGCTCGCGAGGCCATTGAGCAGCGCAGCGATTGCCAAGTCGGCGACTGTGAACGCTGCGCCAATCGCGTACGGACCGCTCGCGTGCTGCGCCACGCGCTTGTCGATACGGCCGAGGAACTTGGGGATCGTGTCGTCTGCGAGCACTTTGCGCAGCGCGAGCTGCTTCTCTGGGTCCTTCTCGCGGAAGCTCGGGCCCCAGACGTTGTGGAGCTCGTCAATGAGGCAAAAGAGCTCATCGACGTGGAACGCTGCGACCGGGTCGGCCACTGGGTACAGCCCCGAGAGACTCCCGACGTAGCGCAGGATCGCGAGCGACTGCGCAATGACATCGCCGTCGACTTCGAGCACCGGCACTTGGTTGAACGGCAGCGTTGGCTTGCGGAGCGCGAGCTCGTCAGCCGAGATGCGCTCGTCTTCGAACGGGATGCCGCCGATGTGGAGCGCCAAGCGAATCGGCTCGCCGCGACCGGGGCGAGGGAAGTACGTGAGCTTGAGCTTCGGGACGCTGTGCTGGATGCGGTACCACTCCTGCACCTTTGCGTGGCTCGCGACCTTCTCGAACGCGCGCTCAATGAGCGGGTACCCGTCTGCGATCGTCACGGGGATGTGGTCAATGTACCCGCCGCGGAGGCCCTTGACGAACGCGTAGATCGCGACGTCGTGGAGCAGCACGCTCGTGGTCTGGAGCGACGCGTACTGCGCGTGCGTCGCGAGGCGCGCTTCAAGGATCGAGAGGTAGCGCGGGAGCGTCGTCTCGGCGAGCTCGAGGCGCAACGCTTTCTTCTTCTCGGCGTCCTGCTCGTGGAATGACGGCATCATCTTCTCTTGCGCCTCCTCGAGGCCGTGGAGGATCTCGTCGATCTTGAGCGCCGCAGCAAAGTCGTTCACTGGGTAGAGCTTGGCGAGCCGACCGGCGTAGCGCAAGATCGCTTGCGACTGCGCGAGCACTTCGCCGTTGACCTCGAGCACCGGGAGCTGACCGAACGGCAGCGACGCCTTGCTGCTCGCGAACGCAGCGTGCGAGATGCGCTCGTCGACGAACGGCACGCCGCCAATGTGGAACGCGAGGCGCACGGCTTCCGCGCGACCGGCGGCTGGGAAGTACACGAGCTTAAGCTGAGGGAACGCGCTCATGCTAGCAAGGGGAGAAAGAGGGGAGGACGAGGTGCGTGAGGCGACTGTGGCTCGACAGCGGAGGATTGGGAATGAGGTCGTCGAGCGTCGAGCGTCGAGCGTCGAGCGTCGAGCGTTGAGCAGGTCGAGCGATGAAGATCGCGGATGAACGTGGTGCCGCTTGGTGATGATGCGCGACCATACAATTGTCAAGACGATTTGCATCTGCTAGTGTTTTGTGATAGTGAAGAAAACCAGACTGTTGAAGTCATGAATACGCAATCAATGCATTTCTCGCACCAGCATAGAATTACCAAGTGGTTGGGACGAAAGAGCGCGAGTCCGTCAGAGCATACTCTCTTCAAGTAAGTGCCTGTAGGCAAAAGTGCATCAAGTCCTCATGCACCTCGAAGTCCTCGAAGCCGTCCAGGTGCTCAACACGCTCGCTCCCAAGCAACATGGTCATCATGCTGACGTTGATGCGATCGATGTACGTCAGCAAGATGACGTGCGATCGCTGTCGTTGTTGTTGTTCCGGCGCTTGGCGCACCAGAGAGTGCTGGTCCAGAGCATGTACTAATACATCGACAACGTGATCAACTTCACACGAAGCACAACACCAGCACGAGCAGAGAGAGAGATTCGTCGGTAACAGCGGCACTTGTTGCAGCCGTTGCTGTGGCTACGCTGTGCCAGTAGCGCCTCGTCACTGCGTCGTCGCGCTAGCCCTCCTGCTCGCGCTCGATGTCGATCTTGCTCTTGACGCTGTTGAGCTCCGCGCGCAGTGCATCGCGCTCGCGCGTCAGCGCGCTCACTTTGTCCATGAGACTGCGCTCTCGCTCACTGAGATCTGTCGACGCTTGGTGCATCTGACGCAGCGCGAGCGCATGGACGCTCTCGCGAAGCTCCATCTCCATCCATACGCTCTGGTGCCTTTGCGCGAAGCTCTCTGTCAGCTGGCTCTGCTCCTCGGCTGTGAGTAGACGCGGTCGCGCTACGTGTGCTGCGCGCCGTTGCTCGAGATCCATCTCGCGCATCTTTTGGTACAGTGTCGACTTGGGGATCGCGCACTTTGTCAAGACTTTGACGATCTCGATCCGCGAGCACCCGAGCTGCACAAACATGTACTCAGCCAGGTGCAGCGCGATGTCTTGCTGCTCGTGGTGCGCCATGAGAACCTGTCGACGTTGGATGTTGTTGCTGGCTTCGACGCTCAGAATCAGCAACACCTTCTCGTTCGGCTCGTCGAGTGTGTCGCGACGAAGATCAACATCGCCATCTTGATTCACAAGCGCGGCACAGTACAATGCAAATTTCGAACTAATGTGTCTGATAGATTGTATATTTTATCATTACACAACTGTATCCGAATATAATAGAAATTTACTTTCTGTTAAATTCGGTGCGACAACAAGCGAGAGAACAGAACAGTACCGCCAATCGTGTCATAACATCCGACTTGAAAAATCACATCGAAATCAGAGCGATCGCAGCCGTACTTGATCGAGTGATTTCAGTAAATCGATCGAAAGACACACACAAGCTCAAAGAAAGCGATCATAGCGATCGAAGCGGTCGAGCACATCGAGCTGCATCTGCTGCGTCCATCGACGGCGTTTGTGATCGAGTCTTCCATCCCGCATTCCTGCAACCATGACGGACGCTACTACCGATACGAAGCGCGCGTTTGATTTGGAGCTCCATGTCAAGTACCTCGTGGGGCTGAAGAACAAAAAGGAAGACTTTGAGTCGTGCATGATCGAGCACATGCGGCTCTCGGGCATGTACTGGGGCGTCGGCGCCATGGCGCTGCTTGGACGCGAAGCCGACATGGATCCTGCAGACGTCGTAGAGTGGGTGCTGCAGTGCGAGCACCCGGACGGAGGCTTCGCCGGGAACGTCGGACACGACCGCCACTTGCTGTACACGCTCCACGCGCTCTTGATCCTCTCGATGCTCGACGCGCTCGACCGGATCAACAAGGACAAAGCTGCCGCGTTCATCGCGTCGCTGCAGCAAGACGACGGGTCGTTCGCAGGCGACGAGTGGCTCGAGATCGACACCAAATTCACGTATTGCGCACTCTCGGGGCTCTCGATCCTCGGCAAGCTTGACCTCGTCGACGTCGCGAAGGCAGCTGCGTACATTGACTCGTGCCGCAACTTTGACGGCGGCTACGGCAATATCCCAGGTGTGTGCGCTTTGTGTAGCGATTGATGACCAGTGGTGATGGTCGCTCATACATGTGCTTGTTTTGCTTGGCTGTGACGGCGCAATAGGCTGCGAGTCGCACGGCGGCCACATCTTCACGGCAGTCGGCGCGCTCTCGATCGCGCACTCGCTCGAGCAGTACGTCGACGACGAGCTCCTCGGCTGGTGGCTCTGCGAGCGCCAGTGCGACTCGGGCGGTCTCAACGGCCGACCGGAGAAGCAAGCAGACGTGTGCTACAGCTGGTGGAACATCACGTCGCTCATCATGATCGGCAAGCTCGACTGGATCAACAAAGAGAAGCTCATTCAGTTCATCTTGGACTGCCAGGACCCGGACGACGGCGGCATCGCGGACCGTCCAGGCAACGTCGCAGACGTCTTCCACACGTTCTTTGGCATCTGCGGCCTCAGCATGCTTGGGTACTTTGCGCGCGAGGCGGCTGCGCACCCCGAGTACGCAGCGATTCGGCAGGTGCACCCGGTGTTTGCGATCCCAGTCGACACGACCGAGAAGCTCGCGCTCACGGCGCAGCTCCTGCCACCTCCGATGCGCTCGTGATCCGCTGCAGGTGCGAGTCAGTCACTTGCAGTGGAATCGATCGTGAGTGAGCGAATGTACGACAGTGCAATGGCGAGCGCCGATTCGTATTTTGATCGCGCCAGGTGCACGCGACTGAATGACGACGTAGAGACTGAAGCCACGCAGCTGCGAAGTTCTGTCTCTCTGCCCGATAGTCAGTCCATGCATCGTGCGCTCTCACTCTCTTACGCTCTTGCTCTCAGTCGCTGTCCGTCGCTGTCAGTAGCGAGCGACAAATGGCTTAGAGGTCCATGGGCTCTGCGTCTTCAACGACGATCGGGAACGGCTCAAACGTCGAGCTCAGCACGTCTGGAGCGCAGCAATCGATAGAAAGAAGCAGTGCAAGAGACGGTGAGTCGCATGCAGGTGCAATGATCGCGATCACAGTGCAAGATAAGACAAGGCAGGAACGTACGCGTCGCGCCGCGCGGGATGTGCGTGACAATGTCGCGGTTGATCAAGTTGCGCAGCTCCGAGACCTCGTTCGGCTTGATCGAGTTGATGTCCTTCACGACTTCGACCTTGCCGTTCACCTTCTTGATGATCGTGATGTCGACGTTGCTGCCCGAGCCGAGGTCGTTGAAGATACCTGCGAGGATCGCGTCCTGCACGAGCTGCTTCGCCTCCGCTTCCTGTTTACGTGTCACGCGCAAGCGACAGACGTGAGAGCTCTGTCCTGCAAACAGACTGCTGCTGCACACCAACCGGCACGTACAGTCATGTTGTCCTTGTAGCCGTGCTCAAAGATCGACATCGCAGCGAGACTGCCCGAGCCCATGGTCACGAACGGCAGCTTGTCCGTGCTGCCGTGCGGGTACACCGTGTACAAGTGCGGACCCGTGACGTCGACGCCGCCGAGCACGAGCGCTGCCGAGACGTGGCCCTGGTACTGGAACAGCATGCGCTTGAGCAGCGTCATCGCAGTCACGACGCGCGACTGTGTGTCCGTGTTCTGTTCAACCGATCGACGATCACGGGACAGCACAGACGACGGCCCTGTCAGTACACTCTCGTATGCAGCAGTAGTTGCAGTGTACAGTGCGTAAGTGGCTAGCGCTGCGACGTACCAATCGGTGGAGCTCGAGCTGCGACGAGATCAGTGCTGCAGGACACGAGCACACACACAACGTCAGTCGCCCCTTCTCGTGTCGACAAACAGCTCGTTTGGACTCCTGAGCTGCGCGCACCTGTGGTGTTCTCCGTGTCAGCGGCTGTGCCAGCGCCACAGCAGTAGATGTTTGGCGCGATGTAGTGGATCTTTTCGCAGTTCTTGTCCATCACCTGCACGCAGTCGAACGCGTTGCGACGGTCAGTGACGGAAAGGTGCAGCAGACGGCAAGCGAACTCGTAGTCGTACCGTGCTGCCACCAGTCGACCGCGTGTCGGCGCCGAGCACGACGCCGTCCTTCATCAAACACACACAGTCATGAGCAGTTAGTCAGTCAGTCAGTCAGTCGTCTGAATCGTATCTTTTGGATCGAGCAACGCCAAGCACAGGAAAAGCACGGTCGCGCACCTTGTAGACAACGCCGACGATCGTCGTACCGGTCTTCATGGCTTTGATCTTTTGCGCGCCGCTACCGCCCTGAGCGAGCAGGAGCTCATTGCGGCGGCAGTTGTCAAAGTTGAAGCCGCCGTGGAGCGCGTCGTCGGTCGGGAATGCGTCACCGAACGTGTTTTGCGTGCGGCGAAAGTCAGTCATGTTGCTGCGGCGTGAAGACGAGGTGGTGCTGGTGTGTGTTGCTCGTGTCGACGAAGGTGGTGGCGGTCGTGGTCGTGAAGAGGACGCGCTCGAGCGACGGCGATCTCTTCTTCCTGCTTGCTTGCTTGCGACGAGCTTTTCGGTCGAGGATTTCGTTCCCCTTTTCAGATCCAAAATCCGTAAAAAGTAGAGTGTGTGTCGAATTGTGTTGATTTGTTGCTCTTACTAGTCGGTCGACCGATCTGTAAGAACGATTGACAAGCTCAAGACTCACTGCATGCGATTGCTAGCAAAGATGAATTGAAAGCAAGCAAGCGCGTAGCATGATCTCTATCGTTGTGACAACGTGCTCATAACGACGTAGTGACAGCAATGAGGACGCCACGTCGACGTACTAACCCATTGACGCTCTCAACGCCTTCGACGCATCGTACAGTATATGACCAATTTTGAAGACCGCGCTGTAATCACGCTCGACCCTGCAGAATGGCAACGTCCCTGCTGTCGCGCATATTTGCGCAATGTGGCAGACCTAAAATGTGCGTGGCGCACACTAAAAGCAGAGTGGGCCACACAAAAATTCTCACCTGGACGCTGATTGGCAGAAATGCAGACATTTTAAATGGCGCAGCCTCCAAGTGTCTTGACTGCCAGTCATTTCGGCCAGCATACTGAGTTCGAGTCACGCGGCGCTGGCGGCCAGTCGCTCGAGCAGCTTTGGTCGCCGACGCCTCCATTTGTTCCCCACTGCCAGAAGCAAAAGCATCAATCACCATGGTACGTTCGCCTTCTGTGGCGGCGACGACACGATTGAATGAGACAATGGCGACGATCGTGGTGGTGCTGGTGGCGGTGATCGCGTGTGCGCGCGATTACGAGTACGAGCGCATGCGCTGCAACACGACATCGAGCGAGGAGCAGCAGCATGAGCGCGCGATTCGGCAGCGACAGCAGCAGATGAACGACATGAAAGTGTCAACCCATGAAATACACGCACGCGAGCTCGAGCAGCGAGCGCAGCGCGCAATGACAGCAGTCGCGACAGCAGTGAACGCACACAGGAGCAGCAACATCGACAGGCAGCAGCATGTCTGCATCACATCAACAACGCTGTGCTGGCAATCACGCCAAGCAGCCATGCGAAAGCCGTTAAACGCAGCAATCCGACAGACCGCTCAGCTTGGAAAGTAATCGCGAACAGCAACAGCGACAGCGTGCGAGCTCACAACAGCTCTCGACAGCATCCAGACTGCCAGCAAACCATGAGCGCGATCCCTCGCAGCAGCATCGTACCACCGCAACAGCACTCGCACCACCATCACCACCATCATTGCGATCGTCGCCACTGTCAAGATCAGCCTACACATCTGCGCGAACACTGAACTATCAAGCACTAACTGGATCGCGTGTCTGTGTTTGCTCGACAGTCGCTTGTCATCGGACCAGACTTCCAGCACATTCTCCGTATCCTCAACACCAACGTTGATGGCCGCCGCAAGGTGTGGGTCGCGCTGACCGCCATCCAGGGTGTCGGTCGCCGTTTCGCCATCATGCTCTGCAAGAAGGCCGAAGTCGACATCACGAAGCGGTGCGTCGTCTGTCCTGTTGATCTGCTCTGTTGCCAGCAACAGCTTGCCTGCCTTCACATGTACAGTCAACTCACACACACTGCCCTCTTCCTCCCTACAGTGCTGGTGAGCTCACGAACGACGAGATCGAGCGTATCGTGGCGATTATCCAGAACCCGCTCCAGTTCAAGATCCCGGTGTGGTTCTTGAACCGTAAGAAGGACTACAAGACGGGCAAGCACTCGCAGGTTGTGGCCAACAACCTCCAGGGCAAGCTCCGTGAGGACCTCGAGCGCCTCAAGAAGATCTACGCTCACCGTGGTCTGCGTCACTGGTGGGGCCTCAAGGTGCGTGGCCAGCACACGTGCACGACGGGTCGCCGTGGCCGCAGCACGGTCGGCATGCTCGACGGCAAGAAGTAAGCTCGCCGCGTCTTTGGTCGCGTTGCGATCGCGCGTCGGTCGGCTCCTGCCGCGCGGCGTGCGGAGATGCTGGGGATTATTTTGGTGGACTACCTGCTTCTCTCGAGGGCTCGCTCCAGTGGGTGACAGCTAAGGCAAATGAACAAACAGTTGCTGCTTCAACACGAGCGCCTTACGTCTTTGTATCCATGGGTTTGACTCGCACGCTACCGGTAGAGAGCGACTGGACTTGTGGTGTTCATGTGAGCTGCTGTACTTTGACGAGCATTCTTGTGCATGCGCTGGAGACTTCGTTCAGCGTGATCGCGTTGATGATGCCCTTCGCGACTTTGATCCTGCCATTCGATGACTCTGATGCATATGAGGTAGAGCTGCAGTCGCTCGGACACTTGCTCATTCCTCAGCTTGACATGAAGTAGCTAGCAGCCGATGGGGCTACAGACCTGGATGAAGACTGAAGACACAGACGTCCACACAAGGACTCGTCTATTAAGTTAGGAACATCCATTGAGGACCAAGTCTATCGTCTCTCTCACTCCCACTCTCGCGCTTTGCTCGACACTGCCGAACCGATCAACTCGCTTGGTCGTCGCGAGCTCGTGACTCATCTACGCGATGCAGAGCGAGCGGAAGCCGCCAATGCCGACTTCAAAGATCCGCTTCGTGCCGAGCACGCCCATGATGCCGCCACTCACGCCAACGACAGCGGCGATCAAGAGGATCACGAACGCAGCTTTGCGGTACTTTCGGATCAAGTACGACATGCCGAGCTGGCCGATGATGCCGGCGATGAAGCCGACCATGCCGTGCCACAGCGCGTGCTCGACCGAGAGCGTCCCGAGGATGATGAACTGGATCGTCGTCGCTGACGCGGTGAAGAGGATCATCGACGACGACGTCGCAGACGCGACTTGCGGGTGCAGCCCCATCTCGAGCAAGAGCGGACCTTTCACCATGCCACCGCCAATGCCAAGAAGCCCGGCAGCGAGACCCGCAAGCGTGCAGATCGCAGGGTACTTGACGATCGCGTCGCGGTCCCACACGACGTCGCCTTTGAGGTACTGGTACCCCGCTGCTTGGAGCTGCGTGTGGAAGCGCGCGATCTTGACGCCAAAGTACAGCGTCGCGCCGGCGAAGAACGGGAACGAGATCGCAATGAGGAGCCAGTAGCCAAATCTGCAAGAGCAACAGGAGAGCGTCCATGAGTCAGTCTCAGTTGTTCTGGAGCGGGGAGCTACTCATCCAACTATCCACAGCACATCGCTCAGCTCAAGAACGTACCCGCCACATGCCAAGCCGATGATGCTTGGAGATCCGTGGCCGCCTTTCGCCATCGAGAAGAGCACGAGGCCGACCCACGTGAGGAAGAGAACCGTCAAGTCGCCAAATGGCACGCGATTGCGCAGCGCCGTGAGCTCGTTGACGCTCCGCACAGGTCCAGCCGAGCTGATCGCGCGCTTCTTGACGCCGTGGTTAATGAGCGACTCGTCTTCGTTGTCACTGCTGCCGTCGTCCTCCGTGTCAACAGTGCTGCTGCTGCTCCCGCTGCTGATGAGTCGGAGCTCGCTCTCCTGCGGGTTCGACACGACTGCGCCGATGTCGCTGTCTTTGCCAGCACCTGCGACGACGCCAATGCGCTTGTAGCTCTTCCACTTGAGGTACGCGAGCGCCACGACTTGGAACTGCTTGAATTTGCTCTCGTGCGGCAGGAGCTTCCAGTACGCGACGATGTCCGCGACACGCTTCGTGTCTGCGGCTGCTTCGTCGTGCCACATCTTGGTGCCTTTTGCGAACGTTCGGAGCGCTGTCTTTGTGAGGAGCCACACGATGCAGACCGTGATGAGCCACTCAGGAAAGACCGCGTTCATGTTGACGCCAATGATCGTGCCGGCGAGGGTCATGGGCTCCATCATGAGCATCGTCTCGTAGTCAATGAGCGGCCGGTTGCGTGCGAGCGGGTGCTTGCTCCGCGCGTTGATGATGAAGCTCGCAATCGCGCTCCCAAAGATCGTCGCCTTGGACAGCGGAATCGCTTCGTGCGACGACAGCCCCATGAGCAGGATGTACAGCGGCACGAGCAAGCCGCCGCCGCCGAGACCCGAGCCTGCAGAGAGGATCCCAGCAACGAATGCGCCGATCGAACCGAGGATCTCGGTTTGCGAGAGCGGAAAGAGCTTGTCCTCCATGCACACGCTGCCGCGGCAGATCGTGTCTTGCAGCCCGAGCGCGAGGCAGTCGTGCGTCGACTCACACGCGTGGCTCTCGTGGATGTCCAGGAACGGCGCGTCGTCGTTCAGCACGTCTTGCTGCGCTTCTTCTGCTGCGAGTGCGCGGTCGTCCTCATAGTTGTTGTTGGTCGCGAGTGATGCAGCACTTGCTGGCAGCAGCAATGCGAGTGCAAGCAGGAACACGAGCACGAGCACGAGCGCGCGCATTGCGCGCTTGCCACGACGCGAGGAGGTCGTCATTGTCGTTGTTGTCGTGGTCATGCTGGCAGCGAAGGTCGTAGTGGCGCGCGTCGAGTTGCGCATTGACTCGCTCCGCGAGAACACACTCGCGCCACACACACACACACAGAGCAGAGCTGCGCGGCGTCCGTTCCGCCGATGCGCTTGCTCGTGTTGCCCACTCACTTGCTCTTGTATGTAGTCACTCACACAACAGACACTCGTGCCCATGCCGCGTTTGTGTTGTTTGCGCGGACGGGCTAGCGGCAGTGACTCGCCCCGCATCGTGCAACCCACGCTGTTCATTTGTATCGAAAGGTTGCTAGAAGTGGGTCTGGGACACTTTTTTGCCCCTGTTGACTTGTCGACATGCTGAACTCCAATTGGCCGTGTGGCGGTAGCGAATGAGCGAGAGGAACCGATGCGAGTCATGTGCTGATGCGCGCGATCTTGAGGCGTCGCCGCCACAAATGCGTGAGCAAGTCCAAGCACTGGAAGCGACTCGAGTTGCCCGCGCAGTGACGCTGCTGCTCACACGCGCGAAACAAAGTCCACGTGCATGCAGCTTGGTTCTCTCGATCGATGCTGATGGTTTCATGCTTCGCTTCGACGCGAATGCGAGGCTATGACTGCCATCTTAGAGAGCAGGCGAATGGCTGCTCGACCGCACGAGTACGCTCACAGCGATGCTAAAGAATGCTCGAGTTTGGCAATGAACGATCGCTTGAGCGTAGGACGCAGGACGCAATGAAGCCACACGTGCTCTCTCGTGTACTCTCTCGACCACCCATTTCGTAGCGCAAACACAAGTGGAGCGTACAGTACTCGGTCGCTCTGCGAATGACCACTTGGGGTGGACACTCGGTCACTCAAACTCGCTCAGTGTGTTAGGCTCAGTGTGTGTTAGTCTCAGTCACCACCACTTCGACCAGGACAAACGCCACAAGACGACACGACAGTCTCAATCTCGCTTACGAGCTCGCTTCTCTCTCACTACTATTAGTACTCACATCTTGTTCACATGCATGCGGCGGAAGGCAGCAAGGAGTCGACACGCGCACTCACGTGCGCGCTCGCTCTACCGCTTGCGGCTCTTGTTGATCTCGAGGATGATCGACTGCAGCTCGATACACTGCTCGCGCATGAGCTCGAGGTCGTACCGCAAGTTGCGGTTCTCGATCTTGAGCATCGAGTTCTCGTCCTCGAGCGAGATGCCGCTCGAGCTCGACGTGCTGCTACTGCCGCGGCCTTTCATGAAGCTCTTGGCTTTCATCGACAGACTCTCCATGCGCTTGAGGCTACTGCGGCGGCGCTGGTGCACGTGCAGGCGATGGTCGTCCATGTCGTCGCTGTTGCCCATGTTGCTCTGCATCGCTTTGAACCGCTCGAGCGCCGACTTGCCGCTCATGCCGTCGGACGCTGGGTCGACGCCAAAGCCTTCGTCGTTGTCCGAGTCGTCCATCTCGTCGACCCACTGACCGCCGCCGTCGTCGCTCTCGCTGTCCGAGTCGGACGAGTCGTCGACGTAGTGCACAGGCGGGACGTCGGCATTCAAGTACGCTTGCCAGCCGCGCTGGATGCGCACGATCGCGCGGCGCTGGCGCCAGTACTCCTTGTGCTCAATCGCCATGCGCATGACCGACTGGATCAAGATCGCTGCGGCGATCTTGCGCTGGAGCCGCCGCCGCTCAATGAACCCGAGCGCGATCTTCTGGATGCACGTCGACTCGTAGTACATAAAGTCCGACTTCATGGCCTCGAGCTCCTCCATCACGCCGTTCTTGAAGTAGATGAGCGTCTTGCCCATTTGGTACTCGAGCGGCGCTTTCCGACCGATCGACGTCATGAACACTGAGCACGTTCGGCGCACATCTGGGCTGTGCATCGATGGCGGGAACATGATCGCGTACCGCGTCGCGAGCTCCTGCGGCGTGAGGCGACTCGGGTACCCGGACCGCGTGATGCGAATCGCTTCAATCACACCCGCGGACCGGAGCTGCTCGACGACCATGCGCTTGTTGAACTCCGTCGGGCTCTTGTTCGCATTCGGCTTGATGCACCGGATGTAGTGCGTGTTCGTGACCGAGATGTTCTCCATGAGCTGCGTGAGCGAGACCTTGAACTGTGACCCGAGACTCTTCATCCCGGCCTTGGCGCGCGCGCTGTTGTTGCTGTCGACGCTCGCGTCGCAGCTGTCGTCAAAGAGGTTCACGAGGAGCTCCAAGTCGCTCGACTGGATCAAGTCCAAGAGGTCTTTCTGGAGCGAGTCGCGGTGCTTCTCCATGAACCCGACGGTCTCGTACGTCACGGACCCGGCGTAGTGGTTGATGATGAACTGCGTGCGCTTGACTTTTGGGAAGTCAATGTGCGGGTTCACGTCGTCGCCCTTCTTGTGGTGGTTCGTCTTGATCTTGTTCACGAGCGCCTCTTCAGTCCCGCGCGCTTGGCGCAAGTGGTCGTTCATGAGCGCAATGATCCCGAGCTTGCCGTCAATCACGTCGACAATGTCCTTGTTGTCCTGGTACTGGATGTGGTCCCACTGGAGCCCTTCACGGATGTACTCGTCCTCGACAGTCTTGAACACGTCCGTTGTGAACTTTTGCTGGAGCTTCTCGTTCGCGTAGTTGATGCAGAACTGCTCAAAGCCGTTCTGCGCAAAGTCCTCGAACCCAAAGATGTCGAGCACGCCGATCTGGCCGTGGATCGCACTCTCGTCCGAGCTGATCGCGTCGTTGATCTTCGTGACCATCCAGTCAAACATCTTGGAGTAGATCGTCTTTGCGAGCGCGTCGCGGTTCTCAACGGCTTCGATCGGATCGAGCGGCACGGTCACCGAGTCGTTGCGCGTGATGACCGTGCGGTTGCACAGCGCCTCTTCGATGCTCTGCGTCGGGACAGCAAACATCTTGGCGACGCTCGCGAGCGCGTCAGTCGTCGAGATGCACGAGCCGCTCTCGCCTTGTGGGTGGAACATGACTTCGCCGAGGTGCATGATACCCGCGAGGATCTGGAACAGCACGTGCTGGTCCGCAGCGCTAAGACCAATGAGCGCGAGCGACTTGCGCGTCCCAGCGAGCCACTTGCTGTCGTCCATGCCGTCGATTGCCATGTCGGCGAGCGTGCCGGTGTACTGGTACGTAAACGACGCGTCGAGGTCGTAGTCCTGGAGCTCGCGCGCCGAGAGTCCCGAGAGCATCTGGTAAAAGATGTGGTAGTTCCGCTCGCCATCGGCGATCGACACGACGCGGGACTTCTCGAGCAAGTACGTCTCGCACTTGGCGCCAATGAGCTTCCCGCGGTCGTTGAACTGGAGCTGCGTGAACTTGCCAAAGCGCGAGCTGTTGTCGTTGCGCGTTGTCTTGGCGTTGCCAAACGACTCAAGCAGCGGGTTCACGTCAATGACCTTGGCGATCGTCTTGTCTTTGCGGCCACCAGCGACGCTCGCCAAGTGGTTCATCACGATCTTGGTCGTCTCGGTCTTGCCAGCGCCAGACTCGCCGCTCACGAGGATGCTCTGGTTCATCTCGTGCATCGTCAAGTGCTTGTACGCCGCTGTGGACGTCGAGTAGACGTGCGGCGGGAGCGAGTCGCGCGGCTTTCGGAGGTACTGCTCGTGCAAGTGGTCGCCGTAGATGTTGTCGATCCACTTGTACGGGTTTACGGCGATCACGATCTCGTTCGTGTACGTGTCTGAGCAAGGCAACGTACACAGTGTCAGCGTCACACAGTCTGCTTGTCAAGCAGTAGACAGATAGTAGCACAACGTACAGGGCTTGGACGCTTCAAAGCGCTGCTTGAGGTTGAACAGGATCGACGGCTCGTTCAAGTACCGCAGGAGCCGCATGTCTTCGACGCCGCTCGGGTTGTCCTGCAAGATCGCGACCGGCAGCGACTCGATCTCGGTCGCACTCGGACCTGCGACCGCGCGGATCGTCTCCGAGTCTTTCAAGTCGATCACGCGGCGCTCAGTCGTGCCGTCGTCGAGACTTGCGTCGACTGTCACCACCTTGGTGCGCTCGTTGTACTCGACGATCTCGGTCAAGAGCCACACTTCGTCACGGTCTGGGACGTAGCACTGCACGCCTGGGACGATCAGGTTCTGCTTTGCGCTCGCAGAGCCAGCAGCTTGTCGCCGGAGCTGCTCCTCTTTGATCAAGAGCTGCTCGTTCATGAACTTGGCGCGCTTTGCCTCGAGACTGAACTTGCTCTGACCGCCGCGGCGACCGCGCGCAGCAAAGTACGTCCCGCGCTTCCGGAGGTAGTTGCCCCGGCCAGTCGACCGCTCGACCTGCTTGCGCGGCGTGAACGGGAACCGCGACGACTGCGCTGGCGCAGGTGTGAACGTCACTGGTGCCGGTGCTGCTGCGAGCGATGCTTTGCGCGACGGCGGCGCTTGCTGCTTGCCCGCGTACGGATTGAACGAGCTGATCGACGGCGCTTTCTTGCGCGTTTCGACGTGCGCGTCCGAGATGCTCGGCGCGATGTTCGTCGATGCGAGGAACGCCGCGAGCTTGTTCTGCGACGAGTCGGACCGCGTCTTCGTCGCTGCACTCGACGACGGCTGTTTCATCATGAAGTCCTTGAGCTTGTTCGCCTCTGTCGACGGAGACCGCGACGACTTGACTAGCGCCGGAGTGTTTGAGAACGTCGACGCCTTCGCAGCGCTCTTGGGCGAGAACACAGCCTTGCGCTTCGCGAACGAGTTCTGCCGCGTGCGCTCGAGCGCCGGTGCAGGTGTCGGTGCTGGCGTAGCAGTAGACACGTTGCTGCTGCTGCTGATCGTCGCGACCGTCGGTGGCACCGCTTTCATGAACGCCGACAGGTTGGATGCTGGCGTTGCGCCAGTGCTCGGAGCCGCAGCGACTGGCGCCGGCGGGTTCGTCTTCATGAACGCTGCAAACTTGGACCGTGCGTCGTTCGCGACGCTGACAGGCTGCGGGACGCCGAGCACAGGCTTCTGGATCTCGCGTGGCGGCGGCGTCGCTGGACTCGGCGGGATGTTGACCGGCTTGTTCTCTTTGCGCGACGGCGCGCGCTTTGGTGGGCCTGCTGGCTTGGACACGTGCTCGAGCGGCGCTTCTCGCGACGGCGGCACTTGTGTGAGGAACGCGTTCAGCCGCGAGTTGTTCGCGCCGCCACTGAGCGTGCGGCTCTGCTGCCGTGGCGGCGACGGAGGTGGCGACGGCGAGTCGTGCTGCGGCGACATCGGCGGCGTCGTCGCTGCTTCAAACGTTGGCGACATGGGCGGTGGCGTCGACGGCGACATCGGCGGCGTGCCTTCATCTGCAGGCGGCGACGCAGTCGTGGGCTTCTTCTTCTTCGAGAAGAAGTTGCCTTTCATGAACGCCGTGAGCTTGTTGCTGCTGCCGTTTGCCTTCTTCTTTGGCGACGCGACGCCGTGGGAGCTCCCAGACGACGTGTGGCTCTCCGAGTCTGAAACTGGGTTTCCAGCGCCATGGCCGCCGCTGTGACCGCCCGCGCCGCTGTCCGAGTCGTACGCGCTGTCGCCGTACGTCATGCCGCCAAACTTGTCGAAGAGCAGCGAGAGCGTCGTGAGCACAGCGACAAAGTCGTGGCCGTCCATGAGGTCGTCTGGCTGGAACACGTCGGCATCGCGCAGGCCCTTGGACTTGCACCACTCGGCGAAGAGGCGGATGTTCGCCTTGGAGTGGAACACCGTGTTGAGCTTGTTCACTTTGATGTTGGCGAGCGGGTCGATCGCGTTCGCGAGCATGCAGAGCATCTGGCCGTCCTGGAGCATGACCGAGAGGTGCTCGCCATCGTTCACTTGCTCCGTGACCTGGCAGATCCAGTCCTGGAGCTCTTCTGCGCGCCGCATGGTGCTGTTCGTCGTGTCCTGTCGCACGTGTGTTGCTGGGGTCTACTGTTGCTGGGACGACCGAGGTGAGGTCGTGGAGCGTCTATGCGTTGCGGGTCTAGTGTGCGCTCGCTGCGTACGCTACTCGTTCGAGCGTGCACGTACGACTCGCGCGCGTGCGTGTCAAGACAGAGCTGAGCGCGCGCTGTTTGCTGTTGGTGATAGTGGCGCTGAAACGAAGCCCACGTTGGAGGAGACCAAGTGTGCTCGTCGAGGGGAAGACGTGCGCGCGCACAGACACACTCGCACTCAGTGAGAGTTCGCGTCGAGCGTGCGTCGTCGCGCGATGCCGAGCGCTCGTCGATGCTCGATGTGCTCGATGCTCCTGGCAATGAGCGCGCGCCTGTGGTCGTTCGCCGTGCTTTCTGGCCTCCTTTGCACCAGCTCTTTTACGCTCTGCCCGTTTCATGAGCGAGCCAGTTTGTCGTCTTGCGTTGGATGTTGAATTCGCACACTGTACTTGGTTTTTGTATGAATGAGATGGAATCGGTTTGTCGCACATGAGTTCGTTTACGCTAAAACCACGCAAATTGCGCTAACTCGCTGCGTTTTACTTAGAGGTCGTTTCGATGGCACCAGCTGTTTCTGAACGCCTGGTGCGAGAAATCAACATACTTTGTGCAAATGAAAAAGCCCACTTCGTCGGATCGAGCCAAACTGAACGTCGATATTTTGCGACCGAAATCGAAGCAATTCAAAAGCGAACCCATAACTTGAGTCGCAAGTCCTCGTTGCAATGTGAACCAAGCGTCCTTGCTTCATGTTACCTTGCCTTGAGTACTTGCTCGTCTTGCTGACGATGCAATGCGCTCGCTCGCTCGACGCCTCCTATTGAGAAGTCTGGCATTCTGCCTCACTGCGCGCACTCGATTGTCTGCGTTTGCAGAGCGAGGACAGTCGTCGTCGTCCTCTGCTCTCTCACACACTCTCGCACTTGCTCTCTGGCTGCTGTTAATTCTGCTGTTGTTGTCGTCTTGCCTTGTGTGTGACTACGCAGTACGACAAGTGACGCACGCGCGGCGTGTCTCCTTGACAAACTTGAGCGCTCGCTCTCTGTAAGTCGCGGATCGCTTGCTCGCAGGTCAACCTCGACAAGTGGACGAACTCGTCAAGAGGACAGAACGCACCGCGCAGCTTGTTCGCCTGTCAAACCTCGCGCGATAGCACTTTCAACACGCAGCGCATTCACACGAGCGCAATAGCCATTGAGACAGAGCATGGTGTCCACGAGCGCACCAGGAACGATCAAGGACGATGGAGTCGAGTCCTAGTCGTCATCGCATTTCATCGGATGCTTCGTACTTACAAGATCAATTACACTACATCTCAATCTCTTCCGTACTCCGGTTACCGAAGTACGCCAAAGATCCAAGCGCCGTCTGGTGGATCTGCGGAAAGTCGTCACACAAGACCAGCAAGACGAAGACGAGTTCCGCAGTGAGCTTCTCTCTCGCACGCGTCCGTGTTCTTCATGACGACAACAATGCGCACAAGTGCACTGCGGCACCGCGCGTACACGATGCGGATGCAGCAGCTCTTCGCGCTCCTCGTACTCGTTGCGACAGCAGCGCTCGCTCCAACCGCTCATGCGAGCGTTTACTCGGGCTTCACAGTCGCGCGTCAGTTCGAGTACATTGGCAAGTTCTGCTTCACATGGAAGCCGACGCTCGAGGAACTCGCAGGCGTACGTCTTTGTATGCGCATTGATGCGCACTGCGTCTAGTTGACCAGAACGCACTGCTAACACTCGCATCTGCTGTGTAGCGCATCACGGGCGAAGTCCAAACCGACGTGAGCGACCTGCAGCTCGCAATCTACGACGACGAAGAGCTCTTTTGGGACTACGTCATGCGCAACGACAGCTGCGACTGCCGCTGCAAAGTCTCACCCGAGCACACGAAGATCGTGTACAACGTCTCATCGATGGCGTCGAGCGACCTCTCGATCCCATTCACGTTCAGCTTTGACATTCACGAGCACCTTCGTCCGCGCTTCTGGTACGCCCTTGCCCATGCACATGCAGCGCTTTAGTTACTGGCGGTCGGTGCGATTGCCAGGCAACACGACTGTGTCGTCACTCACTCTCTCTCACGCCCACGCTCGCGTAGGTACGTCGCTCTCGCGCGGTGCGTCCCTGGCGGCGACGACTACGAGCCCGCGTTCACGCAGATCACGGAAGAGAACTTCCGCAAGTACTACTTCACGTCGTGGTACAGCATCCACATGACGCAAGCGAACGGAAGTGAGCTCCCAGTGCAGCAAGAGGGCATGCCCGTGATCTACGGCGTCATGACGCTGCTCTCGATCGCCGCGGCCGTGGTCCAAGCGATCGCTGCGCGCGGCTTGCGCCAGTCCGAGTCGTTCCACCCGATCGTGAAGCTCCTCACGCTCGTCGTCGTGTTCTTCAGTCTCTCGAATGCGCTGCTCTTTGTGCACTTCTACGTCTACGCGTTCACGGGCGTCGGCGTGCCGCTCTTCGAGTACTCGGCCAAGATGATGCAAGTGCTTGTGCGTGTCGGGACGATCCTCTTGGCGATGCTCGTGGCCAAGGGCTGGACGATCACGAGCGTCTCGCTCACGGGTCAAGAGTCGCTCTCGTGCCTCATGGTCGCGATCCTCGGACTCTACCTCTCCATGGCCATGTGGTACCTCATCTGGCTCGACCCGGCCTCGACGCTGTACATCTACGACTCGTGGCCCGGTGTCGGCATCTGCGTCCTGCTCCTCGGCGTCGTCGTCTGGTTTGTCCGCACGATCCTCAACACGCGCGCGTACGAAGAAGCAGCGACCAAGCGCCGGTTCTTCCTCCAGGTCGGTGCCTATGATGCGGCGCTATGACTGGCGGACGACTCACGAACGCCTCTCTCTCTCTTGTCTCTTGTGTCTACGAGAGCAGATCGGCAGTCTCTTTGCCGTGTACATGCTCGCACTGCCAGTGATCGTGCTCGTGGCGTCATTCCTGTCGCCGTGGGTGCGTGAGAAGATCGTCGCAGCGCTCACGACGACGATCGAGCTGTGCATCTACAGCGCGCTCATCTACATTCTCTGGCCCTCGCGCGCGCCGCGGTACTTTGAGGTGCGTGCTGCTCTTGATCAGTCTGCGAGTGTTGTCTTGCAGTCGCCTCACAGAAGCTCTCGTCTCGTGCGTGCGCTTCAGCGACTCTACTCGATCTCGTCGCCGTCTGAGAAAGCGAGTCTCCGCGAGCAGCACTTGCCAACTGAAGAGCTCTGAGTCGACCAGCTGCAGCAGCTCGAGTCGCATCCAAGGCGCTGCTGTAGCGCATGCGTGCGTGCATTCCTCTCTCCACTATCCTAACTCTGCGTGCTTTACATGTTCTCGTCCACTCGATCCCGCCTTCTCCACGTCCATCGCGCTCGAGTCGCGCGCCTGTGGCTCTAGAGCACAAACTTGTTGAGCACGTGGCGCGACTGCCAGTAGAGCGCGAGCGTCTGCGTCTCGACGCGCGCGAGGTCTTCGAGCAGACGCACGACTTCGTCCGTGCAGAGCGAGTTGCGCTCGCCACTGCCGAGCGTCTGTGCGATCTTCTCTGCGACCGACTGTCATAGCCACACAAACACATCACAGTCTCACAAGTATTAGGTACGTCGCCACGCGAGTCAGCAGACTCTTCATATGCACGAGGACGCACCGTTGCGAGCGCTTCGGCTTCGTCAAGTTGACTGCGGAACGCAGCCGCTTCGAGCGAGAGCGCGGCAAAGACTTCGTCGAGCGGCATCGCCATGTCGTCGTGCCCTGGACACCGCGGGACGTTCTCGAGCAGCAGCGCGCGCATCTACGGTCACACGCAAGAGCGTCAGTTGTACGTACTCGATCGAGCGTGCCTCGTCAGCGCTAGAGAGACAGATGATGGAGAGCCGCACCACAGAGAGGTCGTCTGCGCTCGAGCACTGTACCGTGACTTCGAGCGGTCGGAGCATCTCGCCGTCCATGACGATCGTGCCATCGGCGAGTCCGAGGCGCAGGACAACGACGTTCGCGGTGAACGTCTGCACGCCGACGTAAAAGCGTCCGCTCTGGCTCCGACAGCTCGCGCGGAGCTGCTTCGTCATGGTCTTTGGCAAGTTGAGGACGCTCCGGACGACTACGACTGCCTGGTCGAGCGTGAGTTCGCGCAGTGCGAACGCAGGAAAGACCATCGTGAATCGAGACGGCGGCGCGACGTCGAGCGTCTGCGCGTCTGCACTGTGGTCGCTGGGTGCCGACGGCGCGAAGTCGCGCAGCCACTTAGACGCGAACGCTTGGTCGTGCCAGTGGTCTGCGAGTGCGGACCAGAGCTGGAAGCCCTGGAGCAGCGCGCTGCCAGTCGACTCTTTGCTGCTGTGGCTCGTTGTGAGTGACGATGCGGATGATGGCAGCGACGCGTCGTGCGCTTGCCGGAACGCCGCTTTGATCGCCGTGACGCTCGTTGGGACGTCTGGTTCTGGCAGGAGCTCGCTCAGTTGGACCAAGTAGCACGCCCTGTCGACGACGAGAGGGATCGTGAACGAGAAGAGACGCTGTGTCGCCTCATTCGCGTCCTTGCTTGTCGTGCTGCCGTTGTTGGTGCTCGGGGCATTCGAGTCGCGACGCTCATGCTGCTGTGGCGGATGCGAGAGCGTGTCTACGACGTCTCCAGGCTGAAACACGAGCGAGACCGAGGCAAAGAGCACGCCGCCAGTGTCTTGGTACGCGAGCGTGTCGTCGTCCAAGCGCATGGTCCGAGCGCCACCAGGTTGCTGCTGTTGCTGTGAAGACGGAGGCGATGCAGTTGCGCAATGGAGAACGTCGCGGAGCGGCACAACAAACGTCGTGACGAGCTGCGAGCGCGTGCGAACGCGGATGCTCACGAGCCTATGCGCCATTCATCCAGACATAGGAGCCAAGACAGAGAGGCAGACGTCACGACCAACACGCTCGTACATCCGCACATGCGCTACAAGCGACGCACCAGCACGCGATCGACGCGTTCAGGAGCTCGGCTTTAGGCGTCGCGTCGAGGCGGCACGTGAGCTGCACGACTTTCGTGTGTGCGAGTGCGCCAGTCGAGACGAGCGCGAGCTCGAGGCGACAGTGGAAGAGCGACTCGACGCCTGCATGTGCGTTGGAGAACAGTGAGAGACGATCGAGTGTGTAAGGATCACTCGCGTCTTCACGTCATTCGTAGGTTTGTAGTGACTCTAACAGTGTTGAGGACGCACCGTTCGCTTCAACCTGTTGCTGCAGCACGAGCGCCGCGTGGAGGTTGCGCAAGTGGTCGTCGAGCTGACGCGACTGCGCTCGTAGTGCGGTTGACGTGCTCGAGACGTGCGAGATGCGCTGAAGAAGCGACTTGATGCGGGACTCGTCCGTGGCGTCAGCATTCGCACTATCGTCGCTCTTGGAGCTGATTGACGCTGCTGCAGGATCAACTGGAGCTGATGCTGGAGCCAGCGGCAGGACGCGGTCGATCGTCCGTCGCACTGCTGCTTCGTCCATTGAGACGACGCGACCCGAGGCGAAGACGAGCGAGAGCGCGTTTGAGTCGTCGTGGACAGCAAGTGCTACGACGCTCTGTCATTGATAGCAGTCGTCCACAGCAGTGTTCGTATCATCAACATCGCTAGGCTCTACATGAAAGTACGTGGAGATGCTGGCGCGTACCGTTGGCAGTGGGAGTTGGCTTGCAAACTGTGCGAGTGACACTGGTGTGTGCGGCTGCTGACTTTGTGATAGGACGTCCGACAATCGGAACGCGTGCACTACGCCGCGCACGCAGTAGACAACGCAGTCGAGCGACGCGATGTACGCGATCGACTGCACGGGCGCTTCGAACGACAGCTCCAGGTCGTCGTCAGCACCAGCTGCAGAAGCGCTGTCTGTAGGGCTCCCACGAAGATCTGCACGCCGCAAGAGCAGACGTCCGCTGCCACGTACGCCAACCACCAGGACACCGTAGCGACTACGGGATGTGGTGCTGCTGCTTGATGCAAACGGCACAATCCACTGGATCGGCTCGCGCAGCTCCACGAGTGTGCCTGTGAGCGGGAGTTCGGTACCATGTGCGCTGCCTTGAGCAGCTGAGGTAGTCCGAGACGTGACGTAGTACCGTACAGCGCCGTCGACGTCGCCTTGCAGCACGAGCAGCAGCGCTGGAGCGTCAGTCGAGCTCGAGGCACTTGGTGCGAGCCACTGCACGAGCGCGCGTGCGAGTGCACTGTCAGAGCTCTGAAGCGCAACGACACACGTCGACTGCTCGGCTTCAAGCGCTTCGACTTCGACGGGCAGTAGCGCAGAAGACTCGCTACTCGCGAAGAGCAGTGTCGTTGGCGCGAGGACGCTCGTGCACACTGTGCAGTCGCCACTCTGGCGCACGGACTGCACGCCAGCGACGTCACTGAGCGTCTCGATCCGACAGGTTGCGCCATTGTGATGGGACTCGACTGCGTCTTGCGTCGTGAGCGGATCGTCTTCCATGAGATCGAGCACTTGCGTCGGCGAGCCAATGGACTCGACACTGCTACAAGAGAGGCGACGCAGCAGACAGTATGAGTGAGCCGCTGTGCGTCCTCGAGCAGCTACAGAAGTGTCCGTAGACTCCAGCAGTACCTGGACTGCGCTTGGCGCGACGAAGATGTCGATGCTTGTAGCAAAACGTGCTGGAGCACACCCATGGGCTTCGTCGGCAGTGTCACGCGGCACACCGTGCCGCTTGCAACAGCGACGAGGATCTGCCGCGCGCTGTCGCTGCGCTCGCTCGCGACGTCACACACATCGACAATCGGTTCAAGCGACTTGAGCACACACTAGAGTCGCGTAGCAGTGCGGTACGCAAGACATTAGTTAGTGACAACAGCGCATGTTTGTACATGCTCAACTGTAGCAAGCACGCACTGTCACGACGCCGCTGACGATGTACTGCACGAGGTGTGACCGGAGCTTGACGACGAGATGCAGTTGCTGTGGATATGTCTGGGAAGCGCGCACTGCAGCGACACGCAGATGTCGCTCTGTTACGCGCGCGAGCTGCGCGGCGTACTGCGCGCCATTGCCAGCATGATCTGGAGCACCTCCAAGCATGTTTGGTCGTGTTGCAAGTCGAGTGTTGCAAGTTGTTCATCGAAATTTGTCACTATCAAACATCATGAGACAGCAAATACAAATTATGCATTCTATTCAGACGTACTGATTTCAAGAAAACTGTGAGAATTAATTATCATCACATTGTGAAGACGATCACTCACACGTTATCGACCAAAGTGTTTGTCATGTCGACGAGCTCTCAGCACACGCAACGCGAGACAAGGTCGAGCGAGCGCGTGAGTGTCCGTCGGCGCGCTGACTGGCTGGCGCCTCGCCTTGCTTCACCTCGCTCCTTGCACGCTGCTGCAATGGACCACCTCCCGCTCACGGTGCTCGCGCACGTGTTTGAGCTCCTCACGGCCAAGGACGTCGCGCAGCTCACGGCGACGTGCACGGCGCTGCACCCGCGCGAGTCGATCGTGCAGGACGCAATCGCGCTTGTCGTGAAGCACCGGTTCGGGACCGTCCTCGTGAGTCTGCGCGAAGACGACCCAGCGTGGCCGCGCTCGGTCGCAGTGCTGCGCGCTGCCGAGGTCCTGACGCTAAAGAAGTGGATCACGAGCGCCGCGGTGCAGTCGTTCGAGGACGCAGCTGCATCGTGCACGTCGAAAGCCAGCGTGATCATCAGTCGCGCGTGGCTGCTCGCGTGGAAGAAGCGCTGCCTCGCGTACGAGCAGTACCTGCAGCAGTTCCGACTCACAAAGAAGAAGCTGCAGCAGCGCGAGCGCCGACATCAGCAGCAGCAGGCGCGAGGCAAGAAGACGCAGCGTGCGATCGAGAGCAGCACTGTTGTGTCGGCTTTGTCGCTCACGCAGCTGGATGCAGACGGAGCTGCGACGCGTGAAGCCGGTGCGCTGATTGTGTGTCCGCACGACGCGATGCTTCCATCGCAACTGTGCGTCGGCCGTGCGAAGCGCGTGGTCGTCTCGCGCGTCATGTTCGCGCGCATGGCGCTCTACGCGTCCGACCTGCGTGGCTTCCCGCTCTACACATCCGAGTGCATGACGTGCGCGCAAGAGGAAGAGGCGAAAGAGCGCGCAGTTGAAGCACACAAGCAAGCGCGCTTCGAGTCAGAGATCGCAGGCTCGAACGACCTGCTCGACTTGCTCCTGCGCAAGTCTGGGTACCCGAACGAGCTCTTCTCGCCCACGAGCTCGCGCGGCCACACGCACTTGTCACTGAGCCACATCGTCGGCGGCAAGACGTACTTCCTCGTGCCGAAGAAGTGGCTCATCAAGTGGCGCACGTTCGTCCGTGGCGACAGCGACAGGTACCCAGGACCGGTGCTCAACTCGGAGCTCGTGTGCGTCGCGCACCAGCGCAACGTCGTGCCGCCGTACATCACGATGTTCCTCTCGGGCTTCTCGATCGAGCAGTCGCTCCAGGCGACACAAGCGTACGTCCTTATTGAGCTGCAGTGCTGAGAGATCTTGAGACTGCTTGATGCATGGTCGTATGGCTCACTCACACTGTTTCTGTATGTCTCTCGCTCTTGACTTGACTTGCTAGTCTCGGCACGAGTACATCGAAGCAGTACGAGATCGTGACGCTCGGCGAGTGGGAAGCGCTCCATGACCGGTACTGCGCCGAGTACACCGTCGGCTTTGACGTCTTCGACGGGTCATACCACTGGCGCACACCCGAGTGCCACTTGTGCTACTACGGCATGGGGAGCTCCAACACGGAGCGGCGCAACACGAGTCGCTGAGTGTCGAGACGGCGACGTGTATGACGACGCATAGAGAAGGATCCTTCTCCGGTGTAGACATGCGCAAGACGTGTATTGACGCAATGGCGACCATGCGACTTGCGCTGCTGGCTCTCGACCGAGCGACCTACTGCGCATCCTGCGGGTTCACTGGTCGCGCGACGCCTTCGTCGTGAACCTCTGCATCGTCTTCGTGGTTGTCGCCACCACCGACTAGACGTGGCGACTCGACGCGACGGTCAACATTGTCGCCCTCCTCACTGTCGTGTCCATCGTCGTGGTCGCTCTCTTCCTCCACGAGCTCTGGCAAGCGACTGTCGATCGGCGACGCGAGGCCCTCTTGCTGCCGCAGGAGCTCGCAGATGTCGCTCAGGTTGTGCGCTTTGCACTGGAGCTTGATGCGCCGGAAGGCTTCGAGCATCGACGGGACGCTAAAGTACGCAAAGCTGAGCTGCCCGTACTTCTTCTGCTGCGCCTCGTAGCACGCATAGCTGAACGCGCGGTGCCAGCGCTTGACGACTTCAGCGCGGATGCGCGCTTTCCGGTCCGCTTTGTCTTCGAGGAAGAGCCGGCGCGAGTCAAGGATGCCGTCGCGCACGATCATGCCGATGCCAAAGAACGTCACGGCGATGCACGTGCCGACGAGCAAGAGACTCAAGAGGCTCTTGTTGATGAGCGACTCTTCGTTCAGGTCGTTGAGGCGGATCATGACGCCGAGCCAGAGCGTAAGGAAGAGCTGGAGCTGCGTCACGCTCGCGATCAAGTTGTCTGAGTAGTCGCCGTACGGCTGGAAGAAGAGGAGGAACCACATCGTGACGAGGCTAGCGAGCGAGAGTGTGGTGATGTGATAGCCGTCAGTGAAAGACTCATGAGAGTGATCGAGAGAGATGATCCCTGCGCAGTACGCACCAGACAGTGATGGCCAAGAGCACTTGCTCGACGCTGCCGTTCTGGACAAACACGATCACGCCGCTCAGGAAGAGCTTGCGCGAGAGGTCGACGACTTCGAACCACCAGTACGACTGCGAGTCTGCACAGGCACACAAGTGTGTTGTCAGTCGATCTGGTAGCGCTCACACTCGTTTGCCAGTGACTCCAGTCATTCGTAGGTTAGCACGTACAGTCGGCGTAGATGAAGCCAAGGCGTGCCTCGACCGTCGAGTCCTAAGCACAAGACGCGACCGAGTCAGTCCGAGCGTCCTACAGCGCATTCATACGCCAGCAGCGCAAGCTCGTACCGTGAGGTTCTTGCGCTTCATGTACTTGGCGAGCTCTTCGTCCTGGACGTCGACGTTGTCCATCTCGGGCACGCACACGCCGTCGCGCGCGTGCTGCTCGAGCACTTCGTTCAGCCACTTCTTGCGCAGGCGCCGCGCCGGGGGCTTGCGCAAGAGCCGCAAGCGCTCGGCCACGCCGCGGTCCTGCGCGAGGCGAATGAGGATCCAGAAGAAGAACGGGATGCCGACGACCCAGACGACGACGCCGATCATCGCAATGACGCCAAAGATCGCCCACGTCGAGTTGTAGCACACGATGCGGCGATCTACGACGAGGTACCGCACGTCGCCGACCTCTTGGCAGTTGAAGATCATGAGGATCGTCTTCGAGACCGTCGGGTAGAGGAAGAGCGCGACCCAGCAGTAGAGCTTTAGGCACTTGTTCCGGTACGTGAGGTAGTTCATCCGGAGCTTCACGCGCGCTTGCCACACGCGGAGGTTGCTCCGGACCGTGCGCTCCAGGATCTTGCCGCTCAGTGTCTGTTTGGACGGGCACTGCGCATGCACGGACCGAAAGAGCCCGAACTTGGGCGTCTTGACTTGGGACATCCCAAACTCGCGCTTCAGTCGCCGCGTCTCGAGCTTGACTGCTGTCGCACTCGCGCGGCGGCTGCTCGGGTCGGTCGCTATCTGCTGTTGCTGCTGGCGCTCGAGCTGGAGCTCTTGGCGACCGCGCCACCAGACGTGCGCGAGACGGATCGGGTTCATACTTGCTGCGTCATTCCGAACCTTCTCGCCTTCGAGCACTGGGAGTCCGCACTTGAGGCAGTTGCGCGGAATGAGCAAGAGCTTGGCGCTGTAGCTCCGCATGCCGGCGTAGAAGTACATCGTGACGACCGAGAGCGTGAGGACGACGAGGATCACTGTCACGCTGCGGCCATGCAGTCGTGGCATCGCGAGAGAGAGAGAGAGAGAGAGAGGCGATGTGAGATCATCAATGCCTCGCTTGACACGAGCGTCGCGGTGCCAGTAGCAACACGAGACAGAGGCGACGTACGTGAAGTCAAAGTAGAACGTCGTCGAGATGACGCAGTCGATGCCAGCGATTGCGACGAGGTCCTAGTCATCATATCCAAGTCACGACAGTGAGCACGCGAGCCTTAAGACCAGAAGACGCACGAGGACGTACGAGGTTGAACTGCTGCGAGATGTTCATGATGTGTTGGATGTCTGGGGACCACTTGATCACGAACGAGTCGCGAAAGTTGCCAAAGATCTGGAAGAACCCGATGAAGATCTTGAACTTGCCGGGCTTGATCGGGAACTGCCGCGTCGGCGGCTCGACCTCGATGCCAAAGAGAACCTTGGCATTCGGCTTGGTCTTGCGCTTGAACCGGTGCTTGATGCGCTCGACGCGCGAGAGCACAGCGACCGACTGGCGACGGTACCGCTCTTTCGCGATCTCCATCACGCTCTGTCGGCGCTTCGCTTCGAGCGGCGGCTTGAGACGGCGGTCCGCTTCAGCTTTCTCGAGCAGTGCGATCTCTGTGAGGTCGCGGAGGTAGTAGCGCACGGACGCAATCGCAGCGACAGCGGCAAGGACAATCAGGATCGGGATCACAAAGTTCTGCCACCGGATCGACGCGCGCACTTCTGCGTTCGCCTTGTCGCACGCTGCGCATGGCAGTGAGTGTGTGAGAGAGAGCAAGTAGGAGCACAGCAGGTTCGTTGGTCAGTCTCTCATTGCATGCCACAAGCAGCAGTCGCAGTGCTCTATACGTACGCAAGCACGAGTTGTCCTTCGCTTTCTTGTACCGATCTGCGCAGACCGAGCAGATCGCTTGGTCGTAGCCGTCCGCGCACGAGCTGTTCGCTGGCGCCTTTGCGAGCGTCTCGACTGTGATGTCGGACTGACACGCGTCAGCGACCTAACGAAGCATCCAGCATACACGAGCGTGTGAGAGCGATCCGGTCTTATCATTACATCACTCAGACAGACTCGATACATCAGGCGCACCTCGCACACGTAGAACGCTTTGCCAGCGACGCACGAGAAGACGCGGTCGGCGGACCAGTACTTCCGGAACTCGCTCGACGTCGCACACGCTGAGAGCACGTCCGAGATGTTGGCGCCTGGAGTCACAAACGCTTTGCACGGGTCGTCTGCTGCCCACTGCGCTGGGTCGCATGTGCGCACTTGCTTGGACTGCGGCGCGTTGAAGAGGTAGAAGCCCTCGGACGTGCGTGGTGACGTTGTGCCAAACTCGACGCCAAGTGTCTCGGTCGCGCGCCGTACTGTCATGTTACATTGCGCACCGGTGGGGCAGTCGTAGCACCGGAGCCCGTCCATGCTGGTTGACACGAGAGAACGTTCGTGAGTGAGTGATCGAGAGAGAACGAACGTACCATAGCCACTCGTGCGCCGCACCTGTACTTGTTCTTGGCGCAGCGCGAGCACTTGTTGCTAGCAAAGGCAAGGTGAGCAGAGAGAGCGGCAAAGAGCGGCCGCGCGTGCAAAGACACAGTCAATTCGCCGGTCGTGGAGGATCGACACCGCCAGTGAGAGACACCATGACGTACTCGTTGTCGGTCGAGTACCCTGGCTCACACGGCAACACGTTCACGCTTTGGAAGAACGAGATGTCCTTCTCCCGATGCGGTAGCGTGCACGTCACTTGGAGCGCGTACGTTGCGTTCTTTGGCTCGGTCTTGAACGTCGCGCCGTCGTACTGGATCATCCCTGCGACGGCTGTGACGTAGTCGTGCGGGCGAAAGTCCACGCGCGCGCCGTCGTCTGCGATCACTGGCGTCACGATGCACTCGGTCTCGCCGTCGAGCACTTCGACCTGTTGGTACAGATCGAGAGCATTCAGTCGCGGCCACACGGGCTTTGACTTTGCAAGGCTCGCGTTGAGTGCGTCCATCGGCTTGAACGACTCTTCGTCCGGCGGCTCGAGCGCTGCGACGCCACTAAAGACTGTCGCGGGCCACCAGAGCACGCGGACGTCGCGCGTGTTGGTCGCAATATCGTACAGCGTGTTGTTCATCAGGTTGCACGCGACGCACGGCGACACTGGCGCTGCGTGCGCTTCGTACGTGAGCCAGAACATGCAGCCGCCACTCGGCGCCATGTTGTGCGCACACGTGACGTTCGACGTTGCGACGCCTCGCGTCGACTCGTAGAAGAACGCGCCACCGCGCGTCTGCGCTGCGTTGCGCGTGAAGTCCGACGTCGTGACGGTCGAGACGTTGGCGCTCTTGATGTACAGCGCGCCGCCGTACGCTCCAGTGTTGTACGTGAACGTCGACGCGTCGATGCTCTGACTCGCATAGTCTGCGAGAAAGAGTGCGCCGCCACGCAGCGCTGCTGTGTTGCGCACGAACGTCGTGTTGCTGATTGTGACGTCGCTCGTGTCGGCCATCGCGATCGCACCGCCGCTCTCGGCTGCGTTCGCCTCGAAGCGCGACGCGTCGCTGATCTCAATCGACGCAGACATGGCGACTGCGATCGCACCACCGAGCTGATCCGCGCTATTGCCAATGAACTTGGTCCCAGTGATCGAAACTTGCGTGTTGCGATCAGCGAGGAGCGCGCCACCGACGATCGCAGTGTTGTTGATGAACGCACTGTCGACGACGTCGATAATGCCGTCCGCTGCTGCAATCGCGCCGCCGCCTTCGTTCTTGCCAGTCGCTGAGATCGCGCCGTTCGAGATGAAGTGCGACGACGTGCTCGTGAGGAACGCGTCGCGACCGACAAAGACGCCTACGAGAGAGTGACCACGGCACGCGTCAGTGGTGAGGCTGGTGCTCGGTTTAACAGTGTGATCCAGCTCAGGGGTAGGACGTACCGCAGCCTTGGCCCTTTGCGCGGTTTTCCATGACCACGACGTTCTCGAGCGTCGCGCCAACGAGGTCGCCAGTCTCCAAGTAGATCGCACCGCCCGAGTCGTCGGCCGTGTTGTTGAGCAGCGACGTGTCGGTGAGGAAGACTTGTGCCTCGTCTTGCGCAAAGATCGCGCCGCCAAAGTTGTTGGACGCTAGACAGGACATTAGCAGAGGCAGCGAGGACAGAAAGCGGTCGTGAGCCAGAGCTAGCACCACAGTCACATACATCACATCGACACGTACTGCTCGATCGGATCGTCGACTGGTCCAAGTACGCCTTGGCGCTCACGCCTGAGACGAAGACACTGCCACCCGACTCGTTTGCGTGGTTGTGCGCGAGCTCCGAGTCCGTGACGCGCAAGACGGCAGTTGTCTCGACCGACACACCCCCGCCCGACTCGGCGCGACCAAACGTCACGAACGAGCTGCTGACGTTCAAGACCGTGTTCTCGCCATGGACGTACACGAGGTCGCCGCGGCGTGCTTCGATGAGTGTGAACGCTGCATTTGCGCGCTTTGGAACGTACTCGACGCCCACTGCGCGCTTGAACAACGCCGCCCAGCTCGGTGTCAGCCGCGTCGTGTCGCCCGTGACTACAGATGCATTGATCGATGCGTCCGACTCGCTGTCGACGGCGACGGAGCCGCCATAGAGCGCTTGGTTGAGCAAGAACAGACTCGCGTCGACCTCGACGACCGACTCGGCGAGTGCGTGGATGCCGCCGCCAATGCCCGAGTCGTTCATTGTCGCGCGGTTCTCGAGCACGAGAAGCGACGCTGCCGAGAGCGTTGCGCCGCTCACGCGCATCGCACCGCCGTCGCTCTTGGCCGAGTTGTTGTAGAACACGCTTGTCGTGACGTTCACAGCAGCGAGCGACGCTCGCGCGCTCTCGATGCTCAGCCCAGCGCCATCCTCTGCTCCGTTGTGCGTGAACACGGACGCAGCGATTGTTGTGCTGCTCGCTTGTTTGATGAACACGCCGCCGCCAGACTGCGCGTAGTTGTGCTCTACGACGACATGAGCGATCAAGACTTTGCCGCGACCCGAGACGTACATGCCGCCGCCGCGGCCAGACAGCACCTCGCCGCGTGCGACCCGCACGCCTGAGAGCTGGCACATTGTTGCGCACTCGATGAGGACGTTCGCGCCGTTGTGTGCGTCGCTAGTGAGCGCGTTCGCATTCACGAGCGATTGCTTGGACGTTGCGTCGCTCCACTGCGTCAGCACGGCTGACGTCTTTGCCGCTGCGCTCGTGCTCACGTGCAGTCCACCGCCGTGCTTTGCGATATTGTTCTGGATGACGACGTTCGAGTGCCGTAGTGTGCCTTGGTAGACTGCGAGGCCGCCGCCGGCTTTGCCTGCGCTGTTCAGTTCGAGCAGCGCGTCGATCACGACGCAGTCGGCGCTGGTGCCGACAAACATCCCGCCACCGAGACTCGTGGCGGTGGCGTTCTGGACCACGACGTTCGTCAGGACGCAGCTGTCAGCGTTCTCGAGCGCGATGCCTCCGCCACTTGCAGCCATGCCACCGACAACCGCAAGTGCGTCGACCGAGACGTTTGATCCAGCGATGTACATGCCGCCGCCGAGACTCGACGCAGTGTTGAGCGCGAGCTGCAGCGCAGTCGCCGACGTTGCTGCGTTTGTGTCTGGTGGCGACATGGTCGATCCGTCCAAGTAGACGCCGCCGCCAGAGTCCGCTGAGCAACTCGAGACAACGACGCGATCGTGCTGCACATGCGTTGCGACAAAGTACGCGCCGCCGCCAACGCCAGTTTGCGACTCGCACGACTGCACGTCCACGTCACGCAGCGTCACGACGCTGTCTGCCGCGTAGATGCCGCCGCCGCCGCCAGTGGCGCTGTTGGCGTCAAACGCTGTCTTTTCGAGCGTCGTCGAGCCAGCCAACTCGGCGCCACCACCGAGCTCCGCGCGGTTGAGTGCCAGTGTCAGCGTGCCAGCAACTGTGGAGCTCTGTGCAAACAGCCCGCCACCGCGCTTTGCTGTGTTGTCTTCAGCGCGGACACTTGCGACCTCGAGCTCGCAGTCGGTGACGTGGATGCCTCCACCTTCATCTGTCGCTTCGTTCCGAGCGATATCGAGCTGTGCGAGCTGTGCATGTGTTCCTGCACCGACAGCGACGCCTCCACCGTGCAACGCAGCGCACTCTTGGATCGTAACGCCGCGGAGGCTGCTTGTAGCACCGGTGAGGACGACCCCACCGCCAGACTCGGTCGCACTGTTCTCTGCCACGACCACGCGCTCAGCGTCGACTGCACTGGTGTCAATGTACACACCAGCGCCTTGGACAGCGTTGTTCAACGCCACGCGCGAATCGAGGAGCTTGAGCGCGCTGTTTGCGAATGCGTAGATCCCGCCGCCGCGCTCCGCCACGCAGTTGCTCAAGTCGACGTTTGAAAGCTGGCTCGAGCTAGCTCGGAACGCGACGCAGCCACCGCCTGTGCTCGCGTTCGACGACGCGACCACGAGTCCAGTGATGCTCGCACGCGTCCACTCGCCGTAGAGTCCACCGCCAGTGGCTGTTCACGCACGTGCATCACAGCAGGAGCGTTAGGATATGGACCATGACGCTGTTCATGCAGAGACGTCTGCGAAGACGTACCTGCCACGTTGCTCAAGATGCGAGACTGCGCGTCAAAGGCAAGACGATCGTTCGTTGTGACGAAGACACCGCCACCGTTGCGCGTCGCAGTGTTGAGGCGAATCGTCGATTGCGTCGATGTGAGCGCTGCACCTGGAAGCACCGCTATGCCGCCGCCATCAGACGATGCTGTGTTCGTTGACACATCCAACGACGCAATTGTCACTGCAGCTGACTCGAGCGCCACGCCTCCGCCGACACTTGCACGGTTCGCTCGGACAAGGAGACGAGAGGCGCGAATGGCGCTACCTCCAAAGAAGAGACCGCCACCACGACCACCCGCTTCATTGCGCTCGATCACAGCAGCCGAACCGATACCAGTGACTTCGGACGCGCCAGTCACGTAGACACCGCCGCCATCCGTCGCTCGGCAGTCAGTCACTTGCGAGTTGGTGAGCCTGAGTGTGACTGCATCGCCAAAGAGCCCGCCACCTGCGCGCGCCGCCGAGCACTTTGTAATGACGCTGCTCTGGAGCGCGAGCGCAGACGTCGCCGCGTACACCGCACCGCCTGCGTCAGTCGCTTTTGCGCTAGTGATGCGCACGTTGACGAGCTCCGCTGTGCTCGCGACGAGTTTGATCGCTGCACCGGAGTCGCCGACCATGTTGCGGAGCGTCAGATCCGCGAGCTTGACGTCGCTGGCGCCAGTGATCGTCAGTCCGCGATGCACATTCCCACAGTCAATTGTTGTCACTGATGCGCCGCGGAGACCTCGGATCGTGAGCTTCTTGGTCACGACCACGTCGCAGTTGAGCGCACCGCTGTACGTCCCTGGGTACACCAGCACGATCTGACCCGGCGTCGCAAGTGCGATCGCGCGCTGCAGTGACTTCACGGCCTTTGGCGCTGTGCCAGCTTGTGACGAGTCCATGAGCTCACCAGTACCTTGCACATCGTCGCCGTAAGTACTGACAACGAGAACGTTGCTCGGCGGCTCCAAGCATGCAGCGTCGCAGCGAGTGCCACACGTCGTCACGTCGCGCGGACACACAACCTGGTTGCTGCAGTCTTCGCCGACGAACCCGCTCAAGCACGTGCACACACCGTCGTTGCACGCGCCGCTGTTCGAACAGATCGCTGGTCCAGGACACGGCACCGCTCGACTCACAGTCGCAGTCGACGACGACGCCACGACCTCGTACTCGAGGACAAAGCCCGAGTGCGTGATGCTCACGTCCGAGCTGAACGCCACGACCACTGCGTCGACTGGCGTCGTAGTTGAGAGCATGAACAGTCCGTCGCGCCGACAGCCGCCGCTCCAGATGCGTCGCGTGACGCCGTTTGCGAGCGCGTCGATCTCGACGCGATCAAAGTCGCACTCGAGCCAGAACGACGTGACCTGCGCCGTCAACGCCACACACGACCGTGTTAGTCCTCTCGCTATCGATCAGCATATCTTCAGTGCCTCACACCAGTCAGGCAACGTACGTTGAGCGCAATGACGGCAGGAGCTGTCGGGACGATCCGCCACTGCCGCGTCTGCGAGTTCGCGTAGTTCTTGAGACGGACGTAGCCTTTGATGCCACCGCACGCAAACTCAGACCCGACTGCTCCAGCAACGACTGTAAACGTCGTGGGTTCGCTTGCAACCGAGAGTGTGCCGTCACTGCTCTTGGTCTGGAGCGTGTACGCGTACGTGTTCCCAGCACGAACGCCAGCGTCTTCTGCGTACGTCTCGGATCCCGCAAAGACCAGCTGGCCGTCGCGACTGAGCACGTAGCCAGCAACACCGTCGATTGGTGTCCAGTAGACAGACACAACTGACGACGATGCTGTGATGGCACAGGAGGCAACAAGAGCACCACGCACAAAACCGTCAATCTCACACGCAACACTAGACCACGCACATGACCATGAACAAGTACGCACCACATCCGATGACCGGCGGCTGGGGCTGTCCGAGTACGCGCGACGTCGTAAAGTACACGCGGTTGCTCGCCTCGCCCACGTCGCCGTCGTTCTCTTTCGCAGCCTACAGACACGCACGTCATGCCATCCACAACACGGTGTTAGCTCACCAGCCATTCGATTTGCTCGCAAGTCAGCCACTCCGCCGCTCGACGTACGATGATCGCGTAGTAGTCGGTCGTTGGCGCCAAGTCAACGACTGTCGCTGTCGTCACTTCGATCGGAACAACCGCTGACGTGACGCTCGCTGTTGTCGCGGCAGCCACCTCGTGCACTTCGACGTAGTAGCTCTCGATGTAGTTGCCGCCAAAGTCGTCGCACGGAAGCCATGCGAGTGTGACAGACGTAGGCGAGACAGCGACGACGCGAGGTTGCTGTGGCGCTTGCGCTTGCGTTGGCATCACTGTAGTGTAGACGACCGGTACGCTCGGTGGTGATGCACCAACAGCGTTGTACGCCGTGAGCACGACCGAGTACTCGGTGAGCGACTGGAGGTCGCCAACGTCGCACGAGTGGATGATGCCTTCGCACCGCGCGATCTCCGTGTCGACAAACGTCACGACGAGTGTGTATGACGTGAGTGGGACGCCGCCAGTGTCGACTGGGTCCGACCAGCTGAGCGTCATGGCACCGCCAGTGATCGCCGTTGCTCTCGGCGGCGTTGGTCGGTCGGGCGGACCGACTTGCGCAGTGATGCCAGACGACGTATCAGTAAGTGTACTTGTGCCAGCGGCGTTGCCAACCTTGAGCGCAAACGTGTACGCGGTCGTAGGCAAGAGACTGCCCACTTGGAGGTACAGTAGCGAAGCATCTTCAGTAGTTTGCAGCCGTCGGTGTGGCGTCACTGTCGCGTTGCTTGTCATGGAGCTGAAGCCTTGAGCGAATGTGACACCACCATCGCCCATGACAACAGCCTGCAGTCGTCTCTTGCCGTTGCCACTCGTCGCATCATCGTCATCGAACGGATCGTCGCTGATGACGCGGACTGACGTTGGCGAGACGCGAAAGCCGTTCGCGTAGATCTCAAACGAAAGGTCCGTGATGCTCACGCCGCCTGTATCTGCTGGTGCTGGGATCGCAAGCGTTGCGGACCCGCCTGAGGTCTTGAGGACCTGGATCGACGCTGGCTGCGACGGCGCCGTGACATTTCCAGTCGAGAATACGGCCGCAGCGCCGTCTGTGCCGAGCCCGAGCGAGTTGCCAGCGTAGACTGTGAACGTGTACTCTCTGTTTGCGAGCAAGCCGCCAAACGAGAGCTCGGTCGTCGTCACTTCGATCTCGCGCTCGCTCGCGCTCACGACGTAGTGCGTGACAGCGTTGCCGCCGTCGTCCTCTGGCGGATCCCACGTGAGTCGCACCATGCCGCCGGTCGCTGCGAGGCGCCGTGGAAGGCTAGTTGGCCCTGGCACCGAGATGTACGTCGTGTTGAGCGTCGCAGTGCTCGAGTTCTTCGAGTACCCGACTTCGTTCAAGCACGAGACCATGAAGACGTAGGGCGTCTCGCTCTGGAGCTTCGTCTTCCAAAAGTACGTCGCCGTGCTGTTGTAGACGAGGCTCCACGCCAGTGTCTTGGCCACTTCGCTCATGTACACTTGGTAGAAGATCGCGCCGCTGCTCCCGACGTCGACTGGGATGTCCCACTCGACGCGAATGCCGCCACCGGTAGCACCGGACTGGAAGAGGCGGTTGATTGCACTCGGGAGCGACGGATCACCGGTCGTGAACACGGTCGGGTGGTCGAGGTGCGGCAGCTGGACCGAGCATCCCGAGACGTCGTTCACGGGCACGTACACGAACGCATAGTCTTTGTTTGGGACGAGTCCGCCGAGCTCGACTGTCACCTCGAGTTGGAACATGCTGAAGCCCATGTAGTCGTAGTAGTTGCCCAGGACCTGTCAGAGTCAAGTGGGAGGTGTGAGTAGGCAGTAGTATGTAGGAGGGTATGCACTCGAGCTCGAGAGTGTGCGCACCTTGCGCTCGTCGAGGTACAGATCAAAGTCCGTGAGCGCGATCCCGCCTGCGTGTCAGTCGCAGAGAGAGAGAGAGAGAGTGAGCGTAGGCGTCCTATGCGTTAGTCTGTTCATCAATCCGCCATCTCTTAGTCATCATAGACGCACCCGTGTCGTTCGGTGAGAACACGCGGACGTTGAGTGCACCGCCAGTCGCATACGACAAGACTGGAGGCGGCGGGATGCCAGGTCGCGTCGGCGCGTCGGTCGTGACGTTGATCGCGCTACTCGCAGGTCCGCGGAACTGGAGTTCGTACTCGACTTCTGGTGCGAGGATCATGTCCGGCAGGATGCTGCTCCACGTCGACACGTCTTGCTTGAAGAAGACAAACTCGGGCGTCACGCCGTCGTTTGCATCGACTTGGAACAAGAACGTCTGCGTTGCGGGACACATACACGTATCGTTAGTCCATGTCGCTTGTCTACACTGTCAAGGCACAAGCACCTCAATGGGTCTATACGAGCAGGTCGTACGCCAAAGTCAAAGAGCGCGTTCGGTGCAAGCGTCGCTGTCACGTCGTCTGCGACCGAGATGTTGGCAAAGTCTGGCGCGATCGTGCCTGTCGTGAGCGGCGTGAGGTCGCCGTCGATGAGCGTGATGCCAACGATGTCGTAGTTGGTGTTGGCAGCGAGACTGTAAAGCACGACTTGCGTGTCCGTGAGGTAGTAGTACGCTTGCTGGAAGCGCTCGTTGAGACTGTTCACGCGGTAATAGAACGCGTAGTCGAGGCTCGCATGGCCGCCTGTAGCGAGCGAGATGCAAGACAGTCACGTCTCTGTTAGCGCTCAAAGCCTCCAGCAGTCTTCATATCGACACGCACGCATGCGACGCACCCGTGTCAGTGGGAATGTCCCAGTCGAGGACGATCGAGCCGCCTGTGCGCGAGCTCGCCTTTGGTCGAATGCGAGGCGGTCCAGGACGCGACAGCGCGCCGCTCGACATCGTGAACACGTCCGATGCATTGCCAGATCCGACAAAGTTGACCGCCTAGCGAGCGTCGTAGCGATAGCAATAGCGTTACCACTGACGATCGCCTCATCGAAAGACAGAGCACAATGGCGACACGTACGACTGCTTGCACGAGGTACTCGGTCGCTGGGTACTTGACGCTCAGACTGATCACCGTCGAGTTTTCCGCTGCGTTCTCGTTTGCGAGCTACAGACTCAGTGCGTCCCATGTCACACAGTGCTGTCAATAGGCAGTCGCTCATCGCATTCGCTGTCGCGCCAACACCGACGTACCTGGAAGACGCCGTCGCTTGCGCGCGCAACGTACATCAAGTACGTGAGGATCGGTGAGCCGCCTCGATCTAGCGGCTCTGCCACTTGGACAGTCAGCAGTCCACCAGTGGCATTCACGAGCGCGATCGTGCCCACAGCGCCTGGTGTCGTGAAGTTGTTCGTCGACTGCGTCATTGGTACACAGAACAAACCAGTGCCGACTGCGTTCATCGCTGCGACTTGGAGCGAGTACTGCGTGTGCGACTGGAGACTTCCGAACGCGAACTCGGTCGCGTTGTCTTTCGAGATGACAAAGGTCTTGTGCGACTCGCCGCCGCCGGTGCTGATCGAGAGGTTGTACCGCGTGATCGAGAGGTTCTGTCCGCCGACGTTCACTGGCGGCGTCCACGTGACTTTGATCATGCCACCAGTGACGTTGACGGCCGTGAGGTCGCGCACAAGTCCAGGGACCGAGTTGTCGCCGTCGTCGAGGATCGTGGCCCAGACGACTGTCGTGATCCCGATCTGCGCGCCGCCGCTCTCGCTGCTCACAACGAGCGCGAAGGACTTGAGTGGGTAGCTGTAGACGCTGTTGTTCCAGATCTGCACGACCGCAGACTGGTTCACTTCGCCGTCGTGGAACGTCACGATTGGCGTCGCGATCGTAAAGTCGCCTGGTGTCGTTGCCGTCGCAGTCGCATTTGCCAAGACCGACACGCGGACACTCGTGGCGGAGCTGCTCCCGCGCACGCGTCGCAGTGGCAGCGCCAAGATACTGGCGTTCTCAAACACAGTCACGTTCGAGACTGCAAAGTCGATCCAGCCAGCGTCGCCGTCGTCGACGATAGCGAGCGTCACGGACGATGGCGAGACAGTGTCGGATCGGTCGACTGTCGTGTCGCGCAGCGTGAGCGTCAAGCGCATCGGCGTCGGCTGGAACACTTCGTCGTTCAAGAGCTCGAGCGTAAACGTCTTGAGCGTCTCGCCGTCGACGAACGTGAACACGCGGAGATCTGCAGACGGGAGCACAAAGTTCTCGCCAGCAACCGCTGTGCTGTTCGCCTCGACGTCGTACGCGCACGTGATGGTGCTGCCCGTGCCGTTCACGCGCACGATCTGGTACGTGACGGACGTCGCGTTCTCAAACACCGTCGTCTGGTCGAGCTGAAGGACGACTGCGCCGCGTCGCGCAACGTCCGTGTCGCCTTGCGCTGCAGTGGACCATGCACTCGCGCCAGCGCTGTTGACTGCTCGGATCATCACGATGTACGACGTCGACGGCGTGAGACCACGGATCGTGGCGTTCCGCGTCGTCACAGTCATCGTAGTTGACGCGCTCGTGCTGCCTTTGACGACGTAGTCGACTTCGAACACGACGGTCTCGCCGCCAATGTCGTCTGGACCTTCCCACGTGAACGTCAGGGCATCGAATGTCCGATGTGTGAGTGCGAGGCCGTACACTACGGACGGCACAGTCGGACCCGCTGTGCGCGCTTGGACTGGTGCGCTCAGAGGGCTCTCACCAAGCTTGGCGAGCGAGATTGCCGTCGTCTGAAACGAGTACGACTTGCTCGCAAACAGCGGACCAACGACGACTTGGAAGTACCCGCTCGTCTGCACCGACCGCACGAGCACACCGTCTTGGTACAAGTTGAGTGCCGTGATGTTCGCGCCGCCGTCGTCGAGCGGTCCACGAAGCGCCAGCACGACACTCTGAGCTGTGGAGCTGACAATCTCGGGTGCGAGCGGCGCCTGCGGCCGTGTTGCGTTGCCGTTTGTGACGAGCCGAGTCGCTTCAGCACCGGTGCCGACGCGAGTGACTGCGGCGACAGAGACACTGTACGTTGTGTCAGCATCGACACCGTAGTACGTCATGAAAGCGTCGAGCGTCTGCGTCTCGAACTGGACGACGCCGCTCTTTGCGACTCGGACAGAGAACCCAACGAGTGGAACGCCGCCTACGTCGCCCGGTGCGAGCCACGTCGCAGACAACGTGCCTCCAACAGCAGCGACTGTAAGGTTCACTGGCGGCACTGGCAATGTTGCGGTTGTCGTGCGAACCGTGAGTGGCTCGGTCTGGATGCCAGAGCCGTACGTGTTCACGGCCTGGATGCTGTAGAGGTACTCTTGCTCGGTCACAAGCCCACTGCTGTCGACAAACGTCGTCGCTTGGAGCAGCGTTGCGTTGCTCGACACGACGAGCGCTTTGTCGTTCCGAAGGATGCGGTAGCCCAGCAGCGCGGCGCCGCCCAAGTCGACTGGCGCTGTCCACGCAAGTGTAATCGAGCCGCCTGTGGCGTTCAGCAGGATGACGTTCGTCGGTGTTCCTGGCGCAGTGACAATGCTCTGCGTCTTCTTGAACACGAGCGGAGACTGGACGCTCGAGCCAGCGATGTTCGTCGCCATGACCGCGTAGCCGTACGTCGTATTGAGCGCCAGCGACCCGCGGCGGAACTGCGTCTGGGTGCCGTTGTACAGCACAGCGCCAGTCTCGGACATTAGAACGTAGTACACGATAGGGTCGCCGCCTTTGTCGAGCGTCGGCAACCACGTGATCACTTGCATGCCTGCAGTCGTAGCGCTCACGCTCAGGTTCTGTGGCACCTCGGGCGTCGAGACGTTCCCAGTCGACGCGAACGCGACCTTGTAGCCAGCAAACACGCTCGCGTCGACACAAGCGCTGATGTCGTTCACTGGCACGACAAAGAAGCCGTACGCTGTCGTGGCGTTCAGTCCCGAGACCTTGCCTGTCAGCGTCGTCGCTTTTGTACTCGCGTTCACAAGGACTTGCTTGAACTGCGTCACAATGTCGAGCACAGGGAAGAACGTGAGCTCGTAGCTCGTGACGTCGACGCCGCCAAAGTCGAGCGGGACGCCCCACGACAGCGTCGCAGAGCCGCCAGTTGTGCTCAGGACGGTCACGTTCGTCGGTTCGTCTGGCAGCGACGTGAACTTGGTCTTGACAGCGAGCACGTCGCTGAACTCGCTCATGCCCTAGCGCATGGCGATAACAAGCAAGACGCAGAGTAAGATCAGCGCGTCTGCCTCAAGATGACCAAGTCCGCGCACTCATCCTATCCTACTACCAACTCAGTGACCGATCAAGAGACGTACCACTGCGTTTGAGACCTTGTACCGGAGCTTGTACTCGGTCGAGTACACGAGGCGCCGAAGCACGTAGCTCGAGCTCGCGCCGTCGTACACGTCGTTGAACACGCTCGGGAACTGCTGCGACGTCGCAGAGAGTACGATGCGCGTGACGTTGAGACCGCCCATGTCGAGAGGCAGCGGCAAGTTGAGGTACAGTGCGCCGCCAGTCGACTGCGTCACGATCACGCCTGGCGGTTTACTTGGCGAAGACGCAGCTCGCGTCGTGATGATGACTGGCAGCGAGCGGTTCCCGAGCAGTCCTTCAGCGTTCTGTGCCTGGACCACGACGCTATAGTTTGTCAGCGAGCGCAGTTCATAGACCGCGAAGCTCGTCGCCTGTGTGTCGTTGCGCGCAATTTCTCGACTATCGTCAGCGGTTGTCACGACGACGCGGTAGAACAGGATGTCGGCGCCGCCAGCGTCGAATGGAGGCACCCACGAGAGGTTTGCCGCGCCCCCTGTGCGCCAGAGCATCTGGAGCGACGTCGGTGCAGTCGGGAACGTCGGCGACCCGAGCTGTGTGATCGCTGGCGCTGACAAGAAGCTCTCAAAGTAGCTGCTCTTTGCCGCGACGCTCACGACAACAGTCGCTTTCGCTGCAAGGCTCGTGATGTTGAGTGCTGTCGCAAACGTCACGAGCTCGCGCGTCGGCATGAGATCGGACGTGACGACCACGCGGTACGACAAGAGCGTCACGTTTGCTGCGCCTTTGTTCTCTGGCGCGGTCCACGTTGCTAGGACCCAGCCGCCGGAGAGCGCTGTGGCTTTGACGTTCAGCGGTGGCATTGGACGCGAGACATCGCCGTCATCGAGGATCTCGACGTACGCTGGCACAGTCGTCCCGATGTGCGCTCGTCCAGACGTGATCGTGAGCGTGAGTCCAAAGACTTTGCGCAACTGAAACACGGCGTCGTTCGCGATCTGAACGCGGACGCTTGCGCTCGTTTGGCGATCGGCGAACGCGACGCTTGTGTCGAGGATTGTGTAGTCGACGCCGTGGATGACGCTGTCCATGATGTCCACTGCATCAACGCGTACGATCGTCGGTCCACTAAATGCCTTGATGCGAACGATCGGAAGCGTGAGCGACCCAGCGGACTCGCTAACCGAGTAGTTCGCCTGTGCAAACTGGATCAGTCCGCTGTCGCCGTCATCAGCGATCGTCACTGCGAGTGTCGTGTTCCCGCCGACCAAGCCGACGTCAGCGCTCATCTCGAGCAGCTCGATGTAAAAGACCTTGTCCGGGTCGTCAATGACGTCGTTGTTGATGATCGTGACGTTCAGCGTCTGCTGCTTAGCGCCAGCATCGAAGTGCACAACGCCAGACACCGTGCCTTGAAAGTGGACGCGGTCGAGCGCCGTGCCGTTCGTTGTGCGGTAGTAGCACGTAGCTGGGATCGCCCCGCCGTTCACTCGCACGACGGTGACGCGCACGACGCCGGCTGCCTCTGACACAGTCGTCGAATTGGTGAGAAAGCTGATCGTGCCGGGCGAGAGCGCGTCAGTCTCTGCGATCGTCGCCGCGCTCCAGTTGCCGACGTCCGCAGTATTCCTTGCTCGGACGCGAACTGTGTACGTCGTGCTCGCATCGAGGCTATCGACGAGGAGCGGCGACGTGCCATTCGCCACTGTGTGGGTGAAGCCAGCGCTGCTGTTCTCAATGAGCACGTCGTACTCGAGACTCGATGGCACTGCGCCGCCTGTGTCGTCTGGAGACGTCCACGTGATCTCGAGGCTCTCGAACGTCGTCGCTTGCACAGCAAGATCGTCGACAACACCAGGTTGCGAGACTGACGTCGTCATGACTTGGATCGCGTCGCTCTTCTCTCCTTGTCCGACGCTGTTGACTGCGCACACGGTGAGCGCGTACTCGGTTGTCGCCACGAGCCCGACAATGTCGTACACTGCCGCTGAGAGCGCGACAGCGACTGCCTCGCCACTGTTGGCAAAGAACGCGTACTGCGTGATGAGCGTCCCGCCAAAGTCGTCTGGCGCAGCGACTTCGACGCGTATGCGACCGCCAAAGATGTCGACGAGGCGCGGCATCGGCGCGCGAGCAGGTACTTCTGCTGCGTCGGTGATTGTGAGCACTCTTGCAGTCACACTCAGTCCCATGGCGTTCCGCGTTTGGACGCTGACGCGGTACTCAGTGTCGGCAAACAGGTTGCGAAAGACCGTTTGCGTCTGGTCGCCGTCGTACGACGCCACAGTCACGCCACTCCGTGTCAGTACGACCTTGTAGCCCTGGATCGGAATGCCACCCGAGTCTGGCGACGGCGTCCACTCGACAGCGACAGAGCCGCCTCTCGTCTCGACGATCCGCACTTGCGGAGGCTGTGGAACGCTTGCCAGAGTGCTCCGAATGTCGAGGCGCGCCTGTTCTGTGCCTGACAGCATCGAATTTGCCGCAACGATCGCGTAGCTGTACACTTGGTTCGCCTCGACGCTGTTCGTGTCTGTGAACACTATGCTCCCGTCTGCTGCGTCGAGCGTCACGAGGAGCGAGTCGTTCCGGTACACGACGTAGCTCTGGAGCGTCACGCCGCCGCTGTCGTCCGGTGCGTCCCACGCGAGGATCACCGTCCCACCAGACGCTGATGGAAACGTCTGGAGGTTCTTTGGCGGTCCCGGAGGCGTTGGCTCGGTCGTCGTTACGAGCAAAGTAGTCGAGTTGCGGCCGAGACCGTGGATGTTCTCGGCGCACACGGCAAACTTGTACTGCTTGGTCGTCTGGAGCTGGTAGAGCGTGAGCGTTCGCGGCTCAGCGACGTCGACGCTTGCAATCACAAAGAACTCGTCGTCTGCAAAGCCTGCGTACACGATGTACGCGAGCACGGGCTCGCCGCCAGACGAGAGCGGCGGGTTCCAAGCGATTGTGACAGCGCCGCCGGTGATGTTGACCGCATGCACGTTCTTGGGCTCGTACGGCACCGTGCCGTCTTGCGTCGTGAGCACGAGCTCGTCGCTGCTCACATCGACGTCGTCGGCAAAGCACACGGACCGGTAGTTGAACGCAGTCACGCTGAACGCGTACGTCGTGCTCGCGGCGAGCGCTTTCACGCGCGCAGTCAGCGCCGTCGAGTGGCGACCGTCGTACACGATTGCAGGCGCAGACCAAGACGTGTTCGCTGCAAACCACTGGCGCGACTGCACGACGTAGCCAGTGATGCGCGCGCCGCCGGCGTCGAGCGGTGTAGTCCACTCGAGCGTGATCTCGCCAGGGTCCTCTGCAGTCACGAATGGCGCGCGAGTACCGAGCACGAGCGACGGCGCCGTCGTGTCGAACGCTGCGACGTCGCTTTGCTGGCTCGTTCCCTGTCGAGTTGCAGACAGAGACAAGAGCAAGAGTGAGGGGTGTGGCGTCAATCATTGCACAAGACGAGCGCGAGCTCTAGCGCAAGTACAAGAGCTCGTAGGTGTGCGCGCTCTCGCAACTAGGACGTACGTATGGGCTGGACACGGACGCTCTGACAAAGTACGTCGAGTCGGCGAGCAGCCCAAACATCGAGACGTTCCCAGCCACGCCAGTGCTCACGTAGTCGCTCTCGACTGCGCGCACGAGGAACTCGCGGTACGTGACGTCGTAGCCCGACATGTGCGCGACGTAGACACTGAAGATCGTGAGCGGCACGCCGCCCGAGTCGACTGGAGCGAGGACTTGAAAGTGCAGCGCGCCGCCAGTTGCGCGGAGCAGACGCGGTCGAGGCGGTTGCTGTGGACCGGTCAAGTACAGCGTCTCGAGCGCGATCACTGCGCCGGGACCGAGTAGAACGCTGTCTTGCCCGTCGATCGTCACGACCACGACCGGCTCAACAACGAATCGGTACATCTGCTGCGCGCGCAGTCCTCCGATCGTGACGCTCGAGCTGTTTGTCGTGACGACTCGTGCGTCGCCAGTCACAGGGTCGCTGAACGAGATCTGGTACATCTGGATGTCGACGCCGCCCGTATCTTCTGGCGCTTGCCACCCGAGCCGAGTCGATCCGCCAGCGACGTCGACCATTACGAGCTGCGTCACAGGTCCTGGCTGACTCGCTACTGCCGTGGACACTGTCACGTAGCTCGAGAAGCTGCCGCGGCCGCGCTGGTTCATTGCAGCAGCGCGTGCTCGGTACGACGTCTGGTTCCGCAGCCGCGTCACGATAAGCGAGTCTTGCCCATAGACATCGAAGCGCTGCACCGTGGCGTTTGGAAAGACAAACTCGACATAGTATCCCACGAGCCCTCCCTGGGGTCCGCCAAGAAAGCCCGGGCTCTGGAGCATGAGCAAGATCGTACCGCCAGTCGCGTGGCCAGCGTCGATACCTGGTGACCCAGGCAAACTCACGCCGCCAACGTCATTCACAGTGACCGAGTTGACGCCCGCGAGCAACGTCGCCCCGCCTGTGACGTTCGAGAGCGTCAAGTCAAAGTACCCAGTGGCGAAGTCGACGCTCGCACGCAGTGGCACGTCGACAAACACTGCGGTCTCGTCTGGCTGGAACGTCACGACGCTGCGAAACGAACTCCCAGCGATGAACGTCGAGACCGAAGACGTCATCACAACTGTCACGACGCCTGACGTGCCGTCGCGACGGTCGAGCCACACGCGCAGCGTCTGCGCGTTCTCGGCCACGTTCGGATTGTACTCTTGAAAGTCGATCCGCCCTGCGTCGCGATTGTCGAGCACGCGCACGTCTGCTCGCGTAGCATTTGGCTTGAGCTGACTGCTCGTAGCAGACGTGAGCGTGACCGAGACGTTGCCAGCCGAGGCTTGATAGACTGCGTCGTTTGGCATTGCGAGCTCAATGCCTTTCATGAAGTCGCCGACCTCGAACTCGATCACGCCTGTTGGTCATGCGCGAAGTAGCCGTAGCAGACGTGTCAAGTACGATCCAGCGGCTCTCTCGTGCACCAGCACACAACGACGTCGTCACGACTACAGGCGACGATCCACGAACCTGTGTTCGAGCCATTCGCTGATGCGTAGCAGGATGCGCCAAAGCTCACGGTCTCGCACACCCAACTGTCGGTGAACGCGATCGTGTCCGCGATGCTGAACGTGACGTTCTCGCTCAATGTTGAGCCGTACAGTCGCCCGACGTCGATCCACACCGACTCGCTCTCGACGCCGTCGAACGCCGTTTTCAAGAATCCGAGTGTGCCGGGATCACCTGCGTCGGTCGCGTACGTCGTGCGTGACCACTCACTCATTCCGCCGTCGGACGTTGCGCGCACCGACACTTCGTACGACGCAGCAACAGCGTCGAGACCGTTGATCAAGACCGTCGCTGGACACACGAACGCGCTGTTCTGACTATCGCATGCGAGTGTGGTCTCAAACACGACCTCGAGCGTCGCTGCGCGCTTTGCGACGATTTCGATCGAGAGCGCGCTCATGTTGAGCGCAGTCGGTTGCGAGAGCGAGAGCTGGAGCTGCGTCGTTGATGCAAACACCAGTGCAGTCGTTGGCATCGACGGCACGCCACTCGGTGTTCCAAAGCGTATCGCGTCGGTCCAGTTCCCTGGTCCAGCACTGTTGCGCACGCGCACGCGCATGAGGTACGTTGTTGTTCGGAGCAAGTTGCTTAGCGAGAGCTCGCAGCATGGGAACGTGGCCTCTGCGACGACTGCGCCACTCTCGGTTTGCAGCTCGTAGTCAAACCCGGCAGAGCCGAAGCCGCCTCGGTCGCACACGTCTGCGACGCTAAAGCGTGCGGTCGTGCTGCGCACTTCTTCGAAGCGCACCACTGGTACTTCTGTTGGCAGCGTGAATGCCGACAGCGTCTGGAGCGTCTGCGTCGCGCTGCTCACGAACCCCGCGGCGTTCTCGACTTCGAGGCGATACGTGTACTTTGTGCCCGAGCGAAGGCGGCAGTGCGTGAACGTCGTCTCTGTTGCCGACTCGAAGAGCGCTTCGCCTTCGAGAAACAGCGACCGACGAACGATCGAGACGCCGCCAGTGTCCTAGTCAGTCCAGCCAGGAACAAGCAGGTGAGAGGTTCGAGTCAGCGCTTGTATGGAGCAAACAAGTGCGCTGCATGTCTGCTCTCGTACCTTTGGCGACGTCAGGGCGAGTGTCAGTGCTCCTCCAGACGAAGCGAGCGGCTCGAGCATCGGTGTGTCTGGGACAGTTGGCGAGCTACAGCAGGACACAAGCAAATGGCCAAGGCGAGTGTGCGTGTGAGTCACCTGACGCTCAAAGACGTCTGATGTTGAAAGACGCAGCGACGCACCTCGTGCGAAGAAGCACTTCGTTGGAGTAGCTGCTGTTCCCGATCGGATTGCTAGCCGCCATGGACACAAAGTAGTCGGTCGTGTGGTTCAAACCTCCGAGCTCGCACGCTCCTGGCGACGTTGGTGCGCACAAGACAGTCGCATTGCCGACTGTGCCGCATTGCCGTCCACTCGTGTCGACGCAGCACGTGCTGCTGCTGCACGGCTGTGGAGAGCAGCCTCCGGTTGGCGACGCGAGTTGCGTGACGATGACGTCTGTGTAGACGACTGATGTGCACGCGCCACACGCTGTCGTCGTGCTGTAGCACGGCGCGAGAGAGCGCGTGCGAGCGTAGTACACGAGCACCTCAGTCGCAAACCCGCCAGTGTCGAGCGCGCTCGAGTACGCCAGCTGAATCGCACCGCCAGTCACTGCGGTCGCACTCACGTCGCGCACTGTCGACGGCACGGTAGGCTCGAGTCGTGCGAGAGCGACCACATTGTCTGCGTCGCTGCTCGAGCGATTGAACTCGTTGATCGCGACCACTGTGAAGATGTAGCCGGCGCTCGCGACGAGGTTCGTCACGACAAGTTGCGTCTTCGTGGCATCCGCGCTGCCGTCGTAGATCAGCGCGTTGACAGCGCTGGCGTTGAACGAGCACTGGTACACGCGGTAGCCTACAGTCGGAACGTATGCCAGTCTAGTCAGCGCAAGCTCAATGGCATCGATGCCACTATCAAGCTGTTGGCTGCCATCACATAAGAGACGAACCTCGGATCGCACCGCCGCCAGTCGACGTCGGGGCTGCCCAGTGCAGCTCCAATGAGCTCGAGCCGGCATTGACGATCTCGAGGACCGGAAGCTTTGCTGGTGCTGTCGCTGCACCAGTGACGAACCACAACGGCGGACTCGCAGCAGTGTTCCCCATGTCAGTCGCGAGAGTCGCAGTCACCGAGTAGTTGGTGAACGGCATCAAGCTGCTCAGCGCGGTCGAACTTGTGAGGTAGTCAACGATGACCGAGCGCGTCGCGCCAGACGCAGCGACGATCTGAATCGCAAAGCTGCTCGGGATAGCGCCGTTGAGGTCTTCGGGCGGTGCGAGAGCGATCAGTGCGGCGCAGCCGTCAACACTGAGCAGTGACGGCGTCCGAGGCGGTGATGGGATCGACACAAGCGCAGTCGTCGCTTGCACAGCGTCGCTTTCGAGCGTCGTCGTCGCCAAGTCGTCGCACACTGTGCCAAACTGCAGCGCAAGAGCTTTGAATACGTACGTTGTCGCTGCGCGCAGCGGAAGTCCGTCCGCATCGCGGTAGATCGTCGTCAATTGTACTTCGCCAGAGGCTGGAGCAGCGACGCTCGCGAGCTTCTTGAAGCCAGCGCCGCTGCTCGCAAAAACGTTGAACGTCGTGATCGCAAGACCGCCTGAGCAAAGCAGAGCGAGCGCATGCACGAGTGAGCTGTGACTGGTTCTCAAACACACAGACGCATGATGCAACATCGTACCAGTGTCGAGTGGTGTAGTGAGCATCAACGTGACGGATCCACCTGTCTCAGTCGCAGCACACCAAGCCACAGCGTCAGGGCTAGTCTGCTACAACCTCATAGTCCGAACGCACTTGCTCAACGCAGGAAGCGCTCACACACCTGTCACGCGCGCGATGACTGGCGCAGGTGTCTTCCCAGTCACACTCGGTTTTCCAGTCTGGACTGCGACCGGCGGACTGAACGCGCTCACAGTGCCAGCACTGCTGCGGACGAACGCGCGGAAGACGTAGCCAGTGTCGTGGCGCAGCTTGAACACTGTGACAGTCGTGCCATTGCGCTGCGTGACAGCGTTCACAAACACTGGGTGCGACGTCTCGCGGTGCTGCACGACGAGCGTCGTTGTCATCGCAGCGCTAGCGTTTGCTCCACTGGAGCTCTGGACACGGAACGTGACGCTGCCGCCGAGAATTGCGATTGGCACGAGAGGCTTTGGCGCCGCCGAGACGTCACTCGCAGGTTGTGAAGAGGCGATCAAAGGGCTGTGCGGACCTGCGCCGAGGCTGTTCACGGCGCGGACTGTGAGCGTGCAGTTCGCCAAGCCGTCGATGTCGCGCAGCACTGCGAACGACGCGCTGCCATCGGGAGTCTCGAGCGCGAGGAAGCCGTTCACAAACACTTGGTACGTCGTGATCGCCGCGCCGCCAGTGTCGTCCACAGCGCTCCACTGGAGCTCGAGGTACTCGCTAGATCGCTCCATGACGCTCACGTCGTCCACTGCGCCGGGAACAGTCGCAGTGGTCGTGCTTGCAACCACTTCGTCGCTGATGTCGTACTCCTCGCCGTCGATCGTCACGAACGACACGTGGAACGCGTACTCGGTACTTGGCGCCAAGTGCCCAATGCGAATCGCTCCGCGCGTGTACACGCTCACGACAGTGTCTGTGGTTGTTGATCCGCAGCGCTGTGCATCGCCACTGTCGCATGCGCGGTCGCACGTGTGGGCACTTAGCGCCGTCGTGCTCGTCGAGATGTCAAACTGACTGCAGTAGCAAGCGCCGTTGCGCGCCATTCCGAACGCGCGCGGCTGGAGACGCTGACTCGTCGAGACGCCGTCCAGTACGAAGTGGTTCCCGTTCCCACTCACGTCGTCTCCTGACAGTGCTGACGTTGTGCTGTTGAGGTTGAAGCGCAGAAGGAGCAGGAGGTTCGTTGTGTCGACGCCATTCGACTCGTACGAGCGGAGCACGTCCAGTGGTGAGCGAACGCCGCGCCACACTCGGACCTGTTCACGTACAGTCGCACAGCAGTGGGCACACGACTGCTTAGCAGTCCCCTTTTCACGGCTGCAAGTCACGCGTACGCACCTCGTCCATGGCGCCAGCAAAGTGCGTCGTGGCGTTTGCTGGCATCACATCCGTCGCGTCTAAGACAGCAGACAGAGTCGGTATCATCAGCGTCGACAACTTCAGTCAACGCCGTCAGGCGTTCACATACAGAGAGACCCACCTCGTCCTAGTTGGAGCGTCGCGCTCATCGGGAGCGCACAGTCTGATGCATGCAGCACACCCGTCGCTGCGATGCGACCATTTGCAAACGCCTGGACTTCGTCCGTTGCGCTGACCGAGATCGCGACGTGCGTCCAAGCGTTTGGAACCAAGTCGAACGGCAACGCCAGCGAGCTGTTGCAGCGCGCGAGAGCGAGTGTGCTGTCGAGCGTGATACGGAAGCTCGCGTCTGGCGTGCCGTACACCAGCAGCACCTGCGTTAGGTCGCTCGTGTTGCCCTCGCCGTTGATACCGTCAGTGCTGCGCTCGGGACGGAGCCACATCTCGATCGTGAGCTCACTTGATGGCAACGCAAACGCTTGGGAGCTACGGACGCTCGCTGCTTGTGAGAAGCGGACCTGCGCTTCTTGAAAAGCGCACAGCGATCCGCACTGCGCTGGATCAATCGAGCTCACAGTCGTCGTTGATGTGCTTGTTGGGATCTTGTAGAGCGGCGTTGCGGGATAGCAGCCTTCGTACGTGATCGCTGGACCTGCAGTGACATCGTCACGACAGTGTCAGCCTCAGTCATCATCACTCGCAGTGTTCGCTCGCACAGCTTCGTACCTGCGTACGCTGTTGCAGCAGGCAGACTCATGTTCTGCTGCCGCATCTCGACGCGATAGACGAGCGGAGCCGCGAGCGCATCCGACGTGTCGACGCGCAGTGCGATCATCCCGCCTGTTGTTGACACGACCTGCACGTCTCCGACGCGCGTTTGCATCGACGCATCGACGATCGCAATGCGCTTGAGCGACATCGTGTCGCTCACAGCGGCGTCTGCGCGGAACACGAGCTCAAGCGTCGATGGAAACGCGATGGCGATCGGAACCGCGACGTAGCTCCAGGCGTTTGGGACGACTGGCGCTGCGCTGCTGGTCCAGAGCGCGTTGCTCACTGTCGCGTTGAGCACTGCGTCGAGTCGGAGGGACGAGAACACTGGCAGTCCACGACACGCATCCAGTCGAGCCGAGAGAGAGCGAGAGTCAGTACGACGATGGGCACGGTACAGCGCGCATCACGTATACAGACGTACATGACGAGAGTCGATAGCTGAACGACACGGTCGTGTTGCCGCGGAGTCGCATCGGGACGCTGCGGTACACTGCCACACCAGGTGGCGTCGGCTGAATCGAAGTGAACGTCGCAGGGTCGAACCACTCGACGACTGCTTCGTGGCTCACAGTGCGGGCGCTCGTCGCCTCTTGGACGCTCGCGACGTCTTCGCGACTCGCTTGCATCACGACGACATCGATGTGAAAGCGCACGACGCCCGTGAACGTCCCGTTCGGCTGGATACGAAGCGCGAGGTGCTCCAACTGATGCCGCTGATCGCTTCGTGGGATCACGACAGTCGTCTCATTCGCCATGGCAGTTGCGTTCGTGGCCGTCGTCGCATTCATCGACAGCACAACGCCATCGCTACTGTCGTCGTCCGTCTCGATCACAAACGCACCTGCGCTCGAGCTCGACCGAATGCGCACTTCGATGTACTCGTCCAGCGGATCAGCGACCTGCACGAGTGGGATCGTCACGACCGCGAACGAGCTGGCGTACACACGCGTGCTGTAGACATACGGCACGGCCACGTGCGGCGAGCCTGTGAGCGGCACTGTCACGAGCTGAATGTTGGATCGCACGACACAAGCTGCTGCAGACTCGTCACTAGCGCTTGTGTCGCCGTCAGTGGTGCGCCATGTCACGATCGCGTCAAAGACGTCCGGTGCCGAGGCATCGCTTGTGCTTCGAGTGAACGCAAACGAGGCGCCGTCGCGTGCGTCGAGCGCGACGTACATCGCTGTGCTGTTGTAGCGCTGCGGAGCAACGCGCGTGCCGTTGACGACAAAGTCGCCGAGCGGCTGCGCAGTCGCACTCGACCACACGAGCGACACTTGCGTGACCGATGCGACTGACAAGTTGCGCGTCGGCGCTGTGAGCAGTGACGCAAACTGCCGCGTGTCGTACTCGAGCGTCGTGTTCTCGAGCACGTAGAGCGACGACGCGCCGCGCGTCGAGACAGCGCAAAAGCTGTACGCGACCGTAGCAATCGACGTCGCAGTTGCTGCCCAGGACCCGTCGTCTTCGTCGACTGCAGTCGACGCAGCCGCGTAGACCTGCACGTGTTTGCTAGAGTCTGTAACATGGTCGAGCTGGAGCTCGAGCGCGCGCCACTCGAGCGCATTCGAGGCTCGCGAGAGCACGAAGGTGCAGTTTCGGACTGGCAGCGGGACACTTGCGGCGCTCGTGCTGTCTGCTGAGCGCACTGCAGCGAGCATCATGTCCGAGCAACCGGCGACTGTGATGGCAATGCGCGTTGCGTTCGCGTCTGAGGCGTTGCGCAACTGGATCGCGATGCTCGCGCCAACGCGAACGTCTGTGGCTCCGACTGCAACGAGCTGCAGCGTCGCGTCTGCAGGTGCAGAGCGCACAGACCACTGGAGCGGGAGGTCGACTGTGTACGTGACAAATGGCGCTCCTGGCGCTTTCACAAGCACATGGAGCATCACTGCGAGTGTGTTCGTGCTACTTGAGCTCCGCGCGAGCACGAGCGGGTCGCTGCACTTGTGTACGACCTCCATGTCGTTCGTGAACGGCAGCATACCGAGCGCGTCGGTCTGCACTGTCAGCAGCGCATCAGTCGAGTCGAATGTCGACACGTGGCTTTGACAGAGCAAGTCACTGACGCCAGCGATCGCTCCTTCGAAGAGACTCGTATAGTCGAGAGTCGGCGGCGCGTTGAGTGATGTTGCCACTCTCACGACCGACAGTGTGATCTTCGTAGGTGGCGACGCAGTGTCGATTGTAAACGCTTCCGTGTCGTTCACTGCGAGTCGACGATGGACGTCTAGCGATGGCTCCTCCTCGTTGACGCTGTCGTCTGCTGTCGGTGCGATGTTGTCTGTGCTCGACTCGAGCGCAAGTGCGATCGGCGCATCAGCAGACGCTTCGTCTGGCGGGAGAGCGAGCTGGATCTGCGGCACAAAGCTGAGGCTGTGCGCTGCGCTGTCGCCATCGCGAATCGCTACAAGGCGTCGAAAGTACCGAGTCGCCGCTGTCGCGATCGTCATGACCGTCTCGCTCTGGTTCTCTTTCCGAAAGAGCGCGGTGCTCGCTGTGAGGTCGCTGTGGAAGCCGCACTGCCCAGTCGCGTTGAACACGCACGCTTGCGCAGACGCTCCTACAGACAAGGCAGCAGTGTGGCAGCAGACGCACAGTCATGAATAAACTCAGCGGTGGCGCCTGCATGACCATGGCAACAATCAGCCCACACAGCAGCTCGTCACTGTACCTGACACGCTGGCGCCTGTGAGCGGCGCAAAGTAGACTGCTGTGACTCCAGAGCTCGAGCTCGAGCGGACGAACTGCATCGGGTCTGGCGACGGCGCAAAGACCAGCGGGCGCTCGTCGTTGAGCTGGACTTGGACTTCCGACAGACGCCACGCGGTGTTGTTCAGTCCGCCAAGCTGTTGACATCCAAGCGAGTGCAGCCGTCAGTCAGCCAAGAGCAATGCATGCCGGCTCTGATCAACGACAACGTCAGCTACTGTACGCTTGCGCACCTTGACGAGTCCAATGTCCGAGCGCGTTGGCAGCACAACTTGGAACGCCACGACAGGCGACGCTGCCGTCGCACTCGAGAGCACGACGTCGCCTTGCCGGATGACGCGCTGACGCGTATCAAACAGCGCAATGCCGGCGCGCGTGCTGGCGGCGACAGATCCCTGCGCATGCACGAGCGATACCGTCGCGACTGCAGTCACGTGGGCGTCAGTACACACGCTCAACTCTTGTATCGATCAAGCCACGACGGTTAGAGACTCGAGACGCACCGTTGCAGAGATCCCACGTCGCGCCTGGCGTGCCCGGGACGCAGGCTTCTGATGCGTTGATCGCGCATCCAAAGTCGCCCGCGCCGTTCTTCTGGTAGCACGTCACAGACGCGTTCAGCGCCGGCACGAACGTCCGCTGGCACGTGCAGCCAGTGCGCGACAGTGTTGTCACTCGAGCGTGCGCTAACCCAGTCGTCTGCAACGAACCGACGTCGCTGGGCTGTGCGTCGCGCAGGAGTTGGCACGTGTCGTTCGTCACCGAGCAGCCAGTGCACTCATGCGTGTGGACGCACTCGTCGCAGCACGCTCGCTCGCTGCTCACGTTGCGCGCCGTCGACAGAAGCACGCTCTCGTACGCGTCTGCGACGCACTGCTCGTTCCCGAGCGCCGCAACGACGCCCATTGCTGTCACGCACTCAAAGCTCTCGAGGCGCACGCCACGCGCGACGCTGCCTTCGACAGCAAACAGGAGCGCTCCGTTCACACGCCTGCGTACAACAGTCACAAGTGTGTCAGTACAGATCGATCGTGCTCCGTATTAGCAACACCTGGCGCTACGTACACTGTCCACTGCCGCCACTCAAACTCGATCGTGAGCTCAAACGCCTCGGCGTCGCTCGCAACGAGCAGCTCGCTCGACGTCACGAGCCGCGCTGTGCTCTCTGGTTCACCTGGTTGTGCTGTCTTGGCGTATGCGCGGCGAGCGAGACGGTCAAACACGAGGAACACGTCGCCACTTGCGGCAATGGAAGCGTTTGCGAGCTGCACGATGTACCGCGGCAGACGGCTCCAGCGTCCTCGCACGTACAGTGTGGATCCAGCATCCACTCGCCCTGTGAGCGCAACGAGGTCGCCCGCTGTCGCTCCTGCGATGACTGTCGCATTGAACGCTGTGGCGTTTGTTGCAGGCGCGACGGACTGAGCGCACAATCGGCGGTACGGCGTCGCTTGCGAGAAGCCTTCGTTGACGACGCAGCACTTGCCATTGTCGCTCGCCGGGCAGATCCATGGTGCTGCGGACTCGCACAGTGCGCCGCCGACGTCGGTAGCAGATGTAGCGAGCGGCGAGAACTCCAGCTGGCGGTAGTCGGCGTACCAGAGCTGTCTCGCTGTCGTCTGCGCTGCGCACAGCTCGCACGGATTCACAGCGGATCTTTTGTCGTCAAAGCAGCTCGAGAACGTCGCGAGTGTGCTCTCGACCACGCACTCAACGCTCTCACTGCGCGTCACGCTCACAGCACAGCGCAGCAGCACGAGCGCCAGCAGCAGCAGCGCACAGCGGCTAGCGAACATGTACTGTTGTCGTGCGCGTCGGTGCGTCATTCGAGTGTGCTTGCCGGCGAGGTGGCGAAGCGACGCGCAACATGAATCATATCAGTGAAGGATCATTTTGTCTTAATTAATGAAAGAACCTCGAAAGTATGTCAATATTAAAAATATAGCCTCATTTGATGTGGTGCAACATGTCTGCTAGAAAGTACCGTCATTGAAGATGTGTGACCACACATCTTCAATGACTCTCAACAATTTCGATCTTGTAACTGACATTCGAGAACACATGTATAATATGTGTAAAACAGTAAACTGAAAAATTCTAGTATGTGTAGAGGTGTAAAACACTGCCAATTGTGACCCTTCCCACAATTGGACAATTGTAATTGTTGGGGCCATTCGAATGTAATGGTGATTTTTTAGGTCCATTCGACATGTATAATGGTGATTTTTTGCGTCGTCCATAGTTAATTATTCTCTTGAAGTGTGTATGGAATAGTGAAAGCAAGCGTGTGTCGTGCGCTTTGGTGCGTCGGCAGTACCTTATTTATTCCACTATTCAAACTCTAATAGTTGTTCGTTAGACTTGAAGTTTGTATGAAAGGTAGTCGCTGGCGTTTGCATAGAGCAGAAAATGAGGGAGTGATGTTTTGACTTGAAGTTTGTAGGCAAAGTAGTCGCTCGCGTGTCGATAGAGCGGTTTTTCAGGGACTGACGTGCAACTACTTGTGTTTACTATGTGGATCAGATCTCTGTTAAAATTGATGATAGTGATAATTGCGAGTGAAAAACCACTTTTTCACCACTCACATACATTTTTCAAGATGTGTAGTTTTTTTTTCACCAAAAAAGTCTACACATCTTGAAAAATGTATGTGGATGGTGAAAAAGTGGCGCACGTCATTTGTTATGACTATTAAACATAAAGTATAACATCGTAGTACTGTAGTCACTATCTAATGTAATGAACCTAAACTCACAATGTTTTTCGAACCAATTTACGCACATAATGTTTTTTGTGGTTAATTACTTTGTACATTTTTCATAAAAATTTGCATTCAAAAACTGGATCAATTATGATTATAGTTTAGGTTTTAATAGATACTTTATCTATTTTTTCGAGAATGAGGAATTGATTGTGTCAGAAAATAGGTTAATCACCCACTCGCTCAAGCCGCTCGACACTGACACGCCGTCGCTCGCACTCGTACTCCTCGTAGACCAAACACACAACGTCTGTATGCGCACAGAAGTAGTTGCACGAAACAGGTAGTATGAAGATAACTTTGCGCTCGCAACCGACACCATATGTGTCGACATGTTCATTGTCCTCAGATACCCTCACACTCATGACCACGCACATGCTATATAAAGTTCGCTATACACAAATCAAGTCAAATACTGACGTGATGACGAAACCCCACGAGTGAGCCAAACAAACCACACGCACCAATTCGCCCTATTGCATTTGACCACCGAAGAGATTCGGGTGATGCACTATCACCGGGTCGGAGATTGACTACGAATGCTACCAGTTGTAACCGGACGTGTTCGAGTTACGCAACAACTTTGCGAGGAAGCATGTGTGAACACCTTCAGCAAGGATTCCAGACGGAGATAATAAACACAACAGTTGAGTTGGTCTAAATCGCGAGTGTTCATTTTAGTTGGATGTGCGGGCTCCACCCTTTGGTGCGAGCTACTAAGTCTAATTATGTAATACTAAAGCTAAGTCAACTAAAATGTGGTTGGCTCTGAGAGTCCAAGTTCACTGATTGGCTAATATTCTAAGATATCTACCAATCGGAACAACCGCCAGGATGGCCAGTCTTAAAGAAGGTGCGTGAATAGTAATTCCGCAAAGCTATGTTATTACGATATCAACCATGGCGTGTGTACCCGTTACACCTTTCGCGTCCTGTCGAAGTGGCTATTTGACGATTTCGACACGGTACAACCTTGACGATTTCGACGATTTCGACATAGTAAATCTCAACTGGCGACTAGTCACGACTTTGAACGCATTCGATGGATCGCAAATTGGTCATCATCTGCTGCTTGCTCATACGCGCTGCTGGTCTTGCAAGAGCTCCATCGAGTCGTACGTTGCTCGATCATCGTGCGTCGGTACATTGAGCACGGCAGCCGACATTGACACGTTGCGGCAGCCAACATTGACATATCCATGATCACGAACTCCGTGATTCATGTTCCAGACGCTTGTTTGATAATACACCATTGCGCGTCCAAAGTGGCGAAAATTGCATCCAATGTGGAAATCATAGAGCAGCAATCGAATAATCGACGATGCAAAGTGGAGAAATCGATCATGCAAAGTGGTAATTCGTTGATAGCTTTCACAAACCAAAACAGAGTGACTTTTTTCGCCAAACATTGCTTTGCTCGCAATATGCACCACTTTGGACGCACAATGGTGTAGTAGTGCAAAAAATAGTGGTCAGTTTTCTCATAGTGCTATAAACAAGTGAAAGGGCACATAACTACAAATTCACGAAGATACTTGAATTCTACGTTATGGTTGGAATACAGAAGGCAAGATTATTTTCAGCCAAGAATAGGCTTGCCTTCTGTATGCGAGGGGAAATCCGTATTGAAGATTGTATAGTCGACACTCCGAAAGGCATACTGAACGCCATCTGGACAAACACATGCTTCATGCATACAAATTATCCATCAGAGGAACTAACATCGATACAACCTTGCCCAAATCTCTACAAAAATAATCGCGTGAATCTAAATCTAATGGTTTATAAGATTTTTCGGCAAATTGTGAGGTGTATTGTAATTTAGCAATATATGTATACCTTTCCGAGATTTAAAACGAAAAGAATTAAACTGGTCTTATATTTCATAAAATTTTAGAAATACTAATATCAACTGGAACAGGTATCGGTTCAAAAACAGATGTACTTTTACAATACTGTCAAGATTTGTACAACATCGCTCTAACATTATGTATATCTATATATACTGCCTCCGTAACCGAAAAGTTGTCACATTTGTGATTATTACTCGAAATGTACTGAGAGCGATTGTTATTTACTTCTCTAGACGAGCTCTCCGATGATCCGATGGTGCTAAATGTACTGCAATTATCACGAAAAACGGATTCTCGATTTCTTGTACTTCATGTTTGTATGCTCTCACATCCTTAATTCCGATTTTGTGCTCGAGCCGCAGCCATTTTCTCTAACGTACTCGCCTTGAGGCGATTACGCACCATTTTCATTTGACAACTAATCGTGACGGAGGTAGTATTCACTAAACCGAGATGTTGATTACAATTGACGGTTTGATGCAACAATTCCGATGTCTGTAGACAAGGATAGTCAACACCGATATTATATATACAATCCCGAGGTAGTCTACCCTGTAAAATTATTCACACGCTATTTACTTAATTTCACTATCTCGACAATATTCGAATTTATTATATGTTCTCTGAAGAAGAGATCAGATATTTCGACTACTTGGTTTCTCAAATATTATATCAATCGGTGCGTTGAATGCCACTAACTTGTCGTTCTGTGCAGGGATCGTCGTTAACAAATGTGGTTGTACGGAAGCTCAGACGTCGCAGGCACGACTCGATCGGCCTGATCGGTTTGAATGAGTCTATCTATGAAGGCGTGTTTGCGATATTGTTTGTGCATGAACAATCTTGTAGTTGCGATTGCGCATACTCGCAGCGGACGACGTAGTGAGTTCAAAATGATGCGCGAGAATCGAAGAACAGCATGCACGAGCAACGACAGCTCGCATAGCACGCCGTCGAAAACAAGGTACAGCGAAGCCGAGTCTGAGTGAGAGGGGGCGGACGAGAGGACGACTCTAAGAGAAGCGACACAAGCGACGTGTCTGTTGCTGGCGTTAAAGAGAACAAGCACGAAGACGCACCACCTCTATCGCACCACCACGAGCCCTGAGCGCAATTCAAGGAGTACGTTGTCTAGTACCAACAAACAATACACTCTCGAGTAGTCGTCAATGAGACTATCAGCGTATCGAGCGCAACACCATCATCTCCAAGTCCGTGAGCGCGAAGAAGAACATCAACATCTCCTTCGTACCAGACGACCTCGAAGTGTACCGGAGGACGTACATATATACGCATGGTTGGCTCAAGCGTGCGGACACGGGAAAGGAGCGTAGCCAACGTAGACGCAGCGGTAAATCGGCCGCCTTGTCTATTCTCTCGCACAGGGCACGCAACTACACGACGGAAAGGAGTTTGTCGTTATAAAGCGCGAGCGCCTCGTATCGTATCGTACGTCAGGGTTATCGTCTGAAATAAACTATTTCGACAAAATGTAGACAAACACTTCGACACCTTGGTTTCTCTAACAATATAACTGTCGAAAATGTTATCTACTTCTTTCGACAAGAAACCCGTTCAGTCCGTTCATGTAAGCGATGCACTTTGATACACTCCACCTGGTATTTGGGGTGTATTCGGGGTTACAGCTATAAATGATGATTATCTTTATTGATGGCGGCAATGTACAACTGCAATCTTTCTGACCAATGACATGCCATATCGAGCCACAACGACAAGCAACAGACCAAACAAAGACCGAGTACTCGCGCACAGTTGCTGCTGCGGCACAGACTTGGTGCGTTCGAGAACGTGCGAGCTCCTGCACTGTGCGTGCGCTCCTGCGTGCGGACATGTGATGTGGCGCACGTGTGTTGTTGTGTATTTTGATCGAGGCTCATACATACAAACCAAACAAAGATCGAGTGCTCGCGCACCGCCACTGGTAGTGCGTTCGCACTCGCGTGATCGGTGCGAGGACGTCGGAGGGCTTACAAAGCTTGATTATCGTGTTCATCACGTCTGTTGCACCACGGTCGCATTTATCTTTCATGATCCCCTAGCCTGTGTGAGCGCGCCAGTTCATTGCCTGCGCGCGAAAGGAGCGTTCCAGATTATTCATCTTGCTGCGCACGTCGCACGAGTGCCGATAGACGAGCCCTTCTTCGTGCAAAAGCGCGACAATCTCAGCGCACAGGCTCTCGTTTGTGTGCTCCTATTTGGCTCAAGTCGACCATCAGTCAAAACTGACGACTCCTATTGTTAGAAAAGTTCAAAGATTTTGTCCACAGATTTGTTCTTTCCGAACACAAACGTGATGATAATTATCAAAAGTGTCGCCATAATTAGTTGGTTAACTGAAGAGACAATTCGTAAATAGAGACAATAACAAGCGATGTTATTGATATGTTTGTTCAGTGTCCCTTTCGTTCCGAATACAAGCGTGATGACGCACCGTTTCAAAATAAAGTGCGTCATGTAGTTTAGCCCATAAAATCGAGGTAAACCTAGAAGCATTCAAGCATTGTGTCCCGATCGTTCCGAATTTAGAGTACTTGAGTCCTCCAAGCAGACAACATACGTAAGCACTTGATTTAATCTCTATCAGAACATTAGGTGCTGCTGACAGTATAGCAAACTCAAGAGTAATGGTTTCTGTTTTCACATTCACTTGGTTACTGCACTATCGAAAAGTAGATGACGTCGAAAAACATAGTGAAATCAAGAGTAGTGATGTCAGAAGCGGAGCGTGTGGCCTTGCGCGAGTGTGTGTGGCGAAGGCGTCGCAGCCGCACGCCAAGCAGAATTCGTTTTCCCTTCACCGCAAGCCAGCCTCAAGAGCGCACGAGCACGAGCACGAGCACGCGCGCACGAAGCAGCACACGCACCGGCAACCGAGCTCCCCCTCCCTCTCTCTCTCTCTCTCACACATTTGATCACTCGCTCGCCCAACATGCTCCGTCAAACGATCGGCGCCGTTGCGCGTGCGCACAAGACCGCCGCTGCGCCGGCCACGGCTCGCGCCTTCAGCGCGGCCACGAACACGGGCGACGTCAAGTACGAGTTCGCGCAGCCGTTCAAGCTCCACAACCTCGAGAGTGGCCCGGCGAACTTTGGCGTGTCGAACCGCGAGGAGCTCCTCGGCTTCTACCGCCTCATGTACACGATGCGCCGCATGGAGATCACGTGCGACAACGAGTACAAGGTGCGCTAGCGTCGTGTGTTTCGAGTGGTGGCTGCACGATGCGATTATGCCTAGCTCTTGTGCTCACTATCGCTCTTGTGCTCTCGCTCGCCCCCCTCTCCTTTCTGCGATGCTTTGTTAGGCTCGCACGATCCGTGGTTTCTGCCACCTGTACGACGGCCAAGAGGCCGTTGCGACTGGTGTCGAAGCCGCGCTCGACCGCAAGGACTCGTGGATCACGTCGTACCGCAACCACTGCACGATGCTCGCGCGCGGCGGCACGGTGAAGCAAGTGCTCGGTGAGCTCTTTGGCACTGAGTCGGGCGCTGTGAACGGCAAGGGCGGCTCGATGCACTTTTACAACAAGAAGGAGAACTTCTACGGCGGTCAGGGCATCGTCGGTGCGCAAGTGCCAGTTGGCACGGGCCTCGCGTTCGCGAGCAAGTACAACCACAAGGGCGACGGACCGATGCCGTGCGCGATTGCGATGTACGGCGACGGCGCGGCGAACCAGGGCCAGATCTGGGAGGCGGCCAACATGGCGGCGCTCTGGAAGCTCCCAATGATCTTCTGCATTGAGAACAACCACTACGGCATGGGCACGTCGGCCGAGCGGTCGTCGTCGAACACGGAGTACTACACCATGGGCAACAAGATCCCGGGCATCTGGTGCGACGGCAACGACGTCCTCGCTGTGCGCGAGTGCACGCGGTTCCTCAAGCAGTGGTGCGGCGAAGGCAACGGTCCGATCTACGTCGAGATGAGCACGTACCGCTACCACGGCCACTCGATGTCGGACCCTGGCGTGACGTACCGCAACCGCGACGAGATCTCGCAGATGCGCGCGTCGCGCGACCCGATCGAGAGCGTGAAGAAGCGCCTGCTCGAGCACAACCTCGCGACGGCCGAGGAGATCAAGGAGATTGAGAAGGAGGTGCGCGCCGAGGTCGTCAAGGCGACGAAGGAGGCGAAGGCGTCGGGCCGTCCGCACGAAGCGACTGCGTTCGAGGACGTCTACACGGACGGCAAGGGCGGTAACGAGTACCCGCCGTTCATTCGCTTCCCGGACTACGCCAAGAGCATGTACAACGGCAAGCGCCAGTAAGCGAGTCGCACATACGCTTGCATGCTCTTGCTCCGTGTCGGGCGTGTGGTATGACGCATAGACCGCCTCGACACTCGGACGTACGGAGCAGTCGCGTGTGCGTGCATCGTCGCCTGACGCAGTAGGTCTCGTCGTCGTCACTCAACAACACGGCGTTCGTCTTCCCACGTCTTCATCTTGTTCGCTCGTGTCTTCACTGCATGAGACGCTCGAGATCCATGATCATTGACTGCGAGGCACTTGCTCTCATTCCATTGTATGATACAGAAGGTCACTCACGACGGATACGACTACGAACTACAGACTCTACGACGCGCGCTAGTGGTGCTGGCGACCCGATGCGCGCGACTCGCGGCTCGACACGCGCGTTGTCTTCTCACGGTGCACGACCGTCGTCGTCCCTGCGTCCAGGACGCTCGTGCGACTGCTGCGCGTGCGCGTGAGCACGACGACGTGCTGCTCGAGTTCCGTGCTCGTCTCGAGCAGCGTCGTGCCAACGTTCACAGCTTGCACGACAGTCGCGCGGCGCGTGCTGCGGCCTTCCAGCTGGTTGTTGTTGCTCGGCGCTGGCGCCATGACCTCGTACTCGCGCTGGAGAGCGATCACGCGGTGGTGCGACAGCTTCCGCGCGTGCTGCGCCAAGTTGTTGGCGTACGCTGCGTCGTCGATGATGTTCTGCGACCGCACGATCGCTGCGTCGAGCTTCGCTTTCGCTTCGAGCGGCATGCTCGCGAACTGCAGCGCTGGCGATGCCTGGCTGATCTTGCTCTCGAACGCGCTCTGCTTGCGCGACCGGATGCCTTCTTCAATGAGCGGCTGCGTCGCATTGAGCGGTGACAAGAGGCTCTCGAGCGGCTGGTACCGCTGCTGCTGCAGTTGTTGCTGGCGCTGACGAATCGGTCGACGCGATGGCACCGGCGACTGCGCGCTCGTTGGGCTCGACTCGCGCGAGTCGCCGCCGCTGCTGCTGCCGCGGTCGCCGCTGTTCGCAGCCGAGAAGTACTCAAACTGCCGCAGCGACTCCTCAGTGTCGGTCAAGTCGCCGTCCTCCGGCTCAACGTCTGCGCTGCTCCCTGCCACGCGCATCCGGTGTTGTCGGAATGCGTCGATCGAGATCGCGAGGTCCGCTGGACTCCCGCGGCGTCGAGACGTGAAGAAGTTGCCTCGGCGCATGACAAAGCCGTCGCTGAGCGACCGCAGTGGGAAGGTGGCTTTCGGGATCTCCATGGCCTCGGGGCTCGTCGAGAACGTCTTGTGCTCCATCAAGCGACTCCGCACGGGCTCGAGCAAGTCGTCGTACGACCGGCGCTTGCTCGGACTCGCAGGGCTCGAGAAGCTCTGCGTGCGCACGACCGGCATGGGCTTCCCCGGCGAGTACAGCGCTGCTGCGAGCGTCGGACTCGCGCCGCGACTGCTGCTCGGCGACCGCGCTACGGATCCATGCGGCGAGTCGGTCGCAGACCGCGACGTCCGGCGCACTTCGAGGACACACGCAGTGCAGACGCGGAGCTGGCGCTCGCCGTGGTCTGGCACAACGGCGTTCCGGATGCGACTGCAGCTGCTGCAGATCACTTCGCCGCACTTGAGGCAGTTGTAGCGCCGCCGCAGGACGCAGAAGTTGCGCTCGCACACTTTGCAGTGGTCCTGCTCGCACATCGACATGACCTGCTGCGGCAGCACGATCGTCTCCTTCTTGGCGCGGAACGTCTCGATGTACTTGAGAATGCCGTTGATGCACTTCTCAACGTGCGACTGGATCGCCGAGTTCGCGGCCCACGCCGGCAAGTCGCCGTTGTCAAAGTTGCACGTGTACGTCATCCGGAGCTCGCCCGGCTTCTTCGTCGTGTGGTACATGAAGCCCATGAGCGGCACGATGTCGCGTACGTACTTGCTCGACTCGGCAAACTTGGACGTCTTGGGCACGTCGACCGACTCCATCACGCGCACGGCGATCTTCTGGCCCTGCTCGTCTTCGATCATGTCGACGTACTCGAGGATCGTGAAGTCCCGGTCCTTTGTGAACTTGCTCGGGCTCTTGAACGCCGCCCACTTGAGCCCGACGTACCGGTGCGGGTTGAGCTCCGTTGGCTCGACGATGTTCTCGATCACAGCGCCTTCGATGAAGTCGGACGACAGGAGCTCCATCATCTTGGTGTACGACTCGGTCGTGCTCGTGATCATCGACTCGGCCACGTCTTCGATCTCGCACGTGACTTTGCACACAGCGTGGACGTTGCACGGCACGTTGTTGCCGACGTCGGCGCGGAAGAGCGAAATGCCGTGCTTCTCGTGCACGAGGCACCAAGGAATGCCGCCGAGGAGGTCCGTGGCTTCGAGCAGCGACTCGGTCATGCTCTTCGCGACCGTCGTGAGCATCTCTTTCTCACGCACACTCATGCAGTCCTTCACCGGGTCTTCTGGCACGCGCGTTTCGACAGCTTCAGCCATTCTTGTGTGTGTATACCAGTACTCGTCTGTGTTCGTGGCTTTGATCCTGTCGCAAGCCGCTGCTGCTGCTGCTGCTGCGTGCGTGTGTGCAGTTGTGTCGGTGTGGATGGAGCACGAGTGCGTTGTGTGCGTGTTGCTGAACAACGTCGCCGACGCAGAGAGACAGAGACACCCGACGCGAGCACGGAGCGAGTCTCTCTGTGTGTGCGTGTGCGTGTGCGAGACGAGCGAGCGAGTGATCTCGGCAGCGCGTGGGGAATTACAAAGTGGTCGCTCGTATGCTCGCTCGCGCACCAGCAAACAGTGCGAGGCGGCGACGAGGTCGCACCGAAGCGGAGTGAGTGAGTGAGCTGCTTGAGTGAGCGCCGAGGAGTTTCGTGTGGTTGCTCGCTGTTGTTGCGTTTTGGTATATCGAAATGGATCGCTGCAACGCGACGTGTTGCTCGCTGCTCGCTCTCTTTCGATATCGAGCCTCTCTCGACTCTCGACTAGAACTAGAGCTCGAGCTCGAGCTCTTCGGCGACGACGACGACCGCTGTCGCATGAGAGCGCTGTTTTCTTCGACAAATGATGGCGTGCGCGTGTGCGGCTCGCTATATATGGAACTACGACATGCTGCATTTGTGCAAGGTCAAGTCGGTCGGTCGTCTCGAACATTAGTCAGCGCGCCGCGAAGTGAGCCGCGAAGTGAGCACAGGAGCAAAAGCAGCAAGGAGCCAAGCAGGCAAAAGGCAAGGAGCAAGGAGCCAAAGGACACTTGCGCGAATCAAGCGATCAAGATCAAGATCAAGCGACAGGAGTCAGGAGTCAGGGAGTGAGCGAGCGACTGGCACTGACTGACACACTGACACTGTGACCTGACCGGCTGCTGGCTGGTTCCTTCGAGCAAGTACACTCGGCAACCTGTTGTTGTTTATCTAGCTGCCGTTTATCCGATACGTTTTTGAGACCCTTGCACTTCGATCTGTTGCGCATTAAGCCTCGTGGTGCTTGTGGTGCTGACAGTCAGCACCACGCGGCAAGAGGCAGGAGCTAGCAGGCAAGGAGCTAGAAGCACGAGGCACGAGGTAGGAGCTAGCTAGCAGGCAGGAGTATGAACCGAAGCAAGCAGGAGTATTCTGACCTATCTGATTCCTTCGATCAAGTGTGTTTTATCCGACTGGCATTTTATTCGATACGTTTTTTGCAAGGTTTTCGAAATAGAGGGCGCATTTTAGATCTATTGTGCATTGTGGTAAGGCGACTACAGTCAACACAAACAGCACGTTCGCACGAAAAGAATTCGAATGCTATCATCGGTTTCGTACAAAGAACAACAATTGCGTAATTTGGGTCGCGACTTGGGACGATGATTTTGTGTTTTGTACGTTTTGTAGTGCGCGATTGTTCGGAATCGCACACTACAAAACATACAAACATACAAAACACAACGCATCTTCACTCGAAGAGAAACTCTGTCACGCCGGACAAGCGCATCGGGAGCACGTGTTCGAGGGAGAGAGTACAAAAACCGTGCGAGCTCAAAGTTCGAGGTTTTTCTGTTCTCTGTGCTCTTGAATATCGAGTATGAGAACGACCTTTTGCGATCCTGTGAAAGGTCATGTTCGCTTTGCGATGGCGCTATTGGTGTTATATGTACCTTGTAGCGATTTGTTGTTGGTCGGTGCAAACGAGTGCAATTTTGCGATCTTCTCGCTCTCGATCATCACACCAAAATGAACGACGACCGCAGTTCCGACGACGAGATCGCAAATGACACTGCGCAGCACTGGGTCAAGAGACCTGATGTAAAACAGCTTGACGCACTTGCTTTGGCTCAGTCCCACGCCGTCGCACACACCCAAGAACAAACGCTCTCGCAAGAGCGATTCATTGAGTAGGTCAAACAAGTGATTCACCAGGCGTAAGCCGATTTGCAGTACCAGATCGCTGCGACCTCGCAAGTACAAAACGCACGGCTTGCACAAGCGAATGAGACCGTCGAGGCGCAATTTCAACACAGCCTCGAGGAGCTCCGAATCGTGTCCGCCCATGAAGCAGAGCGCCATCACACAAAAGAGCAAGATCTGGAGACCCTCAGTGAGGCGCCTGCACAGCTCAGCGCCAGCAGCAACAACAAAGCGCGCTTTGAAGCGAAGGTTCAAACGCTCCTGTAGGAGCCGCAGCGTCAGATCGAAAAACGAGCGCTTGCAACAGTCTCAGTGCTCTTGAAGTCGTTTGTGAGAAGCTGAAGGTGTTTGCTGAAACATTCTTGTGACGAAGTCGTTGCGCAAAAGACCGTGCAGTTGCCCCAGGCCACTCATCCAGTCCGACAGTTGGGCACAAGCATCCATGACCCTTTCACAGATAGAATAATCGAAGACCGTCGAAGGTTGGAGCGACAGGGGCGACACGATAACGGCGTTAGGCGGGACTCCGGCGACGCCCAGGTCACATACAATGGCACTCAGGACCAAGGTCGGTGTGCCCCAGGTCACAGGTCAGCATGACCTAGGTCGGCAGTTGACTGGATCCAGGTTGAAGGTCGGTTTTGTCTATTCGGATGTCGGACAATGTAGGACAGTGTAATACATGTGCTCAGTAAAGAGCCAGTTCAGGAAATCCTTTAGGATAGGCACAAACGTTCTCATACGTTCTTGTGGACTGTGTGCGTCTCACCCACAAATTGTAGCGAATTTCCCTCCAACCGCGCAAGTGCTCGCTCCAGTATTCTCGTCAAGGAGAGAAGCGGAAGCACGAGAGCAAGAGGTACGTCGGCGTGAACGTGTACGTGGCGTGTCCTGCATCTGCGCGTGAGTGCCCAGGCGTGCGAAGCGGAAGTGCGTGAAGAATTCACTTGACCCCGACCAAGGACGGCGGCCTGTGCCTTTACCCCGGTCCTCCATATTGACTGAGTGAACGATTGAAAAAGTGCAAGAGTGTGCACGTGTGTGAACGATTGTGAAGAGTGCAGAACGCACCGCATCTTGAGTATCCGACGCAACACCCAGGAAGTGGTGTTGGGTAGCCTGGTGGCGATGCGACAGAGTGCCTACCTTCGTCCGTACCAGAAGGCCTTGTGTGTGAGGCGTTTGCGAGTGCATACAGACGTACATATCCATCCCACCTGCATCAACGAGCTCAACTATTTTTCTCGTCACAATATGTATTCGAACTCCAAAGGGTACACACTGTGAGTCGGTGCTGCCACACCACTCACTCCAAGAAGAACAATGAGAGAGCTGGGACCGGGACGAGTGCGCTGCATCCTGTGCATACGTGTGTCGCTAGTGTATCTTCATACGTGTGCGTGCCTGAGTGCCTGCGTACATTTTCTGAGATCACACAGCTCGACCCAGGTTGGTGCCACCCCTTCTCCTTCCTGGTTGTTGTTGCAGTTGATACCCCATCCGCTTTATCACATTCTATTCAATATGGCGCTGATTCCGCTTGATCACGTCCTCGAATTCGTCCTCGAGCGGCTCGTCGCTAATGATGGCCGCGTAAAACGGTGTCCCGCCTAACGCCGTTATCGTGTCGCCCCTGTCGCTCCAACCTTCGACGGTCTTCGATTATTCTATCTGTGAAAGGGTCATGGATGCTTGTGCCCAACTGTCGGACTGGATGAGTGGCCTGGGGCAACTGCACGGTCTTTTGCGCAACGACTTCGTCACAAGAATGTTTCAGCAAACACCTTCAGCTTCTCACAAACGACTTCAAGAGCACTGAGACTGTTGCAAGCGCTCGTTTTTCGATCTGACGCTGCGGCTCCTACAGGAGCGTTTGAACCTTCGCTTCAAAGCGCGCTTTGTTGTTGCTGCTGGCGCTGAGCTGTGCAGGCGCCTCACTGAGGGTCTCCAGATCTTGCTCTTTTGTGTGATGGCGCTCTGCTTCATGGGCGGACACGATTCGGAGCTCCTCGAGGCTGTGTTGAAATTGCGCCTCGACGGTCTCATTCGCTTGTGCAAGCCGTGCGTTTTGTACTTGCGAGGTCGCAGCGATCTGGTACTGCAAATCGGCTTACGCCTGGTGAATCACTTGTTTGACCTACTCAATGAATCGCTCTTGCGAGAGCGTTTGTTCTTGGGTGTGTGCGACGGCGTGGGACTGAGCCAAAGCAAGTGCGTCAAGCTGTTTTACATCAGGTCTCTTGACCCAGTGCTGCGCAGTGTCATTTGCGATCTCGTCGTCGGAACTGCGGTCGTCGTTCATTTTGGTGTGATGATCGAGAGCGAGAAGATCGCAAAATTGCACTCGTTTGCACCGACCAACAACAAATCGCTACAAGGTACATATAACACCAATAGCGCCATCGCAAAGCGAACATGACCTTTCACAGGATCGCAAAAGGTCGTTCTCATACTCGATATTCAAGAGCACAGAGAACAGAAAAACCTCGAACTTTGAGCTCGCACGGTTTTTGTACTCTCTCCCTCGAACACGTGCTCCCGATGCGCTTGTCCGGCGTGACAGAGTTTCTCTTCGAGTGAAGATGCGTTGTGTTTTGTATGTTTGTATGTTTTGTAGTGTGCGATTCCGAACAATCGCGCACTACAAAACGTACAAAACACAAAATCATCGTCCCAAGTCGCGACCCAAATTACGCAATTGTTGTTCTTTGTACGAAACCGATGATAGCATTCGAATTCTTTTCGTGCGAACGTGCTGTTTGTGTTGACTGTAGTCGCCTTACCACAATGCACAATAGATCTAAAATGCGCCCTCTATTTCGAAAACCTTGCAAAAAACGTATCGAATAAAATGCCAGTCGGATAAAACACACTTGATCGAAGGAATCAGATAGGTCAGAATACTCCTGCTTGCTTCGGTTCATACTCCTGCCTGCTAGCTAGCTCCTACCTCGTGCCTCGTGCTTCTAGCTCCTTGCCTGCTAGCTCCTGCCTCTTGCCGCGTGGTGCTGACTGTCAGCACCACAAGCACCACGAGGCTTAATGCGCAACAGATCGAAGTGCAAGGGTCTCAAAAACGTATCGGATAAACGGCAGCTAGATAAACAACAACAGGTTGCCGAGTGTACTTGCTCGAAGGAACCAGCCAGCAGCCGGTCAGGTCACAGTGTCAGTGTGTCAGTCAGTGCCAGTCGCTCGCTCACTCCCTGACTCCTGACTCCTGTCGCTTGATCTTGATCTTGATCGCTTGATTCGCGCAAGTGTCCTTTGGCTCCTTGCTCCTTGCCTTTTGCCTGCTTGGCTCCTTGCTGCTTTTGCTCCTGTGCTCACTTCGCGGCTCACTTCGCGGCGCGCTGACTAATGTTCGAGACGACCGACCGACTTGACCTTGCACAAATGCAGCATGTCGTAGTTCCATATATAGCGAGCCGCACACGCGCACGCCATCATTTGTCGAAGAAAACAGCGCTCTCATGCGACAGCGGTCGTCGTCGTCGCCGAAGAGCTCGAGCTCGAGCTCTAGTTCTAGTCGAGAGTCGAGAGAGGCTCGATATCGAAAGAGAGCGAGCAGCGAGCAACACGTCGCGTTGCAGCGATCCATTTCGATATACCAAAACGCAACAACAGCGAGCAACCACACGAAACTCCTCGGCGCTCACTCAAGCAGCTCACTCACTCACTCCGCTTCGGTGCGACCTCGTCGCCGCCTCGCACTGTTTGCTGGTGCGCGAGCGAGCATACGAGCGACCACTTTGTAATTCCCCACGCGCTGCCGAGATCACTCGCTCGCTCGTCTCGCACACGCACACGCACACACAGAGAGACTCGCTCCGTGCTCGCGTCGGGTGTCTCTGTCTCTCTGCGTCGGCGACGTTGTTCAGCAACACGCACACAACGCACTCGTGCTCCATCCACACCGACACAACTGCACACACACACGCACGCAGCAGCAAGTGTAAGTGCCGTAGCGCGTGGACGAGCGCTGGCACGAACGAGACTTAGAGCTTCTAGGATAGGTCGTGAAGAACGTCTCTACTTGTGTGAACATTGGATGGTGCAGGTGTTGCAAACTATCGACTCAGCGATGTCATTTCCGTGGCTCTGTTCGTGCAGGCCACTGCATCTTGACGACTGCCATGTTGCTCGTGGTGCCGACAATGAGCACGGTCCTGGAGACTAGAGACGGAGGAGCGGCGCACAGCGAACACAACTCGCATGACCAGCCGTGAGATTCGTCGTGCTTGGGCAACGAAGAGACTGAATGTTGAGCAGACAAAGAGGTTGCGAGACGCTGATCGATGAACTCGGAGTTGAGCTGGATGCGTATAAGAGGTTGCAAGGCACTCGCACTGCTGGTTGCGACGAACTCGATGAGTCGAAGTGCTTGAATAGTGAGTGTCCCAGGCGTCCCGAACAATCCATAACTCGCGCACTCAGTTTCGTCACTATCAAAACAACATGTGGTGCCTAAGAGAATAGTAAAACCAAGATTAACGATGTCTGTTTTCACATTCACTTGGTTACTTCACTATCAAGCATTGCCAAAGAGCACAACCAAAGCAAGTCGACCCAATCAACAGCAGCAGCAGCTCGCCATCATGACCATGAAGCGCACCTTAGATGAGAGCGTCGGGAACGGCGACGCGAGCAGCAGCAGCAGCGCGACGATCAGCCAGGGCGATGCGAAGCGCCGCAAGTGCCCGTACCTCGACACGATCAACCACCAGATGCTGGACTTTGACTTTGAAAAGGTCTGCTCCGTGTCGCTCTCGGACCAGAACGTCTACGCCTGCCTCGTGTGCGGCAAGTACTTTAAAGGCCGCGGCCGCGCAACGCACGCGTTCACGCACTCGGTGCAGAGCGCGCACCACGTGTTCATCAACCTGCAGAATGACAAGATCTACTGCCTCCCAGACAACTACGAAGTCGTCGACCACTGTCTCCAGCCGATCAAGAGCGCGCTGCGACCGTCGTTCGAGCCGGCGCAGATCGCCAAGCTCGACCAGAACCGCATCCTCGCACAAGATGCATTCGGTGTCTCGTACTTGCCAGGTGCGTCCGCGTACACTGGTCACTCTGCTCAGTGCTGTACGAGTGCTGACACTCTGCTCACTTGTCTGTCTGTCCAGGCTTCATTGGGCTCAACAACCTCAAGAACACGGACTACATCAACGTCGTTGTCCAAGCACTGGCGCACGTCCCGCCGCTGCGCGACTTCTTCTTGCAAGCGACAACAGAGGTGACGGCGTCCAAGTCGCTCCTCGTGCGCCGCTTCGGCGAGTTGCTCCGGAAGATGTGGAGTCCACACAACTTTAAGAACACGGTGCGACAGTGCTGGCATTGCGCATTGAAGAGGGCGATACGACTGCGGCTCGTAGCCATGGCTCACGTGCTTCTGATGTACCGTGTAGATCAGTCCGCACGAGTTTGTCCAAGAGGTGTCTGTGAGCAGCAAGAAGCGCTTCCACGTTGGGCAGCAGAACGAGAGTGTCGAGTTCCTCTCGTGGCTCTTGAACGAGTTGCACCGCGTACGTACTGTCACTAGGACCATACGCTCATGACACGTCCAAGCGTCTGCTGCACTGACGCGGTTGTATCGATCACGTGTGCTTGTGCATGGCAGGGCTTGGGTGGATCCTCCAAGCCTGGGAGTAGCATCATCCACAAGTGCTTCCAAGGCGCTGTTCGCGTCTCGACGGTCGACGAGAGCAAGCCAGCAGCAGGCGCTACGACCACCAAGTCGCCATTCCTGTACGCTACGCCCTTGTCATCACAACGTGAACTACTGTGTGAGTGACGCGCGATTGGACTGACGTCGCAACTTGTGTGTCTGCTCTTGCTGTCTAGGCTCATGGCGCTCGACTTGCCATCGACGCCGCTGTTCAAGGACTCACAGGGCGGGAACATCATCCCTCAAGTACGTTGTGCCTTAGCTGGCGGCTCACTTGTGTCGCTCGCTCACACTGGCTTTGCGTGCCTCAGGTGCCGCTGTTCACAGTCTTGGAGAAGTACGACGGCACGCGCGTGACGGTACGCTTGCGAGTCGACTGGAAGTGCTATAGTGTGTCTGTGTGTGATGTTTGTGTACACACGTTATCACTGTGTGCTGATACGACGATCGTTGTGGACGCAACAGCACGTGCTCCAGGGCTCGCAGCGTCTCAAGAAGACGTACCAGATCGAGTCGCTGCCGCAGTATGTGATCTTCCACGTCAAGCGCTTCACGCGCAACAACTTCTTCACGGAGAAGAACCCGACGATCGTGAACTTCCCAGTGAAGAACCTCGAGCTGCGCGAGTACTTGCACCTGGATGTGTCGATCCCGACGGAAGAGGAGCTCGCTGCCATGTACGAAGCTCACACTGCTGCATCTTTCGTAGCGCACGAACTGACTATCGTTC